>MU865916.1:600000-1001672 GCA_033296975.1 Podospora aff. communis PSN243 | reverse complement strand
AGGCGTAGAAACCACTGGAATCTGCTAGAACACACACTAGTGTTTCAGGCTCCACTTAGTGCCTTGGCACTGCGCACTGGCTTTTCTAGCCAACACTTATATATATCCTTAACCTTCTTAATATTTTTAACAGGTATAGTTTAACCTTTATCTTTATAAGAATAACGATATAAACATATATAAATGTTAAGTGTAATATTATAGCCTAAGTTATATTTTAAAAACAAAATGCTTAATTATAACGAAAAGATATTATAACTATAACGGTAAGTAAATAACGATAATAGTATAAAGATTAAGTTTTAAAACAATAATAAGCCAGAGGATAATAATTAACCTTTAATACGGTTAAAAAAAGGAGTTTTCACCTCATTTACTTTACACCTAACTAGAGTAAATTTAAATACAGTAGCGTAAAAAAGGTCTTTTAAGCCGGAATTATTTATTTACGATAAATGAAAATTAATTTGTTAAATTTAGCGAAATTTAGTAATTAATACAGTATTAAAAGAGTAATTAAAAACGTTATATTAGCGTTATAAATTAAAGTGGTACAGATCTTATATCGGTTAGTTATAAGAGGCTTACGTTAAGTGTAGGATTTTAAAATCGGGTGCCTAGACCAGTACAGGCCGAAATCACATTTAAAAAAACACAAAAATCTATTTGGTCTATTCTATTTTACCAGTGAGTCCGAAACTTTCAATACACCAGAGTGGCCTGTGCGTGCTGGTCTAGATCCGAGATAAGGTGCAACGCCAGATCTTAGATTCGTGGCGGGATTGGCTGGCCAGCACGCGCCCGTCGCCCTGCGGCGCGTCGATTAGCGTAGATCGCTACCAGCCAATGAAAGCGTTCCATTCAACGTCGAAGTCCTGTCGCTTTCGTGTCGATTGGATGTCGTCAACCACCACCAGCCTTCCGAGATCTTCACACCTCCACCGGCTCTCTTCCCCTTCTGCAATGCGGACACACAGACCCGAGGAAGAGTCATAATGGCGGAGAGGTGAGCCGAACGCATCCAGAACCCGGGCATCGCTCACATCGGACGTCAAGCCGGTACCCGGCAGCGCGGTGAAGGTCTGTTTTAGTCTTGGCGTTTGTTTCATCGCAACCTTCTCTCAGCTTTCGGTGTCCTCCTCGGTGACTCACCCACTATGTGATGGCATGCGCATGCGGTGTTTTCAATCTTCAACATCTCGGCACTTTTCTTTGTTTTCGTCGATGACTCGTCCAGCGAAGACGCGACAGACGACACATCACGCGTCGTCGCCAACTCGGGCAAGCACACCGGCAGAAAGAGGTCCGTCCGACCTCCCGACCTCGACCCGCCTCCGGGTCGTCCAACAATCACCGCCTCGTCAACTCCCCTTACCGAGCTCACATCTCACCTCGAGCTCACCGTGCCACCGTTTCAGCACCCACCACAAGCCCTCCCCTCCAACATGACACATGCTCATGATGCACGACCTCGCAGTTCCTGCAAGACAAGGCCAGCCGGCCCAAATACCGGACCTGCCCCATTTTGCATATGTCTCTCTTCCCTTTCCTGTCTCAACCTCCCTCCCAACCGCCCACCCTCGACCCATTCTCCCAGCCCGGCCATGCATCCGGTCATCTCACTTAAACCATGCACGCAAGACGCAATCTTCCGTAAAAACCATCGCCGAAGAAGCTTAGCCCTCTCCGTCTCCGTGTCATGATTACGACTATTACCCGCCCGCCCTACGGCGGCTGTCCAGCTTATGGCTGCATTGCATGGAGACCTGCATCATCAGCTTCAGTCCGTCGTTTCTTATAATCTCCTGTGCATCTGCCCGAATATACCCAGCCGCCGTGCATCCCGCGATCGAAAATTGAACAGCATGTCTTGCATGTTGTGCCTTGCTCGTTCAGATCCAGACTCCAGATTCCCGCCTGCGTTATCCCCCTGCCTCCCTGCGTGTAATACGCGGCGGTTTGGAGTGTAACACCCACGACAGGCGCCTAGGCGTGTAGCCGTTCGCCTAGCCTCACCGACGGACAGACCCAAACATGCCAAGTCAAAGCCGGATTCCTGCATTGGCACTTCGTGAACAACCTCCTCAAACAGCCCAGTTTAATCTCGTGGAATGGTATTCGGGCAAGGGGTATCTATCCTGTTTCCTGTTGTTACAACCCAAAGAGGACACGATACATCGACAGAAACAAACACCAACCAAACATTACACTGCTCCATAACTGTATGTAGAAACAACAAGGAGAACGACAGCAAGTCCAAAAAAGCTTGGTATCCCAACACGTCTCCCACAATCGAACACAACCCAAGCTTACGCAATGCATAACCCGTAACTTTGTTCTGACCGAGGATCATGTCCCTCTGGCCGTTTCGAGCCCAACCCAAGCACTGCGCCACGGCAAGCAGACCTGGTGGGCCGCCCAACCTGATGCGAACCAGCCCAGCCCCGTATCAAGTCCGACGTTTCGCCGCGACCTAAACCAAAGGCCCTACCTACCCTAACCCTCCCTCACCTCGTTGGCGGCCTCTCCCCTACACCAACGTCATCCTCACTCCCAAACAAATCATCTTCGTCGTCTTCACCACCACCCAACTTCGTGGAAGCCAAACCCCCTCCATTCCACCGAACCGTCCTATTCACTTCCACCTCCTTCACCCTCCTCAGCGCCCTCTTGATCCCCTCCAACCTCATCTTCTCCATCGTGACCATCCCCCTCGCCAGATCCCGAATAGCTTTCCGGCCCAACCGTTCATGCATATCCCTCCATCCCGCCAGCTCACTAGCCACAGTCTGTTGGGTGTACCGCAACTCCTTGCATAGCAGTTCAGCGTCATTTTCATTCTTCCTAGCCTTCTCCTCCCGCTCCTCATTCATGCGCTGGCGCGTGTCATCCAGTAGACCCAACGGCCATCTGGAAGAGCGGTTAAGGGAGCTGTAATTGCGCTCAGCTTCTTTGCGTATGGTGTTTATCTTGGCGATTGTCTGCGGAGGACGGGCAAGCGCTTTGAGTATGGCTTCAACGTTGGAGTAGAGCGCGAGAAAGGTGGCGAAGAAGGCGCTGTGTGGAGATGACTGGGACGGTTGGAGGTAGTGGACATAGACCTCAAAGGCGGAGATGTGAGAGACAGGAAGGAAGTTGAGAGTGCCGACTGCTTTGCACAGGATCTGTGAGGCGTCGTACAGGTCTCGACGATGTCAATTCTTGCACGTATTGGGTATGGGACGGGGGTCTTACCATTACAGACGTTTCCGAGCATGCTCGCTCGTCGGGCCACACTTCGAGTGGAGAAGTGCACGCTGCGGACCATATCACGAGCATGGTCGACAAACTGCTCTACTTCTCGGAGGTCCTGAACAGGTTCATACTCGTCGTGCACCTTCTCTATGAGTGCATCGGCCTTGAGTTTACTCCGCTCTGCCATTGTGTCAAGCTGCAGCTCCTGTACCAAGAAGAACTCCCACAGCATTTCATGCGTGGCGAAAGTTGGGTGTGCCAGAAGAACCCGGAGGAACCAGTCCATTCGGACCTGGAGATCTCTGAGTACGGAGCGGCTGGGCTTGGATGGGATCTGCGTGGGTAACCTCAGGTCCGATAGTGTTGGAATCCATGATGCCGGGTTCTCCATCTGAAGCAGCTTGACGAGGTGTTCAAAATCAGTCAAAGACCGTCGGCATGTAGTAACCCCATAGGAGTGCTTATCAACCGGTGCTCCAGACTTGAGAACAAAGCGAATGGAGGCATCCTCGACGAGGTAGGATCGCACAACACCCGTGGTGCGGAGGTCAGCGCCGGGGGCCAGGGCAAAGAGGGCAAGGTCGTCGATCTTGTTCCTGACTTCTTCATCCTTGGCCAACTCAACCGCCGTCAGCCCGCGCAGATCTCTTGCTGCTGGGTCGACTCGGGGGTCGCTGTAGAGCTCTCTGACCATGTCGAAACGGCCATATTTGCTGGCCACCATCAAAGCTGTGAATTTCTTCTCGTTCGTCGCGTTGACGTCCACGTCGCAGCGCTGAAGAAGTTGTTTCGCTAAACTGGCATCGGTGACGATGTGGAGCAGTGTATTTCCCTTTGCGTCAACATGGTCATCGACGTGGAGAGGCTGACCGTCACCTTGAGTTTTGGTAGCTAGGTCCAGCGCTTCACGAACCATTTCAAGGTACCTCGGATGGTCGTAGGATCGGCAGAGAGCGAATAGCGGTGTTTGGCCGTTCTTGTCTTTTTGCCGCCATGGAAGCATCCGACCAATTCTTCGTAGAAGATGGGGGGCGTGAAACATGTAGTGCGCGGCACTCCTTCCCCAGATGTCCTGAGCTGCAAAGTACTCACGCATCTTGTTGTCCTCCGTGGATGCCAAAAGAGAGTCCAAAACCATGTTGACAAGGGACTCGACTCCCAACTGGACGGCGGCGCTGAACAACGTGGTTCCTTCATTGTCTCTGTCGTCGAGGATGAAGCGGGCGGAGTAATATTGCTTCAGAGACAGCAAGTACTTTAGGGCCTCTGGTTGCTCGTGCTGAATCGCCATCATGGGAACCGATTCCCCGAGCGAGTTCTGAGTTTGCGATAAACGCTCAATCGACGTGTCACCTTCAATGCCGCTAGTGAATGTGTTGAAGCTCGCCGTCCGAGATCTGAAGGAGACCTCGGAGCTGCTTGACATGCTCCGCGTGTCCATTACAACCTTTTTCTTGGCCCTCCGGAGTGGTGCTGGAACGGTATCATCGTCGATCCTCCCATTTTGGAAGGGAAATACATGACCAAGGCCAGACCCAAGTGAAAACGTCTCAGAGACGGAAACAGCAGATGATTCTGGCTCTGACACTCCATTTGTAAAGCTCCAACCGGTGGAAGAAGCCGAGGCCCTCCTTGAGGACGGGGCAGACTCAACGGCAAAGTCGTCTTCGTCCATGCCCTCATCGTTTGGTTCCATAATGGCCTTCAGCTCGGCCATGTCACCCTTGGATGCTGCGTTCCAAAGAGCTTTGTTTCGCCGGCTAGCTCTTCGAAGCCCTCCTGAATCTCGGTCTAGGTAGGCCAACACCGCCTCGAAGGTACTCAGCGCGTATCCCATCTCGCCACTGTCAATATCCCCGATAAAGATAAAGTGACGAATGTAGATCAACCTTGCCTGCAGGTGCTTTATTTGCGCCTTAATCACCACATAGAGCAACAAGGACACTAGGGTGTCGGCATTGATTGTCATGATGGGCTTCTCAGAAGCGGCCGCTTTAGGGTCGTTGGCATCAGGGGCATCGCTAAGTTGTGTGGCCGCCTTAGTTGTCGACAAGAGTAATTCCATCATTTCTTGTGGCGAGCTAGCGTTGGGCATTTTCCGGAACTCCTCAACCGCGCGTCCTAACCGCTCAATCACATCGCGCTTAATGTCGGGACCACCCTCGATAAGAACGCCGAGTTGCGAGAGATCAATAAACTCCATTTGTCGGATCTTGGATTCCAGCTCGAGATCATCCGGCCTCTTCAGGGACGCAAGCCGCGGGAACAACAGGTGGTGCACATTCTCAGTCACGTAGCGTTCGATGAGCCGTTCCACAATGGGGCCGGTAAGCTCCGTAGTTGCCCCTAAAAGCGACAGTTGCTGCTTGTCGACACTCTGGAAAAGGTCGATGGCCGCCGTCACAGCTGTCTCGAGCGAAGCGCGCATGACATCTTCATCGTCCTCCACGGAGTATACATCAAGGGGCTGGCTGCCGTTGGATAACTTTCCCAAGTTCCCAGTGCTGTTTGACCTAGCCTTCTTCACCGCGCTCGCTATTGGACCGTCGGGCTCCGGATCGGGGATTTCACTCGAGGACGGAGGCGGAGGTAGCGGGCGCTCGAAGATGACGGTGAACTCGCGAAAGAGCTTCTCGAGCCCAGACTGCATCTGTCGAGCGATGGCGGGGAAGTTATTGAGAAGCTCATGGAAGCTCTTTATGTTCTTCTTCCTCAGGAGGCTGGACTGATTGGACCCAGACGGCGCTGGCTTCGGGGCAGATTCCTTCGGCGTCGGCTCAAGCACGACAGGTGTGATTTTCACCTCCTCCCATGATCCAACCAACGGTCGAGAAATGTAGTAGATCAAGAATGACCTCGGGTCCAGAGTATCCGGGTACCAGATAGCGTCGCTGAGTAGGTTGGCCTGGGCTAGGGCTTTGAATCCTAGGACAAGAGGGTCAGCTCATGGAATCGACTTCGCCTAGGCAGGTTGAAGAGACGCACCCTTATTGCTATAAATATAGTTGTCCTTGATGACAATGCTCCTTCCGTTGACCGTATTGTAGATCTTCTGCTTCCCCCTGAGCTCGCGCAAGTTCTGGCTAGTTTCCTTTCCTCCCGCGACGTGGCTCCGAGGAGCCGGAATGCGCAAGACATGGCTCGCGAGGAATTCCTCCGAGGCTATCGTCGCTGACAGTGGTGCGCCAGTCTCGGCATCGCGGGAGTCGAGGAGAACGTCGGTTGCGGGGACGAGGAGGATGTGTTGCTGTGCCGGCGTGCACTGGGCCAGGAGTGGACTCTTGGAGAAAGCGCTGAGGAATGGGTTTAGAGGTTGCATTCATTCAACGCGCTCGGACACGCTCTTCTCGTTCTAGCGATTGGAAATCGACGTAGGCACCATTGGCGGAGCCCAGAAGATGTGAAGCATGAACCTGGCGCTGTCGCGATCCGTGGACGTTGGATATCAGATGTCGCTCGGTAAAGCCGTTATGCCGGCCTGACGTAGAGGCGCGACGTCAACAAGAGTACAGCAACTCTGGCGGTGCTCAAAGCGAAAAAGAACTCGCTTCAGAACGAGCGAGGTCGGTTCAGGGGTCGCGGTATTATGGCGTGTAGGTATTGTCGCCGTCGGGCAATGGCTCGTAAGTCAGAGCTTTCTTCTGCGAGAGCAGCTGGCGCGCATTTGTCTTTGGGATGTTGCATGGTCGATGAGCAAGGAGAAGCTTGGGGTACGTACAGCCGACAGGGAGGATATCCAATCGCATTGCACGTTGATCTCCCGCAGTTTGAATGTGGGGCCTTGCCACCCCTGTACCCCCACCTGCCAAGAATTCTGGATGTGCAGACTGAAAGTACGAAACCAGGAACAGCATCGCTGCTGGGCCCGTCTTCGAGCTCTTCAAGGTCACGTCAAAGCTGCAGAGCTGGTTGTCTTCATTCTTACCGGCCGACCAGCAGTGTGTCAGATCACTTCACCGAGCCTCACTGAGTGCTCACTCGGCCGTCGGTGGCACCAGGCCGTAACCAGGTTCACAGCTAGGTGGTCTTAGCCGCCTTGTAACAATGGACATTCTCGATGGGTATAACGTCGGAAAATATCTTCCTGTTAAGCTTTGTTGAACTTTGTGTCTTCAATCTTTTTACCACCTTTCTCGTCATGCTAGCAGAGTCAATAGCCCAGTTTTTGAAGCAATCAGTAAATTTCATCCAGCGTTTGTAAGGTATTCTATAAAGTACCTAGGCTCCGCAACGTCTCGGTCATCCTCCTATAATCATATCCCGCTGGGTATCATCAAAAACACGTACATCCGTCCCAACTATTCCATCTACCCCCTAAAGTCCACTCCGGCACTCCTTTCTCCCGCGGACTCGGCGTCCAACTCCACATTCTTGGCCAGTTTGGTCCTCTGCTCCTGCAACTTAGCAGCCCTGTCCGTCCTCCCCTTTGCTACATCGGCAGTCAGGCTAAGCACCGACAGCTGCAGTTTCAGGACCTTATTTTTGATTTTCCCGACCTAAAGCGCCTTACCGGCCGGCGTGTTTTCGCCGCCGGCCGCGTCGATCGCCTCGTTGAACCCGCCTGCGCCGACTTCTGCTTGCTCAGCTGTCTCGCGCGCAGTCTTGATAGTAGCAAGGTCTTCAGCATCGAGCGTGGCAGTTCTGGATTCGTCTATCTGTGAGAGTCAGTGTGGTGGCTGGGGAAATTTGTATGAGGGGTCAGGCATACGGGAAACTTCTCGAACACTTCAGCAACAGCATCGCTGCCAACTCCATCGGAGATCTGAAACTGGGAGTAGGTTCTCGGTGGGAGGATAGCTCTTTTCTCCGCACGGCTGTTTATCCCGTTGGGCAGGGCGAGGGTAGCTGCTATGAGGGAGAGGAAGACGACGGTGTTGAGCTGCATCTTGGTTTGATGAAGCGAAGGTTGACTAAAATGGAATAAGGGTGGTTTTAAGAAGAGAATCGAAACAAAACAGGCCAGCTGCGGTTAAGAAGCTGATCGACGAAGGGGATTGATGAGGAGGACAAGGCATAAGATCACCGTGGTGGGTTTCGAAGATCATATAAACACCAACTTGGCTCAGGATGATGGTTTCCATATCCACAGGGTACTCTCTTCTGGATGCCATCCATTCGGCCCATGGGATGTAGCACGTTGTTGTCTTGGTAGTGTCGTCTCAGCGATTACGCAACACGGGGGTGTTCACGATGACCACAAAAAGAACAATAGCCCGAGTTCCAGGTCCACCGGGGGATCAGCATGAGCCAAAGGTCGCCCAAGAGTGGTCGAAGTGGAACCAGATCACCTCTGAACAATGCGTGCGGCAGAGCCTCAAGGCGACGTAAGTGCCGTGTTGCCGATAATGGTTGACAACGGCGTCTCATGTCGTCGCACTAAGTTGTCCGATGTTCCTCAGACCCCTGCACCCTGAGTGGGCGGCGGGCTTGGACGTCCCCAGAGTCTGATTATGCCGTCTTATCGCAACTATACCCCCATTTTTGTCGAGATTGTATCATGATTTGAGTTGGGGCTATTTTGGTCGCGTTCGAGAAATCGCCTGGAGATGCCCAGTTGAACCCGCGTCCGTGGAGTCTGCTGCTTGGCCATCGTGCTATCCTGCCCCTGAGGACATTTGTAACGCTTGGAGGCTGCCAGTGCAACCCTAAGGGTTCGCGCGCTGTTGGTCAAGGTGGCCAGGGACTTGATGACCTGTAGATCTTCAGGAATGCGGTGTATTTTGCACGCCGTAAGGGAACTTGTGAAGAAGAATTGGCCACATCGAAGCACTCGACGAGGAGAAACTTGACGCCCCTTCATCGTGGTCGATGGGTGCACCGTTTGTTCTCGTTGGGAGTGTTCAGGTCGAGGCCACCCCGCACCGGCCCGGTGCCAGCTGCGAGAACCGGCCTCGGCTGACGTCGGCGCGTCGCGGACTTGCGACGTCGCCGTTCAGAGTCAAATGAAAAGAAATTAGGTGGTTCGAACAGAGGTTGAACAAGACGCATTCAGCACCGTCGCTCATTTCGGGCTGCTATTCTGGAGTTGGTAATGCGACGATGATATAGCTGCGACACAAGTTTTCCGTCTTTCTCTTTTCTAACTGCAGCAACCATGGCGCCCGGGCTTCTCTCATTTTTGCGAAGCGTCTACGATCTCGACACGATCGACACGCGCCTCACCACTCCTTCGTCCGTTCCTTACAGCGCAAAATCCGCGGTGACCGCTGACGAGGGGAGGAACAAAAAGGACGACAAGCGGTCCGCATCGCCACAAACGGCGCAGACTTCACCGTCAAGATGGCTCACACCAGAATTTCTGCTTTATTATTTCCTCCTTTCGTTCATCATTCCCTCCATGTTCTGGATCGCCTACTCAGTTTCGAGACGTATGTCGGGCTCTCTGTACTCTACATCGTACCCAACTGTTGCTAATGCAAACTGTCTGCTTCATAGCCTCGGACCCTAGATATCACAAATACGAACATCTTCTTTCCGATGGATGGATACCAGGCCGCAAGATCGTACGCTCGCCCGCTACCTCCTTTTCTCAAGGCTGTGTCCCTAAACGCATATATCTAGGATGTTTCGGATCCGCAGTACAGTCTTCTGCGTGAGAACTTCGGTGCTATGGCGGCGCTGCTCTTAGTGCACCCGCTTCTTCGCAAGGCATGGGAACACGTATGGAACGCTGGGCACAACGCCCCAGAGACGAGGCTGGCGGCGGAAGTTGCTGAGGAACGAAAGCGCCAGCGTGTGTCCTTCGACTTTGTCTTTGCGTTGTTCTTCCTCGTTGTGCTGCACGGCTTCTCTGCGGCGAAGGTATTGCTGATCTTGGGCATCAACCACAAGATTGCGACACAGCTGCCGCGGAAGTACGTGCCTGTGGCTACATGGGTCTTCAACATTGGCATTCTTCTGTCAAACGAGATCTTCCAGGGCTACAAGTTCCGCAACATTGCTTTGTACTTTTCCGAACCTCAGCCAAAGGTTGAGAACTCGGTGTCGGGCCAATCCTCGTTAGTCCAGCTCGGAGAATGGCTGGACAGCTACGGCGGCTTGATGTCTCGATGGGAAGTTCTCTTTAACATCACGGTGCTCCGGTTGATAAGCTTCAACCTGGACTACTACTGGAGCGTGGACCAGCGCAGCGGAAGCCCCATTGAGGTACGTATTCCTGTTCCCTTCTCCCCCATACTCGGGGCTCCAACTGACGCCCCTAAGAAGAAGCAACTGGACCCCGCCAACCTCTCCGACCGCGATCGCGTCAGCATCCCGGCGCCAGCAGAAGACTTCTCCTTCCGCAACTACGTCGCCTACGCCATCTACGCCCCGCTCTACCTCACGGGTCCCATCCTCACCTTCAACGACTACATGTCCCAACAGCGCTACCGCTCCCACACCATCGACACCGGCCGCACCCTCCGCTACGGCCTCCGCTTCCTCGTCATCGCCCTCTGCATGGAGCTCGTCCTCCACTTTGACTACGTCTCCGCCATCTCCAAAGCTTCTCCTGAGTGGGGCTCCTACACCCCAGCCCAAGTCTCCATGCTCTCCTTCTTCAACCTGCACATCATCTGGCTCAAGCTCCTCCTCCCCTGGCGCTTCTTCCGCCTCTGGTCTCTCGTCGACGGCATCGATCCGCCCGAGAACCTCGTCCGCTGCGTCTCCAACAACTTCTCCACCCTCTCCTTCTGGCGCTCCTGGCACCGCTCCTACAACCGCTGGCTCCTCCGCTACATCTACATCCCCCTCGGCGGCGCCAACTTCCGCACCTACCGCGATGCCGTCCGCTCCGTAGCCACGTACCTCATGGTCTTCACGTTTGTCGCCCTCTGGCACGACATCAACATGAAGCTCATCATTTGGAGCTGGCTGATCGTGCTGTTCTTCCTTCCCGAGATCACGGCCAAGTATCTCTTTCCGAAGAGGAAGTGGGAGTCACGGCCGACGGCGTATCGGATGCTGTGCTGCCTGGGAGCCGTGGGGAACGTCTTGATGATGATTTCGGCGAACTTGGTTGGCTTTGCGGTGGGCGCGGACGGCTTGAAGGAGATTGTGGAGGGGATATTCAGGGATTATAGCGGTAAGTTCTGTGTTGTGTTGTTTTGGACGTGAGATGCTAACGGTTGATACAGGGCTTATTTTCCTTGTCACAGCGTGCGGATCGCTGTTTGTGGGTGTTCAGATCATGTTTGAAATTCGCGAGGAGGAGAGGAGGAAGGGTGTCAATCTCAAGTTCTAGAGTAGATATTCTTGAACCTCAGAGACAGATCAGGTATTGGATGGAAGTCATGGCGTTGTGTATCTACTTGAATACATGGATTAGAAGGGCCCGGTAAGATATTAGTTCCCGAGAGAACTCAATTCGTGCAAAGATACCGCTTAAGTTATACTCGTGTTTACTTGGATGGTGCTTACTCAGTGCGGTAGGTGGCATTGTGTGACAGCCGCTGACATGTGCTGCAGTGAGATCGGCTGCTCGCCCCGAGTCCGCTTCTGCATCAGAGTGGGTACACCGATTCACCATAATTCAACGTCAAGCAACACAGGTGGTACAAATCTGCTATTATTCCTCTTATGTGGTTCTGTAGGGTATCTTATCTTCGTTGCAGCCAGCGCAAACTTTTTCCATGCAAATAAGGAAAACATCAAAGAGGTGGAACTCATGATTATGCCGAGGCAGTGGCCGCTGGCTTGGCTGGCAACGTCTCCGAGGGCACCTCCACCATCTCCTCGTCGTGCGAGATCCGGCGCGGCGACTGCTTCGAAAATTTGCCGTGCTTTCCCAGCTTCGTCTCGGTGATCCATTTCCGGAGGGCGACTAGTCCGTACACCACGCCGAAGACGATTAGCGCACCGATTGCGATGCCAAACACGTACGCGGCGAGCCAGGCGCCTTGCTTGCCGGGATCGAGGAAGCTGTAGGGATAGAACCCCCACCTGGCATGCGTAATGAAGGCGACGGCCAAGTACAGCGCGAGGACGATGACCAGCCAAAGCATGTGGACAGCAGGCATGGGGTCGGTGCGCGGGATGACGATCTCGAAGAGGGCGAAAAAGCTGTTTAGCAGGTGCTGCGAGACATTGCTCCAGCCGTCGAAGGCGCGGGGAAACCATGGGCCGCTGTAGAGCATGACCCAGTAGACAATGGTAACGATGAATGGGAACGTGACGACGGTGGTGTAAAAGGCCGAGTGCAGGGCTTGCAGCGGCCTAGGAAAGCGATCGAGAAGTGGGACGCCGCTGCGCGCGTAGGTGAAGGTGTGCACCGCCGATGCGAGGAAGTAAAAACTCAATCCCCAAAAGGTGAGGACGGTGAAGTAGCTGAAGCGCTCTTCAGAGTCGAGGCACCCGATGGGCGAGTGGTAGCATTGCCAGATCGAAATGAAAACCGTTGTGAAGAAGCCGTATAGGGACTGAGTTCGGACGAGGCCAGCGGCCCCCGAGTCAGTGACGGTGGATAATCGGACGGGACACCGCGAAGAGCTATCATCCTGGAGGTGGACGATCCGGGGAAGTTTCAGGTTTGGAGCTGGCAACTTACAAAAAGAGCGCGACAGAAGAACAAGGCCCACGGGGAGATCAGCCACGACGTCTCAAACCGATGGGTTGGATCCCAACGGTCGGTGCCGAAAGAAAATGGCCTTCCAGCCATTGTGCGTCGTTGGTCCCGAGTCGCTGCACGAGGAGTGAGGATGTTGAAGGAAAATCCTGCGCCAGGTGATGTGTTTAAGGTTTCGAGGACGCAGAGCCGTTTTGAGAAATGGGCTTGTTGCTATGATCCACCCGGCCGGATTGGACGACGGCGAGATCGCGGAGACGTTCTCACTTGGCGCTCCTCCCCAGGGAAGGTGGTGTTGGTTGCCGTGTCCATCGATGCGGTTTTGACGTGCTGCCCGGTGGAATGGACCCTATTACAGAGCCGCTAGCCTGCCATCATTGCAGCAGTTAGGTCACTGCCGGTACAATCTTTGTCTGCATTCTGCCTATCAAATTGGACTCCCCAGCCACATGACATCTACCCATCCTCCAAGGACAACGGCCACTAACGTTGCGGATTATCTAGGCGTTGTCTTCACTGGCAATGAAGACCTGTGAGACGTATCGACTGGCTCCGGCAGATCGAGTGAGACAATGGAACATCGTATTGCCTGGGTTCCAGAATCTGCGACGTCAGAGGACACCCTCAGCAAGGGCAGTTGGGTGCACCGCGCCAAGCCCATGGTCGACCCCCATCGGTCTCCCCGGCAGCACGCTCTACTGCAAGTGTAGGGTGTAAAGATGGAGACACGGGGGACGGCTCTCTGCGATTCTGTGGATGTTCACGATCCTCATCGGCATTCTTTCCATCTGTCTGGGGAAGCTCCAATGAAACTCTGGGCGGCTGGAGATTCGCAGATTGCGATGGCCACCCAGTGGAACGTTCACTTTGAAGGGTTGCTTCTAGACGTCGGCAAGCGTGAGCCAATCAGTCTTTGGAAGATTTCCAGCTGAGAATTATTGAATCTGTTGACAGCAAGTTGTGCCCACCATAAATTAGGAGGTGGGCTGCCAATTGGGTCCAGCAATTCTCGCGCAAGATCTACGATCGGCTGACGGTAGCCCGCAACCCGGAGGTTGCGGGGCAGGCGGCCAATAATCATGGAAGACATAAACCCTTACCTGGTGCAGTCAGAACAAGCAGTAAGAGGAAAGATGGTAAAATAGCGTAATTAGTGTCTGCAGCAGCATGAACGGCGAAGACAATCGGGGGATTGATGCTGTTGTCCACGGGAGATTTTGCTGCGCGGTCGAGCGTGGACCAGTTGCTGCGCACGAAAAGCTCCTGGTGAGGAACTTGGAAAAGGGGTACCATCGCTGCAGTTGATGGAGGCCCCTGTGTGCAGGAACATGGGTGTCTTGCACCAAAGTTCGGGTGGCATCTTCAAAGATTGAAAACGTTGGGATGAACAAACATGACAGTTGGTTGGTCTCTGGGCAAGCTGAAGAAGAAAACCGGAAAACAAAATGGAAGAGAGAAGGCATCTCTGATTGATCCCGTCGTCAATGGCATGAACCGCGAATGCGTCTGGAAGAAGCACAACAGCAAGCAGCGAACACGTGTAAGCGACCAGGGTGGCGGTGAAAGTATCGCGCCAAGGCGCAGCTAGGAACGCCTCGCCTGGGGACCAAGGTGAACCGGTGATCGAATCCCCCACTTCCTCGTCGGCGAAGCTCTGAACCCGAAAAGCGCGCCACCAGGGGTGCCACTTTGGTGCCAACCAGCGTATGGCCCGTTGGTCGCGGTGAGATCGCATCCTCTACCGGTTATGCTGGTGATCAATAGTCAAAATTCCATACCCGTGAAGCGTGGGATGGCATCATGCGCGGCAGCGTCAGCGTCCCGTTGGCTCGAGATGAAATATTCAAGGTGGTATAATAAGAGTGAGAATCCGAGCGCCGCCGACCGGGAAGGTGCTGGGCTCAATTTGCGGTATTGACTGGTGTATGCAGAAGGAGAGGGGGAAGCACGCGCCCGCATGCAAGGAAGACAGGAGCAGCCAAGGGCAAGGGCCCCCATGGAAGGAGCGAGGCCACGGACGGGTCCCAAATTCCACAATCGACCCCATCGTCCGAATTTGGTCCAGTCCTTTCTTTCGTGATAAACGCGCCAGGGGGCTGCACGGTGGCGTCGACCGCTGCTGCAACGCTGCCCGGGGCCCAGGCACAGGAGGGGAGCACTCTTGTCTGCAGGCCGTCTCCCAGGAACACACCCGCGATGTGGAGGGTTGGCTCGGTAGGCCAGGGGGGCTCCCCTTCTTAGGTTGCTAGTCGTCCAGGCGCCAGGGACCTGGATTGTTTTCTCTTCTCCAGCTCTTGCTCGCCTTCTCGTCCGACGATAGGCAAGGCTCGTAATCCGGGTGGCCTCTTTTTTCGCATCGTTCGTTAATGTTTAGTGGTTGATCACCTCCGCGGCTCGGTTTTGTCGGTTTCTCAAATTCGCGCGGTTCTGCGAGATTTTGTCACGATCTTGGTCCCACCGCCTCCGCTGGCTCTGCGATTCCCGGATTTCTCGATAATCCGCTCAAAGCTCCAGGACGGCGACAGTTGGGCCTCCACCCGACCCGGAAGACAAGAGCCGCCGCCCCCCGTCTCGCCCGCACCAGAATCGACCGGCCGTTATGTCTCGGTTAGCAGAGTGCTGAGCTGGACGACTTGTCGGTGATTCACCCGCCTCGCCTGACAGCTGCAGCCGCCCGGAAGTTGCGCAGAGTGACAGACTCGTACAGCCCCACCGTCAACGGGAAGCCGCAGGAGCGGCAGAGGAGGACTTGGTTGGCGGGCGCTGCGGTGTTGGAGTGCCGATCGCCGTGCCGATCGCCGCTCCGATCCGAAGTTTCAACGGAGTGTCTGAACGGTCGATACTTCCGCAAGGATGACTACAACAGCTCAGCGACTGTCGGCTCGGCCCGACGAAGATTTGCCCATGGCGGTTCGGACGGATGGGCCGGAAAAGGTCGGACCTGGACCTGGGCCCGTTGCCAACTCGGAGCTCGAGGTTGATGTGCGCCGAAGACCGGAGGAAGGCTCGGCACCACAGCATCCCATAACGTCGATGCAGGACGCGTTTGCCGAGTCATTGTTCGAGGCCACACAGGGCGGCCAGATATCAAAGCCCAAGCTCCGATCCGGCGATGCGAAAGCCCGCCGCGAGGAGCTTCTTGATCAGGAAAAATCGGCGCCTCCGCCAGTTGCTTCGTGGCGGTACCGTCCAGGCCAAGTGAACCACGAGTTACGGAGGCTGATGGCCCAAATATCCTTTGGCGTGTATCTGCTTCTCAACGGTATGGCCAACAGCCAAGTCTTGGTTGTTTCCATCTTGCAGGGTCACATTGATGAGGTGGACGAGTACTTGGAAACGACGCTGGAGGATATTGGCCTCGCTACCAAAGATCTGAGAGACCGGATTTCGCATTTGAAATTGCCGATGGACAACATGGTGGTGTTTGAGCAGATGCTCGAGGACCACAAGTTTCGCATGCAAATCCTCGACGGCAATGAAAAGATTGAGCACATTGTGGCCAGGACACAAATTGCCCTCCAGCAGACGGTGCAGGATCTCGCTGAGGGTGTCAGTGCGACGCGAGAGTTCAGCATTTACTTGGCCGAACAAGAGAACGGGCTGTGGCGTCGGGATCGCCCCGACGTTATCGATATCTTTGATGCGATGAAAGGGAATACCGACGGCTGGTTCAACGCATTCATTGATCTGCAAGCCAAGGCGAGCACACTCAACAGCATGATTGTTCAATTGAATGGGATGGTTGCGGAGATGGACCGAAAGGCCGCCGAGGTCAGCCGGAGGACACAGGTAAGCAGTTGAGTACCCAGGTGTTGTTTACTCTAGTACTTACTCGTCCAGCATTTCGCCACGGAACCTGAACCGTCTCCACGCTCGTCACTGCGTTCGTCTCTCCGCTCATCAACTCACCACAGTCCTCGGAACTCAGATGCTTCAGCTTCAACAGTAATACCTGCTTCACCTGTGTTGAAAATACCAAGTGCGCCGCCACGCCTGTCTCTTCGGCTCAGCACCATCTCAGCAATGGAGGCAGACACGACCTTCTTTGGGATCAGAACAGCTCGCCAGTCCATCATACAACTGAGGACCGAGCCATTGAAATCAGAACCGCCTACGATCGAGTCTCCAATGTTAGAAGAGTCCGTTGAAGAAGTATCCGAACACAGTATTCCTTTGCAGGTGGCAGTGGAGGAGCCAGAACCAGAGAGTGGAATAGAGCAAGACCAGTCTGGGGCGCAGAACGCCGAAGAAGTGGTTTT
The DNA here is from genome assembly GCA_033296975.1 of Podospora aff. communis PSN243. NCBI lineage: Eukaryota > Fungi > Ascomycota > Sordariomycetes > Sordariales > Podosporaceae > Podospora > Podospora aff. communis PSN243. The sequence goes on along the minus strand of MU865916.1, from coordinate 984,635 downwards.
AGTAGAGACACCACAGTCTCCACCGCCACCAGCGAGAAACCCTCGTCGAATCTCGGTGCGCCCGCCTCCGGTCGTCGTGCCTCCTCCCGAGGACAAGAATGACGAGGACGATGCCATGTACATCCTGCAGCCCCGGACTTACACCCCCGTACCGCCTTCACCGCTCCCGTCCCCTCGTGTTCACGATTACCCGCCACGTGTCATGACTGAGCAACCCAAGCTGCGCGTCGAGTCTATCAAGCCAGTGAGGATAGAGTCAATGAAGCCTGTCAGGGTAGAAACCCTGTCGGGGGCAGCCAAGACACCAGCACAGCAAGGGGAGCCGCAGTCGCCGAGGCTGGAGCAAAGGCAGCTTAGGACACAGTCATCAAGGCCGAAATTGGTAGCCATTGGCGCGAGAGGAGAATCCAGAGCGTCTCGGGTCGAGCCCAGACCAGAGGTACCGCGTGTGTCGGAGTCTCGTGGAGTAGAGTCACACCGGAAATTGGAGACGCCGCGAGTGGCAGAAGCGCCTCATATACCTGAGGCACCTCTACGACGATCACCAGAGGTGCCGCAAGTGCAAGAGGCACGGCGGGTGCCAGACTCTGATCTTGAGGTGCTGCCGAAGCAGAGGACATCTCTTCGGCAGCGCGTCTCATTGAAGACAACCCCACCCGAGTCTATTCAAATACCGCCGCCCAATGCTCCGGAGTTGCATAGACCGATATATAACCAGTCGCCTCGGGTCTATCAGGCCCCCGACTCGGCTTACGGATCAGACATGGAGCGCCCCCCAGTCAATTCGATGGTGTCGATTGAATGCTCCCTCGCCGAGTTTCCGACTCCTCCTCCTCGCCCTATCATGGTTCCTTCTCCGCATTCAGATCAGCAATTCTTTCGTCCTGTCCAAGCCAGCCCGCATTCTCCTTTGCAGCAGAGGCCTCACACCTCGGGGACCATGTCGGCACGGGCACCGCACAACCAGCCCCCGCCGCGCAACATCCCGTCAGCGATGGGCATGAGCATGTTGAGCAATGTCACGACGATGTCACACCAGTCGATCAGCTCGCAGACACTGAAAAAGAAGCGAAGCGCGTTTAGGTGGCTCAAGAAAGCCTTCTCGCTTGACGAGGAAGAACGGGCTGCGTTTGAGCAGAAGAAGAGAGAACAGCAGAGGAATCTGTACTATGACGAGAGAAGCCCCAAGTTCATCGATGGGAAGCGCGTCCAGCCTCGCCAGCAGGCTCCAAGCTACTATGCCGAGTCCTATAGGTCCTGATGTGGGCAAGGGCAAGGCGAGAATATTGCCGGTACCGAGTTTCCAGTTCCGGGTAAGCCTGCGGGCTGAGTTGCGGCCCGGGCCGGTTGCTTTGAAACCTCACACGATTTCGTTTCCTGGTTCTCGCTTGAGACCGGCCATGCCACGCGATGCGTTCCGCTGCTTTGGGAGGAGGCGAAATAAGGTATGGATTTAAGCGCGCGAAGTTTAAAATATCCCGTCAGCGATTTTAAGCCGGCATTTCCGGGCAATAGCGACTGCTTCTACTTTGGTCTGGTGTCTTGCAGGTTCATTTGTGCTTTTACTGCATATATACATGGAGGGAAGGAAGGGTGGGAATGGGTCAGTTTGGGGGGTGTTTCAAGCATCTGACACTATCTGGGAATTGCTGCACATGAGAGCTGGCCAGACATATAAGGAATGTATGTAATGTATTATACTGAGCTGTAAGAATACAGGTGATGGAATAAGAAAGCCGAGAATTTGAGCCATATTACAGCAACGTTCCCGGGCAATTCCATGTGGAAAGAAGCGATAAACAAGTGACGGTGATGCGCAAACCCCCCACACACTCATCCATATGATGATGATACTTTGTAGGCTTCCGAGTTATGGTTACCAAAGGGCGGGTTTTCCGCATATTTCACGAGCGTTGCGACAACCTCATAATTGCATTTATCTGCCTATCAAGTTGATTACCTAAGGCCCACCCAAAATTCTAGCACCCAAACCTGAACTCCCATTCCGGACTTTTTCCTTCAACCAAGTTCCTGTTGTTCAGGCCACGCATGCACCATGGCGCAACCAAAAGATCACTTGTCCGACTTGGACCATCACATGCAGCATCTCGAGGCTAAGGTCGAACAGCTGCGCGCATCTCTCACACACTGGCAGCAGTGGTATTTGGAGTACTCGGCGCTCAAGGAAGAAGTCGAGCTTCTGCCCAAGGAACCCCAACCCCGCAAGGACCTTGCCCGCATCCGCCGCGATTTCGACAGCCAGCTGCTTACCAAAAAGGAGATCAACGAGATCTTCGGAAAGACCGATCTCAAGAATACGGAGCAAATCATCAGTGTGCTCTCGCGACGCATCGACTACGTCGAGACCAATGTGAACACGCTGAGGAAGCAGCTCGAGGCCGAAGAGGATAGGCTTTCCGCCGTGAGCGTGGTCGCTCATCCGGATGGTGGCACCGACGAGGAGACCGGGTTGCCTATTACGGATATTATTGAAGAGCTGGATGAGGAGGGAAATGTGGTTTGTTCACGCCTGCAGTCTGGCGCAGACGCTGGGTCCAAGGCTGTCGCGGCGCTGAAACAAGCGGGCATTCGCGATTTGCCTGAGACAGAAGAGCAATTGGTAAAGGATGACGCTGCTGCAGTCACCGCTAACGGGAAGGAGAATGTTGCGCCGCTGGCAGCTGATGCGGGGGAAAGCCCTGCTGAGGTGAAACCGACACCGGAGGAAAAATCGAACAAAACAGAGATGCGGTCGAGGAGGAGTGTGTCTTTTGCTGAGGACACGAAGCCGGGCCATGAGGCAGGCGATCAGCCTGTGTCTAAGACGGCGCAAAGAGTTGCCGAGCTGATGCGCATGGCCAAGGAGTCGGAAAGCTTGGACATGTCCGATGCCGTTATTCCCGATGACGAATCCCCAGAAGATAGCGCTGTGCGTCGGGAAATGCTTAAGTATAACATGTCGGAAATGGGTCACGTCGTTGCCGAGCTTGTACTTGAAGAGGATGGCTCTGACATCGACGACGATGAGGGCTGGGAAGACGAGGAGCTCGAAGCATCCGACTACGACGATGAGGACGACCTGGGGCGTTCGAAACACAGCGTCATCACGGATGACTACATAAAGCGTATGAAGGAGCTGGAGAAGCGTCTGCAGAGCCAGGGAGCTTTCTCCGTTGCCCGTTCAGACTCGCACGCCAAGGACGAAGGTGCTGGGGTGGTCACAGTGATGGCTGAAACCAACGGTTCAGCCTCTACAAAGGCATCCAAGGAGTCCAAGAGTGTTCGGTTCGCCGCCAACTTGGATATCGCAGAGGAGAAGCCTTCCCAGCCAGCCCCCAAGGCCAAAAAAGCAAAACCAGCAGTCAATCCTGTTGGTGATATTGTTGAACAGGCGGTCGCGCACGAACTGGAAGACGACGATGCAACGCCAAAACGTATCTCGAGATTCAAGAAGGAGCGTGCTGCTGGCGTGTCAGTTCCTGCAGTCTCACCTCTTCCGCCTGGTCCTCTCCAGTTTCGTCCCAAGCTCACCAATCAGACGCCTACACCCGAGCCTGCGCCTCCAGAGGGTCTGGTTATCGCCCCTGCGGTGGTAGAGCGGAGCCCCTCGTCAGCGCCCAAAGAGCCCGATGACATGGATGACGTGCTTTTGTACCAAGCCGCGGCCGTGGAATACAACCGGTTGCGGAACAAGATGATTCAGCGACAAGGCGGGTTCGCAAAGCAAGAAGAGCCCGTGTCCGCGACTCTTCCGCTTGACGAAGAGGAAGGCGGTCCGCCGCGGGTCAGCAGGTTCAAGGCTGCTCGTTTGGCCAAGTCGTAGGCCGTCGTCTTTGCCGCCACGACCTCTTGGACGAGTGTCACCGAGAGGCCGTCACGGAGTCAACAAAGCGTTCTTTTTGGTATTTCTGAACAGAAGTCTTGCTGTTGTCACATAGGCCATACCAATCGAACTGGACCAGCGTCCTCGGCTACCTCTTTTCCGCTTTGTGTGACCGGTTTCGGCTCGCATCAGGAAGCTAACATGCTGTGAGGTGGAGAAAACAACTTCACTTCCCTGAAACAATACAGGACCTATTACCCGATTCAATGGCCTCGTTTCTGGGTGAAGGGCTCCATTATTTTCGTCAAATGTCCTTCTGGGTTGTGATCAATGCCTTTTAACCCTATCGAAGGGCTCAGAAACCCCAGCTCCACACCCCCTTTTCCACCACGAACAGACTACACCCCTTGTCACTTACACAACTGCTTCACCATCGGAACGCCATGACAATTATTACATTGCAGCATCTAACCTGCATTGGCAATACTGGGCGCTTCCAAGATTAAACCAGATGGGCTCTCTGACGCCAGACCCTTGGCAACTTACCTCCGTGGTCTACGGCGATTCGTTTCACCCCTTACATTCCTCCTAGAATATTGTGTTATTCACCCAGGTTTGCCTTCATACTCTTGCAACATCCACCTCATGAAGGCCTTGCAGTAGGTTTGCGCAAAACGATGATCTAGGCTGTGTCAGTGACGTGGAGGCCTGTTCCGACAACTTGAACGCCTACACCGCCAGCGCAGGGGCCAGCATTAACAGCGCAGAGGCCTGTGTCTTGAACTGAATGCCTACCGCAGTAATGTAAAGGCCTTTTTTTAACTATAAGGGCCTGTGCTAACAGTGTAGAGGCCTGCATCGACAGCGTAGAGGCCAGTATCAACGGGGCAGAAACCTGTGTCGATATTGTAGATGCATCTAGTTACGTTGAGGGCTATTCCCGCCAGCCCCTGAACTCGGGGGTAAAACTATACCTCTTCCCGGGGGTCTTCAGCACCTTAGTGTTACTTGCTCGGACAGCCATATCATACACCCGTGAAAATATTAGAAACTCCAACCCAACGATACAATGGTAAACCAAAAAAACAATATATTCAAGCTCCAAAACCTTTCTATTGAACTTTTACTTAAGGTAGCAGAGCAAACAGACCACGTTAATGCAGGGAACACCATCCAGGCATCGACAAGACTGCAAGCAGCCTTTGGAAAAAAGGTATACTCAGACCTACACTTCTCCAGCACGCGGACACTTTTCTAAACACGGAAACCTCCCTGGATGCCGATGTTTCTCTAGCCCGCGGAAGCTTCTCTGGTACGCAGGAGCAGGGGGCTGACAGGGACACTTCTCCGGCACGCGGATATCTCTAGAGGTAGAACCGTCCAGACTGGCTAGCCCGGCCCCAGACCTTGCCAAACTCATCAACCATGTTGTATTGTCTCTGGAAAACCTGGATTGTATCGACCTTGATGTGTTTAGCTTTACCGAAACGCAAATAACCGAGTTTTTAAACCGTGATGGATCTGGCTGGGTACCATTACGTCGGTCCGCCTAGCCGGGATATTGCTTTCGGATCTTTTTTCAAGACTTCAATCCCCAAGCTCACCGCTCTACATCTCGAAATCGACACCTCGGAACAGTGTTTACGCTATTGAGACAGGCCTCTACTCTACCGTGCACAGATCCCAGAATAGGCGACTTTGGCAGAGTGATGCGGTATATCGTGAGCCATAATAAGAGCACTTCGATTTTTCGTGCTCCAGCCACTCCCCGAATCTAGCTGATGCGTGTATTCTCATCTATACGCAATTCAGGATGTGATTTCTTGAAGGAATCAAGGATCTCGAGTTTCTTCAGCTCGTCGCTTGTAGGTTTTCCCAATTCCTTCTGCCGCTGGTCAAACATCATCTTCTCTACCATGCCCCGGGTCTCGCCGTCAAGGTCGGAGAGTTTGCTGTTGTCCGGCACAATCTTGGTAACGTCAATCTTGGGCGCCGACGTCACGACGTGGGACCACCACTCCATCTTGTTGACCTTGTCCAGGTGAATCTCGACTGTCTTTGTGCCGTCAGGGGCGGAGGTGAGTGTCCAACTGGACTCGTCAACCTTGATGGTGTGTGCTAGATCGCCCTGTGATGCATTAGCCATCTAGCTATTTCGTAGGGGGATAGATACCTGTTTCGTAGCAGCATAGATGTGTAGAAGTACCTTGATGATGGGCTCTTGCCCCTTGATGCCGGCGGATATGGAGGTCTTCTTGATGTCGACGGCGATGTCGCGACCTTTGAAGTTGCCCGGAACGCTGAAGCTGACGTCGAGTTCGCCGATGGTCTGTGTCCATTTGTATGGAAGAGCGTCTTGCTCGGCCTTCTCCTTTGCGCGGAGCGCGGCCTCTTCGGCGGGGGTGGGCTCGGATGCTGGGGGTGTCAGTTGGGTGAGGTGCACGGAAGAGAGGGAGACGTACTGGACATTATGTGCTGGGTTCACTTGTTGATGGTTCCAAGTATGTACAATGTTGTTTCTCGAGAAAGCAGCAAAAGGATGTCGTGACGGCGTTGGGTGTAAAATGGGAGCTTGGAAGTTGATCGAAGCTGAATGGAAGGCTGAAGACGGCAGCTGCACTACGGCTTAGATGGCGGGGCAACTTCTAGCTTCCCCTCCACCCCGCAGCCCAGCCAAGCCCCACACCGCGCCGCCAACCTTGTGCAGCCTTACAGGCTGGGCTTTCTTTGGTCCTTGCAACGTCAAACACCGACGCCACACCACGAAGCCTCGATATTTCTAGGCTACGACGAGCTAGCTACATGCTATCTCAACATCCCTCCCAGTTTTAATTTCTTCTTCATCCCAGCAGACAGCATGTCCCGAAAAGCCGCCCCGACAGCGGTCGCCGCACGCGGCGGCGCGACCGCTTCCTCCTCCGTCCCTCTCAGCACCGACGACATGTGCCCCGTCTGCAAAACGATCCGCTACCTCAACAAAGACATGGAATTCCTCATCAACCCCGAATGCTACCACTCCATGTGCAGCAACTGCGTCAACCGGCTCTTCAACGACGGGCCGAACCAATGCCCCTACGCAGGCTGCCACCGCACCCTGCGACGCAAGGGCTTCCGCAGCGCCTTCTTCGGGGACCTGAGCGTCGAGCGCGAGGTGGATATCCGAAGAAGGGTGGCGGCGGTATTCAACCAGGCCGAGGACGACTTTGAGACACTGCGGGACTACAACAATTACTTGCAGATGGTGGAGGATCTGACGTTTGACTTGGTTTCGGGGAATGAGAGCAAGAGGAGGAATGCCGAGGCGCAGCTGCAGGCATGGGAGGCGAGCCATAAGGCGGATATTGAGAGGAACATGAAGGCGGGCAGGGAAGCGGACGAGCAGGCGCGGAGGAGGCTGACGGCGGAGAAGGAGGCGGCGAGGCAAAGGAGGCTGGAGGCAATTAAAGAGGCAGAAGACGAGAAGAGGGAGAGGCTGTTGAGTCGGGAGGCTGAGCTTGATAGTATGGCCTCGGCAGATGGTGGGCAGAGGGTGCAGCTCAAGCGAAGAGGGCAGACGAGTCGGGTGGAGACGGCGATGAATACGGCCATGGCGACGGCGGATGTGGGGAAGCTATCGATCCGGGGCCTCAAAGAGAAAAAGAAGGCACCCGCGCCGGAAGGTCCGTACGATCCATTCGGGGGTATGGACTTTGTACCGAGCCGGTACACGCTTGGGGAGGGACTGGTGCATCCTGGGATCGAGAAGTACCGATACGACCAGGGCCATACTACGGGCGGCTACGACTTCGACGAGTACACGGCGCGTGTCATGTTCGAAGCGTTTGCTGGCCTGGGTGTCTTCATCGAGGATGAGAAGGAAGCCGGCATAGGTCTTTCCGCTGGTCAGGTTGCGACCATTGCGGCAGGCATAGCCGCAGTTGGGGACAAGATGGAGTTGGATTGAGATGGACGGTGATTTGCCTCATTTCCATATCTGGGACTCTGACCGGACAGGATTTTTCTCTTGATTTAGATCTCGCTGGGCGGAAGCTCAGTGCATAGCGGCGGCGTTTTCAGGCGGTTGTGACTTTGGGAATGGAAAATAGCAAAGATGAGATCAAGACTGGCCGATACCTCGATACCCCCATAGAGCGCAAGGACAATGATTTCTTCCATAGCTTCAGCATAGAAGCTGAGGGCATGATTTTTTCCCACAAAACCCACGCTGATAGTGGAGTGCCACTCGGAGCCCAGGATTCTAAACAATATCAATTAATCTTATACCCCCTCACCATCCCTTGAATGTTGAACCCGCTGCCGTCGCAATCACAGGCAAACTGCCCTGGCTGGATACGATTTAGGGTCCCCTGCCTCCCCTTTCCACTTCGTGTCCCATTCCTTTGTTCTATCCCAGTACACCAATCTACTGCCCCCGGCATCCTGCCGAGAAAGTAAACTCGCCTCTCGAGCAAGACAAATAGTTTTGGAATTGAAGGTTGAAGAGACGTGTAAAAGCCATAAACCCAGCTCTTGCACGAGACGAAAAAACGCCACCGCTAGATGAAATGCCTTCATTGGAGCCTCGCCCTTTCCGCCAAAAAGTGAATAATAAACTAGGAATAAAGCATGTAATGCCAAAAAAAAAAAAAAAGTCTGGAAGGGAAAAAGACTCGGCGTAGTCAAAGTGTTTACACGAATCCTGAGGCACAAAACCCAACTGTGTGTTGTCTCTTCCGACTCTAACTTATGTGGATAGTGCGTTATTGCTGCCAGGGCGTCTGCGCAGCTGGTCTGGGGAATACAGGTATCGTCTCGATTTGATCGAGACCACCACCAATTGGCTGCTGATTATGTTGCCAGCCAAGGCCCGTCGCATGGTTCACGAACGCACCCTGTCGGAACGGGTTCGTGCCGGTAGGTTGTGAGATCAAACCCTGCGCCTGCTGAGTCTGCTGCGGGATTGGCTGCAGCGGCGGAGCGGGCGCAAAGTTCTTTGCAAAGGGGTTTGTCCCGGTGGGTGCTGGCTGCAAGGCAGGGGCCGGTGCCGGTGCCGTCGGCAACTGTTGTGGTGGTTGCTGTTGGACCGGTGATGGTGACTGGAAGGGCGAGCCCGAGCTGGGTGCAGTGAAGGGTTGAGCGGCTTGTGGTGAGGATCGTGCAAAGGGATTCGTTGACTGGACAGTATTGGAACGGGTAAGCGGAGATGCCGTCCCTGTTGGGCTCGCCGCGGAGAATGGCGAGCCAGTTTGCTGCTGGAGAATTGACTGCCTGAAGGGGTTCGTAGTCTGCTGCGGAGAGAGCCCACTCTGAAAACCGGCGGTTGCGCCAGTCTGGAAGCTCGCGACAGAGTCTTGGGGTATCGGTGCCAGCGAGCTCGGCTGGAAGCTTGGCTGGGGAGAGAAACCGCCGAACCCGGCGCCTGTGAAGGCTGGCTGCATCTGCGGAGCGGGTTGCTGCTGTTGAGCGAACCCGGTCATGGCCTGTTGTTGCGCTTGCTGCTGTGCCTGTTGTTGTTGCTGTTGCGCAAAGGGGTCCGTCTGAAACCCGGTTGGCTGTGCCATGAAGCCGTTTGATTGGAATGTTTGCGTCGGTTGAACCTGGAACGGGGCAGGTCCCCAAGGAGACATTCCCATCTGTACTTGGGGCTGCGGCTCTGCCTGCGATTGAGGTTGTGTCTGCACGGCCATGGGTGTCTGGTTTTGCTCGATGGACTCAAAGAAGTCGATCAGATCGGCGTCTGGGCCCTTCGCGGCCGCCGCTGGTGCTGGTGCTGGCTTTGCCGCCTGTGAGCCGTTTGTGTTTGAGAATGCGCTTGAGAAAGCCTTGGCCGTATCGCTCTTAGACGCCGTCTCTGCCCTAGAAGACTTTGACGCTCCAGCCGATCCGCCCTTCGACTTCTTTGCTTCCAGCTCCGCGAGGTACTGTCTACGGTGGATCTCAAAATCGGGATCTTTGAGATATTCCTCGAGTTGTCGGCCGAGGTTTACCGGCGCGTGCTTCAACTTGGGAACTTCGACCCTCGTGTGGTGCTCAAACTGCCGGGCAATGCTGAGGTACTGTACCACATAGTCGGTCTGCCGAGTAAAGGTTCGATATATATCCATAGCCCTCTCGGCGTCGGTTTTGGACATCTCGAAGAAGTGGCCTGCCAGAAGGTTAGCGGCTGTATCAGGCACAGCTGGTTACTGCGGGCAGACTTACCAAGGATGTTGATCATCGCCTGGTTGAGCACCTGGAACAGCGCAAGCAGATCCAACACCAAGAGCCGGAAGACCGTGATGGTGATCTCATTTTCTGGCTCGTTCTCCAGGACCTGAGGATGCGTGAGTCTCCATGTATCACACCAGCGAGAAAACCACTCACATCACACTTCAACAGCGCCGTTAGCTGGCGCTGAACAACCTCAGTCTCCCGTAACAGGCCCTTGTCCACTGACAACTTCTCCAAACGGGACTCCTTCCCTCGAACCCAGTCGATTTTGGTCTCCCGAAACGCGCGCCCTCTCTCGGTCAGGTATGTAGAGTAGTGTCGTATATTCCGGCCCTGCGTTTGTGCTGTGCCGAAACGTTAGAGACGGTACTTCAACCGCAAGAGGGGCATACGAACCATCTGATAGGCTCACGGCCAACATGTCTCGGTGCTTCGCCAGGTATGCCAGCGTGACGTCGGGCGACCCCTCACGGATCATGAGATGCACCGTGATCAAGCTCTTGAAGACAACGGTCCATGTCGCGTCGCGGAGTCGGAAGTTGAGTGCCCGAAAGACCTCACCCACTCCCGCTTCGCCCGAGTGTGTCGCGACGAGGATGTGCTCGATGTATTTCGTCTTTGGGGGCGCGGCCTATTCGAACGGGACTCTTGTCAGCAATTGTGCGGGGAGAGGCCGGGAATGCAGGAACCAACGGACCTTGACCTTGGTCGCGCCCTTGACCGACTTCTCGAAGGAGCTGGCCATGGCTGTTGTTGGCGGCCGGCAGGCAAGCGGCGTACGTCGGCGGGTGTTGTTGATGCGGGCTCAAGAGCACCACCGCCGGATCGCCCGTCTCGAAAAGCCGCTCAGGCACGCGGAGTCGGACGCAGACAGCCGAGTGCGTGGGAATTGCTCAAAGATGGCTAAGTGCGGAAATGAGGAGGGGGTGCCGTGGAGATGGCGGTTGGGTCGTGGCTGTCGGGCAGCGGCGCTCCTGGCTGCTGGATTGTGTGTGTGTCGTCGGACAAGCGATCGCTTCTGATCGGCCACCCAAGGTTGACCCAAGAACGATTCAGCCGCGCACCAACCCCTGCCCCAGCGACTGTCCACCACTGTTCAAAGCAACGTCAAAGAATCCAGCAGCCGCGGATGCACAGCTCAGACGGCAAACCAGGAAGACGGGTCGCAAAGGCCACCGAAGTGGTTTGCTCAACAATGCCAATGGACCGTGTAACCCGTTTGCATTGACAGCCGGCCGATCAACCAACACCTCCAGCTGGAGCTCATCCAACACAAAAGCAGCCCTGGCGGATTACATCATATGGGCACTTAACATCCATGTCACCTAGTCAAAAGAACCCAAAATTTGGATGATTGGATTATCTTGCAGCTTGTCTCAAAAGTTGGGAACATTCGGTAGCGAAGCCCTAAGTGTCGAGTTCGACGGCAGGCAAGCCCCCACTTGGACAACTGCCCGCAGTCTAACATTCATCAGCCTGCAGATGCTGATCCCCCAGACGCCCTAGGTAGCTATGGAATGAAGAACCAAAAGAAAATACACAATCCTTCCTATTCAATTTAATCAGAGATGCCGTGATTGCGTCCGATGAGTAACAAGGTCGGTGTGCCCGAACGCTTATTTCAAAATTCCAGTCCTCTATCACAACCGAACCACTTGAGCCCCGAAGGGAGAGTTCGGAAGCTCAAGAAGGAGGAAGCTTCATCATATTAGCACGCTAGGCTTTCATCATCTGCAGCAGTTGGTTAGCAGTCATTCTCATGGGTTTCAGCAGTGGTGGTGGCGCTCACTTTGTTTTGAATGGAAGGGATAAAGGAGAAAAGAGGAAATTTTCAAAACGGCCCTCCGCGAAAGCTTTTTGATGGTTTCCGGGACCTGCCCTGGACCCACTTTAACTTTGGGCCGGCCCAACCATAGCCCGCGTTGGGACCCTGGCCAGCAAGGGACCCAAGCTTTCAGTGAGTCGATGGTAAATGTTGAGATGCGAAGCTGGAAGCGATGAGGGTGCAGGCGATTTCCTGAGTCCCCCTCCCACTGCACGGATGTCCCAGTCACGCGTCTCTCTGAGACGCCTCTGCAGCCCTCAGATCCTGAGTTTTGGCGGGCCCAGACGAAGAATACCCGTTCAATTACAGAAGACATGGCCGTTGCTCATCTCAGCGAGTTCAGCAAGCGCCGTCCGTCTCACTCACAGCGAAAGTTCTGCCACAAATAACACCGGGAGCAGCCAGAAGCTCGTCGGCCAGCAATTGCGCGAGGAGTGGTCAAAATACAGTGCGTTTTCTGTCATATTTGGAAGTAGGCAGTTGGGTTGGACTAATTCAAACTAGATTGTTTCCCCAGAGCATCGACAGCCCCTGACTTCAAGCACGGCGAAAAGGTCACAGTTCACGGCTTTCTGGTGCGGCGGAGAGTAAAAAGCTCCAAGCTCGTATTCGCCGATATCCAGGTCGACAATGGACCGGCTATTCAAGTCACGTCTCATTTTCAAGAGCTCGAAAGCCCTGAGCACCTCACCACTCAGGCGCTCCGAGCCATTCCCTTGCATAGTCCCGTGTCCGTGACCGGTACCGTCGCCAAACTGTACAGCACGCCAGAAATAGCAGAGGCATCCCCGGCGTCTGCCCTTTTCCCAGCCGGCATTTCTCGGGTTGACATCGACCTGAGCAGTGTCCAACCTCTCAACGCCTTTCCAAAGGACATCATCGTGTCAGATGGCGTCCAATTTCCGCCCTCATCACGCCACCTTCAAATACGATTTTCCGATGCGCTGCGCTCGCGTCTCATCGTCCGCCCGCGGATAGGGCTCGAGATGAGGAAGACCCTTGATGGCCATGGGTTCACCGAGGTCGAAACTCCCATTCTCTTCAAGTCTACCCCTGAAGGAGCCCGAGAGTTCCTGGTCCCAACCCGACGCCAGGGCTTGGCCTACGCCCTGCCTCAAAGCCCCCAGCAGTACAAGCAGATTCTTATGTCCAGCGGGGTCCGCGGGTACTACCAGTTTGCTCGTTGCTTCCGCGATGAGGATTTGCGCGCCGACAGACAGCCGGAGTTCACACAGGTAAGCCACGTGCCGCATCAATAATCGGCAAGAGTCCTAACGTAGAGCCAGCTTGATTTGGAGATGTCATTTGCAACAGGTGAAGATGTCATGCGGACGGTGGAAGCACTTGTTTCACAGCTTCCCGCCACCCTCAACGCTCGATTCAGCATGGTCAAGAGGGGAGATGACGTTTACCCCGTTCCCAAACACAGCTTGGTACGTATAGAAACCCCCTTCTTCTTCTTCTTTTGGCACTATCTGACGCTCTGGTAAGAAATCCACGGACGAACAAAGTGAAGAGCTGCAGTGGCCCGACCTGTCAAACCCATTTCCGCGGCTGCCATACCAGGAGGCGATGGCCAGGTTCGGTTCCGACAAGCCTGATTTGCGCATTCCTTTCGAGGTGAGTGACGCCTCGCATTAGTTTCGGTGTTGTCTAACCATCTCAGATCCGACGGGTTGACCACATCCTGCCTGCCGAATTTGTCTCCAAGATTACGTATCTCAAGAACCCAATAGTAGAAGCCTTCAAGATCCGCCCCGAGATGGACGAGCCAGTTGGCGCAAAGCCGATGACAATGTTCGTTGACAAGTTGATGGAAAATTGCCCGGCCCCGCTCGCAGCAAACCCGGATGGCGCCCCGGTAGCTCTTGTCTATGACACACGGAGGCCACTCCGGGGCCTTTCGTCCCTCGGACACGATGGTTTCATGAACCTGGTAAGCGGAGAGCCCGGCCTCGAAGACTTTGAAGACCTGCAAGACGGCGACATACTTGTCTTTCAAGCTCGTGAGAACAAGCCATTCTCAGGGGGCTCAACAGCTCTCGGCACCTTCAGAAATCTCGTCTATCAGGAAGCTGTCTCCAAGGGCTTTCTTCCCCGAAACTTCGACTTCAAGTTCTTGTGGGTGACAGACTTCCCCATGTTCACACCCAGCAACGACACGGATCCAGGCCAAGGTGGGCAAGCGGGATTCTCTGCAACACACCATCCCTTCACCGCGCCGCTCAGAGACGAAGACGTCGAGCTCCTCGCGACTGACCCCTTGCGGGCGAAGGCCGATCACTACGATCTCGTCGTTAATGGAGTTGAGCTCGGCGGAGGAAGCCGGCGTATCCACCTCGCCAACATGCAAGAGTACATCATGCGCGAGATTCTCAAGATGACAGACGAGGGCGTCGGTCAGTTTTCGCATTTGCTAGAAGCGCTGCGAGCTGGCTGCCCACCTCACGCCGGCTTCGCTCTCGGATTTGACCGACTCGTTGCGGTGTTCACCCACACCGACTCTGTCCGCGACGTCATCGCCTTTCCAAAGTCGATGAAGGGCGAGGACCTTACCGTCAAGAGCCCGGGAAAAGTTACTTCCGCGCAGCTGGCGACATACCATCTTGCTTTTCCCAAGAAGGGATGGCTACCCAGCATCATCTCCCCGCCGGAGTCGAGGGAGGGATGAGACTCCTTCTCAATGTACACCAAGTGAGACACCACTCGACTTGTAAAGCGACGACCTCGTATTGTCAATCATCCGCGGCTTCATGAGTTTAACGATAGACAGAGTTATTATTTACCATATCTAAGTATCGTAACCATGTACAACACTGTATAAAAAGAACATATCGACCAGCCCTATCCCTCTGCCTGATGACACTGGAAATCTGGCTGACGACACTGACAATCTGAAGCCTCTATAAGCCCGTCTGGGCACCACCCTCTCAGTTCTGCTGCTGCGACTGCTGCGAATGCTGCGAGGCATTCGTCGTTCTAGCGCCGACGTTGACGCTGACGCTGATAGCCCAGTACACTGGACACTAATAATCGAGCACCGTTCTATAGGAGACTCAGATCATACCGGCAGCGACGGCCATCACAAGAGCACCGACACCCATCACCTTCTCCGCAACGCCACCAGCAGGGCCCTCAGCGGCGTTCACCTGGACGCGGTTCGAAGTAGGCGTAGCAGCCTGATTGCGAACGCTCGTCGCCGTGCTTCCACCGCCCATGGTAGCCACCGGATGCATCGGGGTCGCCTCGGGGACACCATACTCGCTCTTGTAGCTGCTGGCCACGCTCTTGCCGCTCTCAGCGGCGGTGTGCCAGTTGTCACCACCGTGGTACTCCGACGAGTACGAAGCCGCCACCGACGAGCCGTATTGCTCCCAGTCGGCCGCGTACGAGTGCCAGTTGTCGCCGTAGGCAGCCGCGCCGTGGGACGGGCCGTCGTGGTGTCCGGAAGGGGCGGGGGCGGGGCCGTTCTCCCAGTTGTCGCCGTCTTCCTTGAGACGGACCTGCTGGTTCTGGCCATGGTTGTTGTCGTTGGCGTTGTTGTTACCGTTGTCGCTGGCGTTGTCGTTGTTGTAGTACTGGCCGTCGTAGCTCTGACTGTTCCAGGGGCCGTGCTGGCTTGTGGGAGCGGCGGCGTCTTGCCATTGGCCGTCGCCGTTCAAGGGGCCGGGACCCATGTCGTCGCGCTTGTGGTTGCCGTAGATGTTGCGGTAGCTGGCGATAGCTTCACGTGCCTGTGAGATGGCGGCGGCGGCGGCGGCCAGACCGGCGTCGCGGTCGGCTTGCCAGCCGCGGGGGGCGGAGGTGACCATGGGGGCACGGGGCTCGAAGTCAGCGGCACGCTCAACGGCGCGGTCCCGGGCTGCTTGCCAGTTGCGGCGGCTGGGTCCATCAGCGAACTGACGAACACGTGGCTGAAAGGGGGTTGAATCGGGGTGAAGAGGGAATAGTAAACAGAAACAAGGAGGTAAATAGGGGTTACAGGAGTGTGTAGGCATATAACTGGGATGTGACGGGGGGGGAGCCGGGCTATGAGTAGGTTCTAGAGTGATAGTAGGTGGGTTTCGGAGAGGAGGTAGAAGGGTCGAAAAGGAGAGGAAAACACAAACCCCATGTCTTCCGCGCCGAGCACAGTGGTGGTCAGGCTGAACTGGGCAACAAGTGCGGAAACCTTGGAGAAGTGCATCGTGTGTCAACTAAGATGTTTGAAAGGAAATGCTCTAGGGATGGTTGGTTAACGGTTGGTTAACGGTTGGTTAACGGTTGGTTAACGGTTGGTTAACGAATAGACAGTAAGGATTGAAGGTGGTTGTTGAGTTGTGTTGTTGATGTGAGAATGAGATGCCGAGTGATACATAAAAAGAAGTAAGCCATGGTATGCTTGAGGTTGCCGGTATATATGAACGAACGACTCGATGCTGTGCAAATAGCATCTTCACGGCCAATTCATGAACTCGGGGGTTCATGAGTCTTGGCGAAGGACGGTGGGTGTCGAATCGTGTAGCTTAGCACTGGTCGAGGCATTTGGTCAGGCTTAGCTAGGAGAACGGGAGCTGTGCAGACGGGAGCTTTGACATCGATTCAGCTTCCCCTAAGCGTCATACACGGCAGTCCGTTAGCGGCGTACCCCTATTTTCTGGGTCCTGGGAAAGCACCCAGCACCTTATCTTCACATGATATGGACGATGATCGAACAGAGTTGCGGTCCGCTCCCACGCCGTTACCGCACCCGTTGGACAGCGGCGTGTCGAGCTGTCAGAGTTCCCTTACATTAATCTCAAGTCTTGCCGATCTCAGGACCGCTGTCAAGATGGGCTGTGGTGATCGGACACGGCAACCCCACTCGAGTCGTTTTCACAACCTGGATTGCAAGGCAGAGAGGATTGATCGCATCATGCACAGGTAGGAAGTCAGTCAATCCTTCATCCAGTATGCTTTGTGTTGGTGATCCGCGAATTCGACTTTGTTGGCCCATTTCTTCAAATCGCCATGCGCCTCTCGATCGCGCTGGTCGCAGCCATCCTCGTTACAGCCAACGGCTTGCCCATTCCCGCCGACCAAGCCGAGGAGGCTGGGGTAATAGACGGCCTGGAGCGTATCCTCGACAAGATCGACAAGATGATTGAGAGATTCCAGAATAGGCGGCAGAAGTCGGGTCCGCTTCTCTTTGACTTTCGTCCGAGTTTCAAGGCTCCCGAATGCATCGGTGTCGGAATATCCGTCTGCAACCCCATCCACGTGGGTGACAACATCAACAATCCAGACCGGAACCCGCCGAGACAGCAGGGGAATGTCGGTCCTGAGCCCGAGTACAAGGGTGAAAACGAAGAGAATCGCCAGAACGACAAGGGCGCCACAGACTCGGGTCCGCCAGGTTCAGGCCCGATGAAATCCGGCCAGAGCTGCGTTGGTCTTGGAATCTCCGTTTGCGATCCGATCCACGTCGGAGACAACAACGACAATCGATATCAAACTATCAACGAAAAGGATGGTCCGCGGTCGGAGTTTAAGGGTGACTTCCCATCGGGAGGAAAAAAAGACCGAGCAAAAAAACACCATGGCCACAATGGCCACTGGGACGGCAAGATCCCCCAATTTCTCCCCAAAAGCCTTTCCGAACACTTTGGCCACAGAAACAAGGACGAAAAACCCAAGGAGAAGGAGGAAAAGCACCGAGCGGAGGAGCATCACAAGGCCAAGGAGGAATATCATGAAGACAAGGAGGAACTTTACAAGGAGAAGGAACATAGCGAGGAGGATCAACACATGGACAAGGACGAAAAACATCATAAAAAGGAGGACTACCACAATGAGAAGGAACATCACAAGGAGGAACATTACAAGGAGAGCCATCACAAGGAAGACCGCCACACCGAGAAGCAACATCTCAACAACATGGAAGAACATTACAAGCCGGAGGCTGAAAAATATCACGAAAACCAAGTCCACAACAAGGACAACCACGATGAAAACTCCAGAGATGACAAACCCAGCCACGTCAACACAGGCACCCACAACCACCGCCACACCCCCGCCCCCATCCGCATCCACGTCGACCACAACGACTCTGACTACGACTCTGACTACTGCTCCTGCTCCGACACCGACTATACCACCGACAGCGACTCCGACTGCGACAGCGACTCCGACAGCGACTCCGACAGCGACTCCGACAGCGACTCCGACTACGACCCGTCACCAACCTCGCGATACAACCTCAAACCGGTTCCCAAGCCGCTCCCAAAAAAGGACGGCCCCATCTGGGGAAACAACTGGAACGGCGACGACCTCAAATACCGACAGGACGAGCCCCGATCCAACCCGAGGAGTCATCGCGGCCGCGGCGGTGGGCCACCTCCTCCGCCCTGGAATTGGGGGCAGGGTGGGAGGTATAATCCGGGGCGATGGGGCAGGGGTTTTTAGTTTTGATTGGAAACGAGGAGACGTTGAAAAAGCTGGGATTTGGTTGGGTTGGGCTGAAACCCCCTTTTTTGGTTTACAATTTTTGGTGGGTAATACTGTAATTGCAATATGATGAAGAGATCTTGGAGATATAGTAATGGAGGTGTATCATAGAGAGTATCTCACGTTTCAAAAGTGATGGGACAATTTTGTGTCGTGTCGATGTGCATATCAAGAGTATATCTACGGCGGCCAATTGGTGGCTGATTCAGCCGCTGAGCGCCACTTTAGCGCAAAAAAACGGCCGTGCCCTCAGCGACCGGAAGTATCCCAAGGATCTCTACGTCTGTGCAGGGTTAGGGTTATATATGTTGATTTTTCACCCCCCTGAGCCACTGAACACAAGCAATTGCTCGCAATTGCGCGCAATCTACGCAGTAAACGTCGCTTTCAGGCCCAAACTGTATTGCAACAACGGCTCAATTACTGAATCTATCTACGGAAGGCTTGTTGCCACCGGCGCCGCGCCGTTATCGCGCCGGCCGGCCACCCTTCCTATCGCCGGCGCCGGCCTCCCTCGTCTTCCTGTTGGCGCGGAGCCGCTTGCAATACAAATCCAAAGAGCAGTTAGATTGCCGTTGTTCGGCCGCAACAAAGAACATCGCCGATTCCTCGCTCAACCTCCGCAAGCCGGCAACTCGCCGGATCTCTCGGATCACTTCCAGCCGCAAAGAATACCACTGAACTTCGGCCTGACGGCCGGCACGCCACCGGCTCCCCCACCGATTATCCAAAGCCGTGATCGAAGGGCTACCCCGTAAGCCGGTAGTCCACTCGCGCCAGAGGTCATTCACGGTCTTGACGGCTCGGCTCATCCGGTGTTTTGGCGGCTCCGTGGTCTCCGGCTCTGGGCTTGACCGGCTGGAACCGCTTGACCAGCTTTCTGATGGCGATACCAGTGCCGGAGCCGGAGCTGGTAATATTACTGGCGCCGGTGCCGATGCCAGTACTGGTGCCGGTGGTGGCTGCAGCCGGAAAACACTTCCGGTAAGGAGGTCGCGTAAGGAGGACTGGTAGGTTCCGGCTAGCCGTGCTTCCGCCGTACGAATCTCGGCAGTCAGGGCTGCTGAAAGCTCCGATATCTTGGCCTCGCTCCGGGCTTCGGCCGTTTTCAGGTAGTCGGTAAGGACCGGTAAAGCCTGCGTCAGAACGGCCAATTGGCTCGGCCGCTCGCCTTCCTCGATTATTGCCTCCACGCGGCGTGCGTACGGCCGGTAATCTTCGTGTTGGAAAACCGGATGGTTCCACACGGCCGAGTCCGGAAACTGGCGCATCAACGGCACCGAGTCTTCCAGAATCACCTCTCGGAGGTAGAATAACAAGCTTGTAAAGCCGGCAGCCGCAAGGTCGTTTATTTGCTCCGGGCCGGGGCCGAACTTACCTGCCCACTGGCTCAAATCCGGCCAGATCAACGCCAACAGGGAGTCCGGAGGCGGCGTTCGGCTTTGGCGTATCTCAAAGCCCCCCATCTGCGCCGGATGGCCGGCCATGGTCCGCATAAACTTCCGGGGTAGTGAATTCAGGTAACAGCCGACCATTTGCTCCTGATTCCACCGGCCGGCGCGGCGAATCTGCGCCTCGCTTACCCCCTTCAGCTCCGCCGTCTTCGCTCCGGAGCTCCGGCCAACGTGGGTTTTTTTGTTCGATCGGATACCGGCGTACGCAAACGCCTTAATAACCCAATCTCGCTGGCTATTATACGCCAACGCGGAGGCGGGGCCGGCCTCGGTGCTCTTTAGCAGCCGGATATCGTACCATTGCGCTCGGCTTTTGAAGCAGGGAAACGGCTCATCGGTAAGGTCCCACCGGTACAGGAGGTAGAAGGCTACCGCGCCGAGAACGCAAACAAGCGGGTCTCGGCTCCGAAGGGCGCCGGCGGTTTCTAAACGGCCGTGTTGGTTCTGCTTTCCGGCTCGCGTAGTGGTGATAAGCGGCATACACCGAGTAGGGCCCTCGCCGGCGAATTCGAACGTAAAGAGGTCCGAGATCTCAAGGCTCCGGCGGTCGCCGCCGCGCGTAAGCATATAGTGGCCGAGAAGCATATCGGCCAAGGTCCGGAAGTGGCATTCGGCTGACTGGCCGGTGTGGCCCCACAACTCGCCGGTAACCCGCTTAAGGTCATCCTCCGAATAGCCGTCAAGAACGGTATCTCGGCCCTTATCGGCGTAGTTGGCTTTCTGCCGCTCCGTATCGCGGCGTTGGAGAGATTTAATATACTCCCGAGCGTTATCCTCTCGGGGCGAGGGGTGGGTGTTCATGCCGAGGGCTCGTTGCGATCGGTAAAGGTCGGTAACGGCGGTAACGTAGGTCCGAACCGACCGCCAGGCAAGCCGAGTCTCCGAGAGCGGCACATTGCCGTCGGCCTTCCGGCTCCGCGACCGTAACGGCCGATTCACAACCTCCTCAACAAGGAAAAGAAGGAGCTTATCCTCCGTCACCGTCTCGCCGTCTTGGTACTGTTTCCGCCGGCAGAACCGCCGGAATTCTTCCTGCTTCGGCTCGTACGCCGACGACGTGTTCTTCGGCCGCGCCGCTTTGATCATGGTGAGGATATTCTGCGCGTTGGCCCGGAGCTCGGCGTTGTTGACGATGACGCGCTCCGGCCGCGCCGCTGGAATCCTTGCTTGCGCTAGCCCCTTTTGGCCGGTCAGGGGTTGTTCCGTGCCGGCCGATCCAGCTACCGTGATCGATAGCCCAGCCGGCGCTCGCCGCTTCCGGAGAGCCATAGCGCAAAGGAGGCCGGCCTACGGTACCGGAAAGAAGAGAAGGTTGGGGACGGAGAGTTGGAGCGGAGCCGGGGGGGGGCCCAGACTCCCTGAAAGGCACGATTAGCGGTTGCTTACGGCGCCGGCCCCGCTGTAATGGTGTGGCCACACCGCATTAGCGCCCTGTATTATAGTGGAGGCTCCGGGGCCCGCGGCGAATCAGCGGCCGGATCAGCCGGCGACGTAGATATTCGGAAATAAGCACGGCAGCCACCACCGAGGCCACCGTAGATATTCGCGGATTTCGCTGGCAGTGAGGTTGCAGGGTTAGGGTTTTGTGTGGGGCACCGATCAGCGAGCGGCTGATTTTGGCTCAGCGGCGCCGTGAATACCACTATACCTGTAGATCATGACTGCCTATAACTGGTTCCTTCATCTTTCCATGCAGCTCGAACGCCCATTACATCCACGAACCATAGACGTACCATCATCACTTCTGTGGGTACAACGAAATGAACTTGACTATTACAACCAAAACACATCTATTAGGGACCTGCCTACATTCTTGATTTCCATGCCCTCTCACAACACCCTCGCCTTCACGGTAACGCCATCCTTGGGCCGCAGCACCAGCCGCCACATCTTCCAATCCTCAGGATCTGGAGTGTCAAAATCACGCTCAAATTCGTACATGCTCAGCAGGCAGCAAAGCAGAACCTTCATCTCCGTTTCAGCAAACTTCCTTCCGATGCAGCCGCGGGGGCCCTGAAGGAAAGTCATGAACGCGTTGGGAACCACCGTAGCAGGCAGTTTATCCCAGCGATCTGGATCAAACTCGTCCGCCGTCTCTCCCCAGTATTGTGGGAGTCGGTTGATCGTGTTGGCCATAATGTAAATGACAGTCCCTCCGGGTACCTTGTACTGTCCTATCCTGTCATCCCTGAGGGATTGGCGCACTGTCATAGGGATCGGGGGGATGTAGCGCAGCGACTCCCGGCAGACATTATCGAGAAATGGAAGCTTGTCCGGATCGGCAACTGCGAGTTGTGCTGCGTCGAAGCATTTGTCATCGTTGGCGCGGTCGAACAAAAAGGGCATGTGCTCCCGGATCTCATTGCGCAATCGAGCCTGGATCTCTGGATGTGTTGAGAGCAGGTGAACCGTCCAAGCAACGCCCGTTGCCGTCGTGTCATGACCGGCGCCGAGGAAGGTCATGATCTGATCTCTCATAGTGTTGAACGAGAGACCCCGCTCACCCTGCTCCTTGAGCTTCTTGTTCTCCTTGGCGATGAGCGCGAGAATGTCCTTTGTACCGGCATTGTTCTCAGCCTCATCAAGCTTCTCGCTGATGATCTGCGTGGCCTTGTCAAGAATGATGCCGCGAGCAGTCTCCATGTCGCGGTTCATCTTGGCTGGGATATGCTTGGAGGCGGGGACGAAGGCCTGAATTCCGTGAAGCATGCGGGAAGGGAGGTCGAAGGCGAACACCAGTCGATAAGCCTCGCGGATAGGAACGTCCGGGTCTTTTAGGCAGTTAATATCGTAACCAAATCCGGCCTTGCCGATGATGTCGAGAGTGCACCGGTTCAGCCACTCAAGAACCTCGAAGGACTTGGTGGTTACGTTGCTCTCAATCATTTCGTCGCGCCAGAGCTTGGCCATCAATAGAGACTTCTCCCAGAAGATGGGCGTCAGGAAGCGGATGGACTGGATGGAGAATCCGGCCATGAGGGCCTTGCGTTGGTGGATATGTTCCTGGCCCTCAGCCAAGAGAACACCCTCACCCAGAATACGGACCATCCAAAGCTTGGCGCGGACGGGTTTGGGGTAGTTGTAGGGATTCTTGACCGTCATGTGCTTCAGGGCCTCGTCGTCGGCAACAGACAGCCTCTCGGCGCCAAAGGGGAAGAAGTAGCGGATTATGGAGCCGTGCTTCTTGTGCCAGCGGCGCTGGGGAACACCACACTCCTCCGTGATGATGGTGAAAAACTGACCCCACAGCGGGTAGCCTGGCACCGTGGGGATATGGCGAAGTTCGGAGAAGTAGATGGGGTAGAGCCAGCTCATCCAGACAAAGACGTAGAGTACAAGCACGGTGGCGATGGCGGTGCTGACCGAATGCACCACAGGCTGATCGAACTTCCTGGCGTAGGCAATAGAGGTTGCTGTCGTCGCCACCATGACAGAACTGAGGGTCAGTTTTTTCGCCATGCTGTGTGGGATGCTGTTGTCTTCTTGGCTTGGGGAAATCGATCCACGATATCGCCGGGTATAATCAAAAGGGGGATACCGATATCGAACATGTTGGCGGTCAGCGAGCGTGAGGATGAATATGTATTCCCGGAATATCTTGGTAGACAGTCGGCAAGTGCCTGACTCATGTCCGCATTGGCTGACCGCTACGAAGCTATCCGACGTCGTGGTAGCGTCCAAGGAAATAGTTTGCTGCCTATATTAGCGCCCAGAACCGTCCCTGATTCGAGCCCACCCTCCTGTCAGCATGCCTTCGGTTGTATAAGAGATAGAAACACAGCTGTTCCGGTGGTTTGGGGTCGTTGGAAGACCGTTCCAGCTGGCCAGGGTTCGCATTGCAGTGATCGATCGGCGTCATCCTGGCTTCTGGTGTCGCGCTGGAGCATTGACGTTCACTTCTCGGGATCGGAGCCTCGATCTTTCGTTATCGCATCCAGGGTGTGCGGGAACACGAGGACTGAGTAAGGTATCCTGCTCCGGGTTTGCCTTAGATTGTGGCATAAAGGCTGGACTCGAGAACCACGCCACCAGCGAGATGATCGTTGGCAGTCTGTGCCGTTGCTCCTTCCCGTTTTGAATATTCCGTTGCTGGCCCACTTCCGGCCACAGCTTCTAGAAGCTGGGCAAGGCGTCAGCCGTTCTTTCCTTTGCGTCCGACTACCTACATGTTTTGTTGCTCGACTGCATCAGCTCTTCTTGACGGAGAAAAAAATACAGAAGTCTCTCTAAAACCCGTGTTTCTAGGCACGTAGCCCGCCTTGTCGATCGAAGCTAGCTCCGATCCTCTTCCATATCTATTCCTTCTCGCAGAGCCGGTTCAAGGACGGTTGGGCTAGCGCCACAACGAGCGCTGACCTCGAGACAGTTGATCGGCCAAGGAACGAGGAGCCCGACTCCCTGACCGAGGGCCAAAAGGGGCCAGCAGCCATGTTGGGAGAAGAGACGTCGTTCTCCCTGATCCAGAGGAAAGTGACACATAGTCTTGACACGTTACCTCATGTCTGGATACAGCTCACATTTTCAAACTTTTGAACAACCAAGCATGAACGAGAGAAGAACGAGAGAAGCCGACAGCATTCGATGGGAGCTGCCCCCAGAACGTCCGCTGCCGTCTTTTCGCGCCCGCGGGGATAGCACCTCGAGCTCGGCCACAGCTGCCGTACTCCAAAACAACCCGGTCGAACACAACCATGGAGACGAGATTCCAAGCAGCATTTCTTCGTCGCCACAACACAACCCCAGCGCCGAACATTCACCACCGCTGCACCGGCAACCTGCTCCAGGGCAATCTCACGAAGATACCCCTGTCGAAATCCGCAAATACCCAGAAGATACCATGGAGCAAGTCTTAGGGGGACCGTTGAGACATCTCTCATCGACACCGGCGCCACTGATGCTGTCCAGCGGTGCAGGCAGCAAACGACGACGAAGTACACCGATGGAGGAACAGCGATATCTTGGAAAGCCTGTGACCAGCTCTTACCAGCCGGCGACAGCGGCTGAGTCGTATCTCGTTGATTCTGATATAGAGAGGCCCCCGGAGCAGGTCCAAATAGGAGCCCCCTCGATACCCCCTGATGACGAAGAATTTGTGACCGGCATCCCTCTTGCCTGTCTCATTATTGGGCTCATGTTTGCCGTGTTTCTGATTTCAATCGACCGGACCATCATATCGACGGTGAAAATGATTCCATACCGAATTTACTTCCAAGCCAATATGTGCTAATGACGAGCAGGCTATCCCATACATCACAGGCGAGTTCAACTCTACACCGGATATTGGCTGGTACGGCTCGGCATATCTGTTGACGGCGTGCGCGTTCCAACCCGTCTTCGGCCGCGTCTTCATGCTCTTTTCCGTCAAAAAGTCGTACTTGTTGGCCATGTTCTTCTTCGAGTTTGGATCGCTGCTGTGTGGTGTCGCTCCCAGCTCCATGATCCTCATCATCGGGCGGGCCATAGCCGGTTTTGGCAGCGCTGGCATCTTGACCGGGAGTTTTGTTGTGGTGGCAACCGCTGTGCCACTTCAGCTTCGTCCTGTCTTCATGGCCGTCGTTGGACTGATGTAGGGTTCCTTTCCAGCTAGAAGTGCAATGATAACAGAGCGTATAGGTTCGGTGTCGGAGCGAGTGTCGGTCCCCTGCTGGGCGGCGTCTTCACGGACCTTGTGGTATGTCCCAAACCATCTGCCCGACCAAGAAGAAAAAATTCTAACAGTGTGACAGACCTGGCGCTGGTGTTTCTATATCAACTTGCCAATTGGTGCGGCGACCGTGGTAGCGATGGTCCTGTTCTTCAGTCCAATGAAACACAGCCATGCCCAGCGTAGGTTCGTTGAACGCTTCCTGGATTTGGATATTGTTGGAAATGTCCTCATTCTGGGCGCCTCTTTGATGCTCTTTCTCGCACTTGAGTTCACAACCCTTGGAGACGCATGGTCTAGCGCCAAGATCATCGGCCTGTTGGTTGGATTCGGTGTCGTCTCTATCCTCTTCACCCTCTGGCAGCATTGGAAGGGCGAAGGTGCTTTGATGCCGCCACGAATTCTTCAGCAACGGACTGTTGCAGCATCTTGCGGAATGGCTTTTATGACGTATGGCGCCATCATCAACCTCACTTTTTTTCTGCCTGTCTGGTTTCAAGCGATCCGCGGCGACAGCGCTATCATTTCGGGTGTCAACATGATACCATACTTCGCGGTCAACGCCTTCTTTTCGTTGGTCGCAGGCATATTTGTTTCCTCGATCGGCTACGTGACGCCTCCGGCCGTTATTGGCAGCGCTATCGGTACCGTCGGTTTGGGCCTCCTCACCCTGATGAATGTCAACACAACGACAGCGCAATGGGTGGGCTTTGAGATCCTCGCCAGCGCCGGATTTGGTCTTTCAATCCAACAGGGCTTCACGGCAGTCCAAACAGTGCTCGAACCGGCCGATATGGCCGTGGGAACAGCAGCGGTGGTGGCGTCGCAGTCGCTAGGTGGTGCCATCTTTTTGTCTGTGGGCAACAGTGTGTTCCAGAACCATCTGTTGAAGACCTCGGACGAGAACTTCTTACCTGGTATTAACATCAAAAAGGTGATTGACGCTGGCGCGTCAGGATTTCGTGAGCTGGTTACTGAGGAGCAGCTCCCCATCGTGCTGGATGTGTACAACGAGGCATTGAGGAAGGTGTTTATGGTTGGGATACCTCTAGGAGTGTTGGCGGCATTCATCTCATGCTTTATAGAGTTCAAGTCGGTGAAGGGGCAGGAGAAGGCGGCAAAGCAAGACAAGCCCGGCCTCGATAGCGATGACAGCGCAAAGGTACCTAGTGTCGGCAGCAACAAGGCAGGTGGGACCTATTAGCTCATGATCTGTCAATTTCTTTTCTTGATCTTTGGATATCATGTCAGCGAAATGCGTAATCTCTCAGGGTTTGAGGATTTGGGAAGGACAGTCCTGACCGGCGTGAAAGAGAGCCAGTCAATGGGCTGTGTTTGACCCCATGTGGTGATGTGCGCCAATCTTGCGAGGCGTTGAGACAAGCAATGGAAACAATGGAATGCATCTGGGGAAGGCGCACGGACCAGAGGATAAGCCCTGCTGTTGCCAGATGCGCCGCATGCAGCATCAGCCTTGCGTGGGGCTCTTCACCCAAGCTTTCTCAACCATCACCAACGTCAAGCCCAACTCTGTTCAGTGAATCACCCGTAGCTTGCTCAGAATTTGGGTGACATTTCCGGGCGGACACTCAGTCTCGTCGTTATTTTCACCCTCGGGCGCCGTCTACTTTTCCCCGACCAGCTCTGCCGCGCTCCCGCCCCGCAAATATATCTCTTGAGCGCACGAGACGTCAAAGTCGATACGAAGACCGAGAACTTATCAAGCAGCAATACCAACAGCACCATGGACGACCGAGAGCTGACCCAGCGTATAAAAGCGTTGGCCAAGGCGCTGACGTCGGAGCCCCCGACTACGGTGGTCAGGCTGTTAGAGGACCTCAAAAAAGACACTGCCCCTACCGAGGAGCAGCTCCGAGTAAGGCTACCGCCGGTTTAGACCATGCTGCGCCCTGCGCTCGCCATGCTTACTCAAACTCTCTACAGTCTACAAAGGCAGGCGTCACGGTAGGGCGGTTGCGCTCGCACGCAAATCGCGACATTGCTCGCGTCGCCGGCGAGATCGTCCAGAAGTGGAAGAAGAACGTCGACGCCGCCAAGGACGCAAAGAAAAAGAAGGAAGCCACAGCATCCCCGACACCGAAAGCGATCGCCTCCCCCGCCCCGGCCGGAGGCTCCCTTAGCAAGCCATACGAGGGGGATTTGGAGAAGCGACACTTCAAGCTCGACAAGGTGGACCTCAACCGCACGCACAGCCAGAGTCGCAACAATAGTATTGGGCTGCTCTACAACGGGCTGGCGTTCCAGAACCCCGAGTCGGTGGAGGAAGTTCTTGCGCGCGCCGTCGAAGTCGAGGAGGCCTGCTTCACGACGTTCAAGGGCGAGACAGCGCAGTACCGCGCCAAGCTGCGCACGCTCTTCACATGTCTGAAGCGCAAGGACAACCAGAAGCTTCGACGACGCGTGCTCCTGGGCGAGATTCCCGCGTTGCGATTTGTGGTCATGACAGATAAGGAACTGGCATCGGACGAGCAGCGCGCAAAGGATGAAGAGCTCCAGAAGGAGAACATGAAGAAGGCGCAGGTCCCCATGGCTGAGAAGTCTATCAGCGATGCGCTCAAGTGCGGAAAGTGCGGGCAGAAGAAGGTCTCTTATAGTCAGGCCCAGACCCGCTCCGCCGATGAGCCGATGACGACCTTTTGTGAGTGCACCGTTTGTGGCAACAGGTGGAAGGTGAGACTCTCTGCCCCTTGAGCTACACACCATGTACTGAAAAATATGCCAGTTCTCCTAAAGCGCCACCTCTGTACTCTTGTTATATCCGCATTTTCGACATACCGGGCGATAGGTTAGGTCAGGCTGGTCGGCGCGTACGGCGGATTTTGTTTTAATCTTTTCACACTTCACTCTCCGTCATCTTTCCTCCCTCATGCGTCCAGCCTGTTGTCACTGTATCCGGTTGCCATGGCATTCATATGACGGGGAAGGAGTGAGGAGCGTCAAGGTATCGGGCCTTGGACGGCAGCAATGTCAGTCAGCCGAGCGGGACACCCATGACACATTCGCCGTCTACCCAGGTCTATGATGTGATTGTGTTGTGGGACCTTGATGTGTGCGTTCTCATACTGCTGAGATTGGGACCCAGTTTGGTGTTTAATGAGGATGGATAGGGCTTTACATGGTTTTGAGGGACATTCTCACACAGCATGATAAACCGCAAAGTCCAGGGGAGGAGGTAACTTTGATATACCCTGCTTCCTCCTGCTTGGAACCGGCGCACGGATTCGGGCGCAAACAAAAACAGGGATACATTACACTACCTCTAGAAGTTAGAGTACAACTTGTATCATAGAATAGGCGCGACAGGAGACTTCAAGCTGGCAGCAAAGCTGGTAGAATGGATGGGACGGAGGTGTGAGGATATGTGTATGGTATGGCATTATTGCTCACAACAGCGAAGAGGGAAGATCACTTGAGGGAATTAGCAGCCTGTCAATCAAGACAGAGATACTTGCTACCTTTGCACTTTGAGTCCTATGGCGGTAAGCAAGTCCGTTTCGAATTCCTTCTGGGCGCCTTCATGACCGTCATTGCCCTCTTCAAGGCCCAACTCGCCGATCTGCTTCCAGAATTTACTGAGGTGTCTCGTGCCGGAGTCACACAGCACCGTCACTACGACGCTGTCACGCGGCAGGGTAAGAGCGGTTGCCACTGCTGCGACGCAGTTCACGGCGCTGCTGCTCCCGACAAAGATACCATCATGCTCGACCAGCCAGCGAGCCATGCGGCAGGCTTGCTCATCCGTGACCCGAACAGCATCGTCGATCAGCTCCCGGCCAGCCTCGAAGTTCTCAGTGATGCGGTTGATGCCCACACCTTCGACGATGGTGTCTACTTGCTGACGCCGACGGGTGCCCTCACGCTCTGTGGAGGCGTACATCACCCCGTGGCGGACTTTGTTGTAGAGGCCGCTCCCCTGGGGATCGGCTAGAACAACACGAAGCTGGGTGAGCTTGGCGGACTCCTTGAGGTACTTGGCGACGCCAGAAATGGTCCCGCCTGTGCCGGCGCCGGCTACAAAAGCGTCGATGTGCCCATTAGTCTGGCGGAAGATTTCCGATCCGGTGGTCTTGACGTGGGCTTGGTAGTTGGCGTGGGACTCAAACTGGTTAGCAAAGAAGCCACGGCTTTCTGTAGTCGAGGAAGACGTGTGCTCGAGGGCGCGGGTCCGGGCAAGGTTGACAAAGTGCTCCGGGGAGGTGATGGGTGCCGGGGTCACACGCTCCACGGTGGCTCCGAGGTGGTGGAGGAGGGTGGATTTCTCGATGGCCTGGTCGTTGGGCATGCAGATGTGTGCACGATAGCCGCGTGCGCGGGCAAGGGTGGCGAGGGAGATGCCGGTGCTGCCGACGGTTCCTTCGTAGATGGTGTCGCCGCGCCCTGGGACGAGTAGGCCTTGTTCTTCGGCTACCTCGATCATGTGGAGGGCCACGCGGTCCTTGGGGCTGCCGCCGGCGCCGTTGAGGAATTCGGCCTTGGCGAGGATGGTGCGGCCCGTCGCTTCCGAGAGGCTGCGGAGCTTAACCAGTGGGGTGTTGCCGATGCAGCCCTCGATACCCTCGACAATGCCATCGCGGGTGCCATCTGCGACGGTGCTGGAGGATGAGGACTGGGACTCGTGGTCTTCGAGCTGGATGGCACCCCAGAAGAAGCTGCTCCTTCGGGACTCGGATGTTGAGGATTGTCGCGGCTTTCTCCTCCTTTTCCGGCGCTGGTACTGGTCTTCTAGTTCAGGATATAGATCCTTGAAACCGAGTGTGACGAGGATGCCGGCGACAAAGGCCGCTGTGAGGGCGGCGGTGCCATAGGCTTTAGGGTGGTCGCTTAGTGACATGGTCTCATAACTTGAGATTCATGAGCGAGCTCTGAAGCTTTGGTCGGTGAACTAGCGTGGGAACCGGCAACCTGCCAAATTGGATGCAATTGAAGGCTAGCGATTGCCAGACAAGCGGAATGCCGTTGTTACAAGCAAGTTGTTCGTTTTCTGACCATGCCTGCATTGCGTGGGAGAAACCGATGTCATCGAGGAAGTCGCAGATCTTTGCCAAGCGCCACCCCTGTCGAAACCCTGCAGCAAGCGATGGAGCTCGGGCCATCTGCAAACTTCCTCGTCGGGGGGGAACATTCAATCTCGAATCGTCCTGGAAGCTGTGCTGACCGATTTCGACGAGGTCCATCATGGACTCTCCCGTCGTCACCCAGCTGTTCAGACAGCTCTTCCGCCACCATCCGGCCTGCCCGTCGCGACAAAATGCGGTGCGGCTGACGACAGCGATCCAGCATGTTCGACAGCAGCGACAGCGGGCATACTACTCGACCCGCGGACGGGGCGGTGACTCCGGCCTCACCCGCCGCAATGAGAGCAATTGGCAGCAGCGCACCCTGCTGCTACCGGAGGATAGGTCAGAAGAGTTCAAGAAATACCCAATGGTGACGGCCCATGAGCTGCGCGACCGAAGGGAACGCCCGCGCCGAGTCAAAATGCTGCTGCGAGACTTCATCGACGACAGCTTGTACAACCCGCACTACGGCTACTTCTCCAAGCAGGCCGTCATTTTCTCATCTGGCGAACCATTCAACTTCCCGGAGCTCAAGGACGAAAACGAGTTCAATGCCCTGCTCTCCCGCCGATATGTCGAATTCGAGGACGAGCTCGATGCTGTCTCACCGTCGGAAACGCGGCAGCTCTGGTACACGCCCACGGAGCTATTTCGCCCATACTATGGCGAGGCCATCGCCAGATATTTAATAGCCAACTACAAGCTCACCACATACCCCTACCACGACCTTATCATCTACGAAATGGGCGCCGGTCGCGGTACCTTGATGACCAACATCCTGGATTATATCCGTGACGTGGAACCGGCCGTCTACGCCCGCACGCGCTACAAGATCATTGAGATCAGTCAACAGCTCGCCACCCTGCAAAACTCGCAGTTGATGAGGTCGGCTGCCGGCCGTGGTCACGCTGATCGGGTCGAGATCATCAATCAGTCCATCTTCGACTGGAAGCAAAAGGTGCCCTCGCCGTGCTTCTTCCTCGCCTTCGAAGTGTTTGACAACTTCGCTCACGACGCCCTGCGCTACGATCTGGAGACAGAGACGCCCTTGCAAGGGAGCGTGCTGATCGATGAGCATGGCGACTTCTACGAGTTCTACCTCCCCAATCTGGACCCCGTCGCCGCCCGCTTTCTGCGCGTGCGCAACGCCGCCACTGAAGGCCGCTACAAGCGCCCCTACCCCTCGAGTCGTGTTGGCCGCTGGATGGCTCTCAACCGGCCCTTTGCCCCCAACCTCAGTCTTCCGGAGTACATCCCCACCCGGCTGATGGAGTTCTTCGATGTACTTGGCCAGTACTTCCCCGCCCACAAGCTGTTGACAAGCGACTTCCACTCGTTGCCCGACGCCATCAAGGGACTGAACGCGCCCATCGTGCAGACGCGATATCAAAGGCGGCCAGTCCCTGTCAGCACGCCACTGGTAAGCCCCTGTCAACCCCCTGAGTTCAGATGGGCTGGTCCTAACCTAAGACATAGGTACACCAGGGATATTTTGATATCATGTTCCCCACCGATTTCCGGATATCTGAGGCAATGTACCAAGCCCTCACAGGGAAGCTCACCAGGGTGTTGTCCCACGAGGAGTTTATGCGTCGGTGGGCTTACGTCGAAGAGACGGAGACCCGCAGTGGTGAAAACCCTCTCCTCAGCTGGTATAAGAATGCCAGCATGCTGTATACTGTATAGTACGATCTTGTATCAATAAATTCCGGCCCCAACAGGCTGATGTACATGCTCAGACTTGGTGTCGAGGACACGGATAGGGAGCCGCCTACGCATTTCCCACCCTTACTCGATCGCTTTGCCGCTCTCATCGAAAGCGCCACCTACGATGGCCCGACATTTTCGCTCCAAATTTTACTCACTTGTTTGTCTAATCCCACCAGGAACTGACTTGAAAGATCAATACACAGAATATGAGCACCACGCCCACGCAACCTGTCTTCCGTAATGAAGACTCGCCTAAGCATCTAAGGGGGAATCTACGCACCCCAAGTATAGTTGTTCATGGAACAAAGCGTCAAGAAACCCATTCTACCGCCACTATCATGCTCAGATGTTGAGCTCCTTCATCTTCTCGGTCAGCCACTCCTCGGCCTTGGCAACCGCCTCCTCGAGCTTCGCAGGCTCAGCACCCGCGCCTTGTCGGCTTGGCTCCTTACCGCCAGTCTTGCCTCCTATGACTTGGGTCACGGCAGCAGTCCAGTGCTCAGCAGTGATGCCCTTCGATGAAAGATGCTGCCACGGTGTCAGAATCAGGCCCACGATGATAAAAAATGGGGCCCACTTACTGTGCCAACATAAACACCGTGCATGACAGCATCGTCCTTGCTACCAGCAAAGACGTACACGGTCCTCTCCTTGTCCTTGGTCCTGTAGTAGTTCATGACATCGGAGATGGCCTTGGCATTCGCCGAGATGGGGAGGTGGCCGACGAAGAACTTAGAGTCCTTGTTGGCATCCTCCTTGAAGTGTCCCTGGACGGTATCCAGTGCAGTCTTGCTCTCAGCCTTCTGGCGATTCTTTTGCTCCGCGATGATCTCCTTCTGGATCTTTTCGAACTTCGCTTGGAGTTCCTTCTTCGTGAGAATTGAGACAGCCAAAGCCTCGAGTTCGACGGTCGCGGCCTTGGCCTCGGTAGCCTTCTGGGGGCCGTACGAGAGCGCATTGATGTGGTCAAGCTTCTCGCTGAAGACTTTAGCGTCACGCTGAGCCTGGTGAGCACCATCGCCGGTGTAGGCGACAATGCGGCGAATACCCTTGGCGATACCACTCGACTCAACGATAATCAGGTCCTTGATGATACCTGTCTGGTCAACGTGAGTGCCACCGCAGAACTCAACGCTGACGTTCCGCCATTCCGGATTCTTGGGGTTCTGCAGAAGCTCGTCGACATCAACACCGATGGAAACGACCCGGACCGGGTTGGGATAGGTCTCTCCGAATACGGCGCGGACGCCCTCAATCTCGCGAGCCAAATCGAGGTCGACATCCTTGTAGTAAGTTTTTTTGTTCTCCTGGATGTACTTGTTGCAGAGGTCTTCAATTTTCTTGATGTCCGCCAGCGAGACCTCTGACTTGTGGCTGAAGTCAAAGCGGAGCTTGTCTTGGTCGACCAAGGATCCCTTCTGGTTCACTTCATCACCCAACACCTCGCGCAGCGCATGGTTGAGGATGTGTGTGCCGGTGTGGTTATTTCGGATAGGCTGGCGCCTAAGTTCGTCGTACTCGCAAATGACTTCATCGCCCTCGGTGAGTTCACCGTACTCCAGATACCCGTTGTGCACGATGTACCCGCCAAACTCTTGGACGTCGAGAACCTTGAACTCGGCGACTCCGTCGATAAGAATACGGCCCGTATCGGCGACTTGGCCACCAGATTCTGCATAGAAGTTGGTCTTGTCCAGCAAGATACCGAGAGGGGTCTTGGGGGGGAGCTCTTTGCTGGTCTTGCGGAATTCACTTCCGGTGAAGACGAGCTGGACCCTTCCCTTGGTATCCCCCTTTGAGTACTTCGCCTCGGAGTCTGGCCGCGGAATCTTGATCAAGCTCTCAAGCTCGGCGATTTGATGCACATTGAGCTTGGGGAAAGTCTGGACCGCCTCCTTGACAGCCTTGCTAGCCTCTCTCGCCTTCTCCCGGGCAACCGCCACTTCGGCCTCATCAATCGTAAGACCTCGCTCCTCAGCCATCAACTTGGTAAGATCCTCAGGGAAGCCGAACGTGTCGTATAACCTCCAAACATCGGCACCGGAGAGCTTGGTCTGACCGCCCTTAATCGCAAGCGCGGTGTACTTCTCGAATTGCTTCTCGCCACGATCCAGCGTGATGGCGAAAGCAACCTCCTCCTCATCAAGGATCTCCTTGATATCCTCCTGCTTCTTCTTGAGCTCGGGAAACTGCTCGCCCATTTGCGCAACCAAGGCGGGAAGGATTTTGGAGAAAAACGAGCCGATCTCCGCCTGGAAGTATTTCCTGGCATACCGGACACCTCTACGGAGAACACGACGGACGACGTAGCCGCGTCCGATGTTGTTTGGGGCGGCACCATCCGCAATCGCGAACGAAAGCAGACGGATGTGATCGGCAACGACACGGTAGGCAGTGTCGACACCATCAGTATCATCCTTGCCGTACTTGTCGGTATATGGCCGAGCGCCAGTGACCTCCTGAATCTTGTCAAACAGAGGAGTGAAGACGTCGGTGGCGTAGTTCGAGCTCTTGTTTTGCAGGGCAGACACCAGTCGCTCAAAACCCATGCCGGTGTCGACGTGTTTCGCCGGGAGGGACTTGAGCGACTTATCCTTTTGTCGGTCGCTGTTGAGATTAGCTATCCGTCTTGCCGCGGGGAACCGACACCCTTACAATTGGATGAAGACATTGTTCCACACCTCAACCACCAAGGGGTCGTCCATATTAACAAGGCTGGCAGCATTCCTTCCCCCAACCTTGTCGTA
The DNA here is from genome assembly GCA_033296975.1 of Podospora aff. communis PSN243. NCBI lineage: Eukaryota > Fungi > Ascomycota > Sordariomycetes > Sordariales > Podosporaceae > Podospora > Podospora aff. communis PSN243. The sequence goes on along the minus strand of MU865916.1, from coordinate 949,700 downwards.
GTGGATCTCACTGCAAGGACCACAAGGCCCTTGGTCGCCCATCTCCCAGAAGTTGTCCTTCATGTTGCCCGGGATGATGTGGTCTTCAGGGACACCGACATCCAGCCATAGCTGCTTGGCCTCGAGATCCGGCTCAAGACCCATGTCTGGGTTACCCTCGAAGTAGGTTACGTAGAGCCTGTTAGGGTCCAGGCCGTACACCTTTGTCAGAAGCTCCCAAGACCACTCAATGGCCTCCTTCTTGAAGTAGTCTCCAAAAGACTAGAATCCTCCGCGTTAGCAACTCCAGTGCCTCTTGAAAGCCGCCAAGCAACATACCCAGTTACCCAACATCTCGAAGAATGTGTGGCTTTACGAAGCAGCATGTCAGCACGCGCCTCACTCAAAAGACAATCAAACCATGGGGAAACACACTGGTAGCTGTCCTTGCCAACATCGTCCAGGTCATTATGCTTGCCACCCGCGCGGATGCACTTTTGCGTATCTACCGCACGCTTCAACTGGGCCATGTCCTCAGTCTTGCCAATCGTCCCGAGGAAGATCGGCCTGTGTGTTGTCAGCATTCAGGGGTAATCGTTGATAAGGGTTAGGGTTTAGTACTTGAACTGGTTCATGCCCGCATTTGTGAAGAGCAAGGTGGGGTCATTGTGAGGGACGACCGACGATGAGGGGACTGTCGCAAGACGAAAAAGGCTTGTTAGTCCAGCTCAGGCTTGAAAATGAAATAGAAGCGCCTCATCGTGACAGCAATGAGACTCCTCAGTAACATGGATGAATGCGTTGCGCCAGTGTTGAGCTCGGCGCATGCAAACAAAGAAAGTGAGTATGTGGCGACGGCGCACATACCGATAGTGTGACCCCTCTCTGCAAAGTAGTTGAGGAAGGTCTCGCGGACCTTGGGGCCTGTCCAGGTTTGGTCGGCCATGGCTTGGAGCGCAGTGGACTGTGTATAGGACCGAAAGCCGTTTCTCGTAATCGATGCAAGGCCAGCGACGTGCAGGACGAAGAAAGCCCGGGGTTTGGAGGGGTCGGCGGTGGTGGTGGATGCTCGAAACTTCTCGAGCGCTGAAGGCGGGACCGGGCGACTTTTGTGGTAGAAGGGTCGCGAGGCGGAATGACTCAAAGTCTCAAAAGCTGGGGAGCTCCTCCTGGCCCGGCAGCTGGAGCGCAACCACATCAACCCGCACGCCTGCTTCATCCGTCGAATCCCAGTTCTCGACCCTCCTATTCCATCCGAAACGACGCTCTGTATCGTCAATTGACACGCCGATATCCTCCTCCTTCAGCCGCGACTGATTGGCTCCCTACAACGGCCGCTTGTTGAGGTTGAAGAAGCTTTATTCGCGTCGTTGCTCCGTGCGCATTCCACGTTGGAGAGGCGAAAGTCGCAACCACTTTAGACACGGTCGCGAAAAAAAAGATGCTGGCCACCAACAACCCTGCACATTCATTCCACGCCGGGCCCGCGATGGAGCACCAAGTCGCCACGCAACGCCGCCCATTGCGCAAGCGGAAGCCCGAGGCACCGCCTGAGAACAACGAGCGGTTGTCCAAACGCTTGAGTTTACTAAATCTAGGTATGCTCCTCTCGCCGTCTGTCAATTGCATCCCCAGCGTATACCCCGCGTCGCAAATCGAACCACATGGAAGCTCACACCTCTGCCCCTCTCTCGCAGAACAATCCGGCACGAAGCTCTATGTCCCAGTTGAAGCACAACTACCGCACTACTCCTCCCCTTTACAAAGCAGCGGCACTGCCCATGGCGACGTTGCCAGCAACCGGCGTAGCAGCGCCGCCGCAGTCAGTGATGATTCGATGATGCAGCTTGACGACTCCAAGTACAAGGTCTACATCCGCAACCTCGACGACGAGCTCTCCTCCGAGAGCGAAGCCGAGGAAGGCAATCTCATCTTCCTCCCCGACATCGAGAAGCATCTGCGCAACAACCGCATCCCTGCGGCAGTGCTAGCCAAGCCAGACCCGGACATGCTCAACAAGCAGCTCGTGCTCTACAGTGTGCCGAGCTCCCTCACCGTGCCGGAGGAGCATGATAGCGTACGCAAAGCCATCATCGAGGCGCGAGCACGGGTCCGCGCAAGGCAGGTCGAGCGCAGCGAGGCCGCACAGCCAGCAACGTTTACAGCTATCCCTGAGGCTGACATGATGGACGACGGTGTCGCAGCACCGATATCGCAACCAAGCGAGGATGCCGACGCAATGGAACTCGACTAATGAACCCCCTACACTAGCTATCACTTCATATCATTCTGGACGATACCCATTCTCTTATCTCTGACGCAACGGAACGGCACAGGCCGGACGGGCATTTTAGGGGCGTTTCACTCGCTGCATTTTCACTAGGACGGTGGTACCATGGACTTAGGGCGGCGGGCATTTCACATGGCATACTGATTCTCTCCAAGCATCGGCTTGTAAGTTAGTGTAACAGGATACCTGCTTAGTGAATTATGCTGCTCCAAAGTAGAAGCTACTCTAGAAAAATACAAGTTGGGAGCTTTCCAGGCTCACCGTAATGAAGCCAACCGATCCAGTCTGAAAATGCAATGCCGTGCAATCATCAGAACAGACTCCCAACGCCGCTGGAGAAATACCCCAATGTACAATCTAGCAGGCCGTTCTCACTCCAGCCAATCGCTCTGCTACCAACCGGCCCCGATGCCGGAGCCTTCCCGCCATCTCATCGAGATAACCACCTCATCCCTCTCTATCACAGCGGCCGAAACGGATTGCTTCCCGTATTTTGTTGCAGCATCGCACCCGGCGGCGGCCCTGCAGGAGGCTGATACACTCCAGTCACTCCAGTCTGCTGCTGCTGGCTCGGATCGACCTTGCTACCGCCATCCGGAGGACTCGGTGGGCCGGGATACATCGGCGGTCGGGCCGCATTAGGGTCGTACACGGGTGGCGGCGGCATGTTGGGCATGTTTTGCATGCCAAAGTACTGCTGATTGTGGAAATAGGGACGGGCTTCGGCCTGGGGGTATTGGTAGTTGGGATCTACTTGCGCCATTTGACGGCGGCTGACGAGGAAGCGGTGGTAGGCAAGCGGGCGAAGGCCCTTCTTAATGCGGCTTTGGGCGTGCAGGTAACCGAGGAGGAAATAGAGGCCGATGAAGAGGATGAAGCCGAGGAATAGCGACCATTTAAGTATGACACCGGTCTGTGGCTCTTTGTTAGCGACTGACAAGAGGTACTTGGAAGGTGAGTGTCTAGATGACGGACCTTGGTGTACCAGAAGGGAACGTAGCAGGTGGTCTCGTCGATGAAGCCATCTTCGGTCCTGTCGCAGTACCGGTACTGTCTGGCGACCAGCGCCTTTATCACGGACGCCATCGTGGTGGAATGAGAGTGGTGCGACTCTGACAAGTTGTGCCGATTAAGCTTGTAAGACTGGACGTGCAGTTGACGCGGACTCGATGGGGTTGTGCGGATTCGATGGCTGCGGGGTTTGTTTCTGGATTTCGTGCAAGACAAAGAGAGTGTTATCAAAGAGGAAGATGGAGAACGAGGGAGACGGGAATGGAAGAGAGCAGATGCCAAGACGCCCGGCCAATACGGCAATCTTGCGTGAACGTCGCTTGCGAATGACGTGGGAATAACAGCATTCCAAGAAGCTTTAGAGGTTGATCAGATCGCAGGAGGGGTGGCCCTCAACGAGGGAGTCGGTCGTGTGGCGCCGTTTCCGATCGTTCTTGTCGGCAGGAGAACCCAGCGCCGATTGATTAGCGAGACGGTGGTGGCGCAACTTGGCCTGAGTGCGACGGATGGCCGCGTTTCACGATGCCTCTTCAAGTTTCAGACGTCTCCGGACCGAGACAGGCGCGAGCGAAGCCACACTCGATGGGAGCAACCAACCAATCAAGAGAGATCTACGAGCCTGTCATCAGGCCGGTTGGTTTCTACGGATATATGACAGCTCGTGATGAACAGCTTCATCCAGCTGATATTCTCTGGTCATCTAAGTTACCGGTTTGCTACGTCTTAGATTTTGGCTACACTCAAGGCTTGGTTCTGTCTCGCCGAGATGTTTGCCCCCATTTCTGAGTTTCGAGCCCTTCTGCGGCAGTAACTGTTCAGGCGGCCTCAAATTGACTCTCGAAGCATTGTAGCAGCACTGAGACTGTCTAAACATGACCAGAAACTTCGTCGTTATATCCGTACGGAGACATGACGTCCACGCCGTCCGTGTGCCAGGGGTGCCACCCAAGCGGAGAGCATTGTTTCCACATCTGATCGTCAACGCATTTGCTCATGAGTCCAGTCACCCGTCCCGGTGTCAATCCAGCCACTTCTCCTCTGACGGGTCCCATCCCAGAAGCTCGGGCTCGATATTGAGGCTCTTCAGCATCGCCAACATCGTGAATCCCTGAATCGCATGTTAGCCCGTTCATCCCTCGCTCGCAAAGTAACAAACAAACCTGATTTTCGTTCTCCTCCTCAACCTCCTCCCTATCTCCATCGTCCTCTCTCTCCCCATCGCTCTCATTTCCTTCTCTCTCCTCACCACCTCTCCTCTCTGCATCATCACCACCCCCATAATAGCCCTCTCTCCTTCTCAACATCCCTTTCGTTCCCCCCATCCTCTCCACCCTCCCCTTGATCAACTCGAACAACTCCTCCGCTGCCATCCTGCTCGCTCCCTTCCACTTCCCCACCAGCTCCTTCAACTCCGCATCGATTTCCTCGCCGGGCCTCTTAGCCTCCGACTCCTGCCGAATCTGCACCGCCTGCTCAACTACTTCCAACTCGGCTTCCGCAGCGCGGATTCTGGCAGCAGTTTCGCGTTGGATCTTGCGGAGCTGATCCTGAAGCGTGTCCCCATCACCACCCTCTCTAGAACCCGCCGTTCGGCGACCCTTAGTAGGTGACATAGACCGTCTCTTCAAATTCGGAGTCACGGGTGTGAATCTCAACGGCGAAGGGGAGGATATCCGAATTCCCGCAATTCCAGACCCCGACGCAGGACCATCAAAGACATTCCTGCCTGCAGTACCAGCACCAGTAGTCCGAGGCGTCGGCGTTGAAGTGAGATTCGGGTTCGCAGGGCGCTTGATGAGCGGCGATTTGAACGGCTTTCGGAGCGTGCTGTTCGCAGCTTCAACGCGGCGGCGCTTGGCGCTTGGCTCCGGCGTGTTCGACGACATGGCTGGACCGCTCTTTGAGATGCATCTTACGTTATGGACCTTGTGGATTGCAACATGGGATGTCGTCTTTGCAGAGTGTGGTTTCGGGTGAGAAGGTGAGACTAGCGAATGAGATGCTGAAGAGGAAGGCGCGGTGCCAAGACAGGTTGAAGTTTATTTACTAGCACTGTGCAGAGCGGGCTGCTCACTGTGCATCAACTCCGTACACAGTCACAGCAGCCCGGTACAGTTGAAATGGCATTTGAGGGGTACATTAGTACCTAGGTAAGGTATATGTGCAACATATGGATTTTTTTCCCCTATTCCTCCCAAACGGCGATGGGACCATGGAGGTACATTCTGGGTTGCGGATGGAGCACCGAGTAGAATCTCAGCCTCAGTGTCGCCAATCTGCTAGTGGGTTCTGCCACATCTTGACAATGCATATACATTTATTCGCTGAATTCTTTTACCAGTTCAAACAAGCCACCCAATTATTTCAACCTCGTTACGCCTTCGCTCGATGCAAAACCACCATATACAGTTCCATTTCAATGACCCACGCCTCCGGCCGCCCACATGCCCAAGTTTGGATCCCCCGGTGGAGGAAACAGCCCCTGATTCCGATCCTGCTCCTGGGCTGCTTGTTGAGGTTGTTGCCGTCGGCGCCTATCATTCTCCTCCTGCTGTCTGGCCGCTTGTTGTCGTTGTTGGCGATACAACACCAAGAAGAAGAGGGCCGTGACGAGGCCGATAATGACAACACTCTCAAGAACCCCGTCATCCAAGTCGCCTAGGATACCATCACCACCGGGCATGTCGTCATCGTACATGGGGTCGTAACCGTCGTCTTCATAGTAGAGCATATCATCCTGCATAAAATTTGCGATCCACTCGCTGAGCGACCAATCCTTCTTCGTTTCTGTTCATGCTTGTCAGCCTTCACATTCGAGCCAAGTGGCCGAGGGACTCTCACCTGGTTCGTCCCGAATAGAATTGATTCGCCCGTTGGTGATCGTATTCCACGCGCTGCGTGCTCGCAGCTTCAAAAGGCTAAGGGTGACCGGAAGATAGGCTTCGTCGTTGGTCTCGAGCGCCTGATCGTAATACCGCTTGGCAAGATGAAAGTCTTGGTTTAGACCCAAGCCGTTCTCATGCATCCACCCTAGGTTGTACAGGGCCTGCGCACTCTGGTGGTATTCCGAGGCTCCGGTATAGCACTGTACGGCCTTGTCAACATCCGCACTGGTGCCTATCCCATATAGATAGTAGTCGCCCATCTTGACCAGCGCATCGATGTTGCCCTGTCGAGATGAGCGCGTCCAAAAAATCAAGGCAAGGCTCGGGTCTTCCAGGAGAGACGCCTTCTGGGCTCGCGGGTAGAGCCAATCGGGAAGCGGTAGCCGGGATTTTGCAGGGTCGAGTAAATAAGCAACGTTGTTCTGTGCTTTCTCGTACCCCTGTTCTGCGACCGTCAGGTACTCAAGAAGCGCCAGCTCTTCGTCTCCGTCCTCGTAGGCCAAATTCGCTTCGGCCCAGGAGGACAACAGCGGCTCTGCCCTCTCCGCGACACTCTTGTAGTAGCCAACAGCCGCAGTGCAGGACTTGTCCCGACCTACGCCGAAGAAGTTCATCTCGGCAATGTAGTAGTACGACTCCAGGTTGCCTTGACGCGCAGCCATCTCAAAGTAATGGTTCGCAACTGTGGGGTCATCGTTGTAGCCTTGGTCAAGATAAAGAGATCCCAGTTGAACCTCGGCGGGCGAGTAGTCTTGTTCTGCTGCTGCCTTGAGAAACTGGATGGCTTTCGCTGTGTTCCTGTCGACACCATAGCCGTTCAAGTACAGCAAACCGAGTCCATACTGAGACTGAGCATCGCCGTGGGTCATGCCTCGCTCGAACCACCATTTGGCTTGAGCAAAAGATTGCTTGAAACCCTCGCCCCTCATGTGCATCCTTCCGAGAAAGCCGGCAGCCTTGCAAGCGATCTTGTCGAGACCTGGCTTGAAGTTCTCAACGATGCGATTGTTTTTCCTCCAGAACTTCTGCGTGACCATCAAGAAGTAGTGGCTCGCGAACTTGAAGTTCTTGGGAAGCCCCTTCTGGCCTTCGTAATAAAGCCGCCCAAGGTTGTAGGACGCCTTGAAATCGCCTTTCTGCGAGATCAAGTCCAAATACTCGATGATGTCTTCTATCGAGGCATACGCGTCCGAGTTAGGATGCGCCTTGACGGCATTTATCCCTGAGCTGGAGACACTGGCGCCCTCTCCGTAGACACCTCCACTCTCATCGGCGATTCGATAAGATTCCGGAACCCAGCCCATACCGCCCGGAGGCCCAGATCGATACCAAGCCATGGCCTTGTCCGCAACCCGCTTGTAGTACTTCACGGCGTTTTCGCAACTCTTCGGTACGGAGATTCCGGCATGATAGCGATGGGCGACCGTCATCTCGGCCCGTGTATGCCCCTGATTTGCGGCGAATGTGTAGTAAAGCAACGCCCGTGCCTGGTCTCGCTCCACAGCTCCCCCAATCCCAGTAGAGTACATCAACCCGACCATGTGCTGCGCCGAGCTGTTCCCATGCACAGACGCCAGCATCTTGTAGTAATCGAATGAAGCCTTGAAGTTTCTTGGGTGTGAAAAGTTGCCGTAGAAGTTCATTTCGGCTAAAAGAAAGAGCGCATCCGAATTGTTTGTAGCCGCTGATTCCTCCAGGAGCTCAGTGGCGCGGAGCAGCGGCCCCCCGAGGGTGCTCTTCGGTGTTTCGGTCGGAGGGGCGCTCAAACGGAGGGTCGGGACGGCCTTGAGTGCAAGGCTCAACAGGGTACCGAAGATCCCTTGATGCTTCTGTGGCCTGTCTCGCAGAGGCTGGTTTATTTTGCGTAATTCAGCCCATGCCGCGTCTACCAAATCGGCGCCTGCTCCTGGTTATTAGCAAATCGGTCCCTCACCCTAAGGGTCGCTTTTCCTCCGGACATACCAGGGGCTCGTGGTGTCTCCTTCGAGGTGTCGACATCTCCGCCGCGCGCATCGGAACCAAGGACATTTTGGGCAGCTTGCGCTTCCCCGGACACAAGATCGACGGTCTGCAAGAGCACTATTCGGGAGAGTGTCAGCCAAGTACGAACTGCGGATGGCCGATGGGACAGCCCTTATCACTCACGCGGCAGCCACAGGACCTGTGGCCTCATTGTCGTTTAGTATGAAGCCGAACGAGTTGTGCTGTTCAAGAGAATGGTGATCTCATGGCTCCTGTGGTTTTGAACAGCAAAGTACAAGCGCGGGGCTTTGTCAGATGTGGTCGCGATGCTGGTTGACGAGAGCTGTCCGTCCTAAACACCAGCTGGCCAGAAGAAGCGGCACGTAACTTCTCGAATTGACAGGGATCTTAGCTGCAGCTCCGGTGGGCTGCAGGGGTGCACATAGCCCCACTGCGGGACAAGTTCAGCCAGTCGGGACTCCCAGCCATGCCACCTGGCATCGGAGTACACCAGCTGGCGTTCTCCAGGCAGTGTGATGAAGCCTTATTGCAACTCACATGGGGCATAAAATGTCAAAGAAAACCGAAAACCAGATAAAATTCTTGTTGGGCGTAAAATCACCGCTGTGCGCGCTGTGCGGGCGTCTTACAGCATCGTATTGCAGTATCATTTTCGAGAGCTTCAGCAGGTAAACTATGCCCGCCTCTTGAATTGAAAAAATCTTCAAATTCGGAGTACCTTTGGTACTCATTTACTCCAAGACCCCTCACTCACAGGACTTCAGAAGTTCGAAAGCGATCAGTAACACAGCCACGAGTGGGCAAAATGTATCAACTCACCTGCACAGACGGGTACAAATATCCCGGTTCAGAGCCTACCTATGTTCTGGATATCATACCGCTCGCAACGGCATTGGCTGCAACGTCTTCGAACCAACGGCTTTGCATCTTTGATCCCCTGAGATTGAGTCAGGGCCCCCTGAAAACCATCCAAACAAACCATGGCAACCTCACAACCGCAAAGGCATACAGCACCAACGGCTCCGTCATCGCCACAGCCGGCGAAAACGGGTCAGTTTCACTATGGGATCTTCGACTCGACCCTTCGAAGGCCCAAGCCTTGCAAATAGGGGGTATGGATACCCTAACCCCCTTTTTCCCTTCCCAAGACTTACCCTCCCAGGAAACCATCCCAGCATCCTCTCCCTAGCCTGCTCAGAAAGCACCAACACCTTCTCCGCCGGCACCGAACTCGCAGACCACCAAGCATCCATTCTAATCTGGTATTATTTCACCCTTTCACCCCTCTCCGCTTTCCATCTAACAACCCCTAGGGACCTCCGCTCCCCATCCTCCCCCAAAACAACCTACACCGAAGTCCACTCCGACGACATCACCGAATTAACCTACCACCCCATCAACCCTTCCCTCCTCCTCTCGGGCTCCACAGACGGCCTCATCAACATCTGCAACACCACCATCACTGACGAAGACGAGGTGGTCATCCAGACTCTCAACCATGGGTCCGTCCACCGGGCCGGTTTCCTCAACGAGACAGAGGTGTTTGGATTGTCTCACGACGAGAAGTTCGCGCTGTATGATGTCGCCGAGGGCGTAGACAGCGGGAGCGCGACGTTGGATTTGGGAGATGTGAGGGGGGTGTTGGGCTGCCAGTATGCGGCGAATGTGTTTGCTAAGGTGAACGGGGCAGGGGCCGTGATTGGGGCTGGGTCGCATGAGTGAGTCTGTCTTTTTTCCCTTTGTTTTGATTATTGTGTGCTTTGCTCGTCATCTTGCCTACTGTGACTGATTACTGATCTGCCCCCACTCGTGATAGCCAAGAAATGTTTACGCTGTTTCATCTGTCAAAGGGCGCGGGGGGATGGGAACTGGATAAGGTGTCGGTGGTCGGGCTGCCCGGGGCTCATGGCTCGGAGCTGGTGAGGAGCTTTTGCTTCGATGACGAGGCGCAGGTGGTGTTCACGGCGGGAGAGGATGGGTATGTCAAGGCTTGGAGGCCGGGGTCTTAGAAGACGTTGGGCAGTGTAGAGAAGTGTGAGTTGACTCGCAACAGCCCGCTTCATTGGGAATTAAATACTACTATATACGATCCCGGCTCAGCTCCATTATAGGTTTGGTTTGGCGATGACATGCACCTCCGGCGATCTACAGAATATTGTGCTTCTATTAGAATGGTGCTGCCTTTCCTTCGCCCGCGCTCAAGCCAGTAAAGAAGCCAAATGCAAGCGGCGAGCCCTTTTATTGCCCGATTTTGTCTAATGTGACCGAGAGCAAAGCAATTCGCTGGGAACGATAGACCACTCACTGCAAATTCTCGATGACGATCGCAGAAGCGCCGCCACCGCCGTTGCAGATACCTGCGCAGCCAATCTTGGCCTTCTTCTCGCGCAGGACCGAAGTCAGAGTCGTGACAATACGAGCGCCTGAGCAGCCCAGCGGATGACCGATGGCGACTGAACCACCGAACACGTTCACCTTGTCCTCGGGGAGCTCAAGGATCTTCATGTTGGCCAGGGCAACAACGGAGAAGGCCTCGTTGATCTCGTAGAAGTCGACATCTTCGGGCTTGAGACCGGCGTGCTGGATAGCCTTGGGAATGGCTAGGGCAGGGGCGGTGGTGAAGCGCTCAGGCTCACGAGCCGCGTCACCCCAGCCCAGAATCTTGGCAAGGGGCTTGATGCCGAGCTCCTTGAGCTTGGCCTCTGAGACGAGCACAACAGCGGCAGCACCGTCGTTGATGGGTGCCGCGTTGGCAGCGGTGACAGTGCCGCCGTTGGGAATGAAGACAGGGCGGACAGTCTTGAGCTTGTCAACGTTCAGGTTCTTGACCTCCTCGTCACGGTCGATCTTGATCGCGGGTTTGCCACGGCCACCGCTGACTTCGATAGGCGCAATCTCGGTGAATACGCCAGCAGCAGTGGCCGCCTGGGCCTTCTGGTAGGTCTTGATGGCGTACTCGTCCTGCTGCTCACGGGTAATTCCGTGGTCCTGGCTGCAGAGCTCGCCCTGGAGACCCATGAGCTCCCTCTTTCCGTAGGCGTCGCGGAGTCCGTCGTTCTGCACGCCATCAATGATGGTGCCCTCGCCGTACTTGATACCGGTTCGGGAGTTGGGCAGGTAGTGTGGTGTGTTGGACATGCTCTCGGTACCGCCAGCAACTACTATCGACGCGTTTCCGGTCATGATGGTCTGGGCGCCGAGAATGATCGCCTTGAGGCCTGAAGCGCAGACCTTGTTGATGGTGGTGCAAACGACCTTGTTGGAGAGGCCGGCATTGATGGCGCACTGGCGCGCAGGGGCCTGGCCGAGACTGGAAGACAGCGCGGGTTAGAATCTCCAGCCAACTTCGAGCGCCCTCTTGAGCCGCATCGGAGAAGCATACCCGGCCGAAAGCACATTGCCAAAGAAAACCTCCTCTACATCCTCGGCCTTGATCTCGGGGACGCGCTCGACGGCGGCTGCATTTGGCGTGTTAGTGATGACCCGCACTTGAGATCGGAGGATGTGGCTCGCCACATACATTTAATGGAATGGGAGCCCAATTGGATGGCGGTCAGACTCGACAAAGAGCTGCACAGTGGAATAGGTTAACTCGCGTGCTCAGCTTGGGCTGCTGTGGTCGCCCGTCAGAAAGGGGTAGACGCGGGGCAGCTCACCCCAAGAACGACCCCACAGGGGTCCTAGCAACGGAGACGATATAGACGGGTGGGAGACTGGACATTTTGAAGCTGGGTGAAGTTCGAGAATTTGATGACGGTTCTGTTCTGGCGGAGTCTTTCCAAGGGCAAATTCGTTTGTTGCAAGTATGAAAGGGTCTAATGGCTTTGAACTTTGGGCAGAAATTGTTGAGGGTCAACGATGAGAAATATGGACATACACCGCCTCGGGTCTCCCCAATTGCCCCTCACTTTCTTTGTGACGAACTAGGGCGGCCCTGGCCTGCGCTGCAGATCAACAGGCACGCCCGAGGGGAACCGGGGCGGGTCCGATGCCGGGGGCAAGCTCGCCGCGCGGCAGGCGGGTAGCGTAGCGGGGCCCCTCAGCCACCGAAACTAGCTCGCGCCACAGCAGCTCAGCCCAAATTTTCAGACGGGCCAGGGCATTGACATCAGCCTTGCAGAGTCGCGACAGGAAAAACTGCCTGTGTTCGCGACTTTCAGCCTTCCCTCAACCACGCGACGAACTTTGACCTCGCCACCACACCCGCAATCATGGATGACGACCTTTATGACGAGTTCGGAAACTTCATGTACGTCAGATGTTGTGTGATGAGGATGTTTGCGACCAGTGCGAGTTCGCGTCGCAACTCTCTTTACTTTTTTGATCAACGCTTTTCCAGCCCCTCTTCCTGGCGCTGCAGATTCCAGACTGACATTTGGCTCGACAGCGGCGAAGAAGCCGAGGCTTCTGAGGAGGAATCAGAGCATGGGATTAATGTGGGAAACTATGCCTACGATGACGATTACCCAGAGACGGCCCCGGAAACGACTGGCCAAGAGTTGATGGAAATCGACGGTATGGTCCTACGAGAGCTCCACGCGCCATATGGGGTGGATGCTGACTAGTTTCACAGATGAGGGGCCCTCGAATGCTGTTATCCTCCACGAGGACAAGCAATACTATCCCACTGCCGCCCAAGTGTATGGGGAGGGAGTCGAGACTATGGTACAAGAGGAAGATGCGCAGCCCCTGACAGTGCCAATAATAGCGCCGGTGGAGCAGAAGAAGTTCATGATCGAGGAGGCCGATCTTCCGCCAGTCTTCTTCGACCGCAGTTTCATGGCAGATTTGATGAACTACCCCGAACAGGTTCGAAATGTCGCCTTGGCTGGACACCTCCATCATGGAAAGACTGCGTTTATGGACATGCTTGTTTTGGAGACGCATTCGATCACCGACCGACTAGATAAGCGCACGGGAAAGAGCCGCGATGAGCAGTTGCGATACACAGACGTCCATGTGGTTGAACGGGATCGAGGGGTATCGATCAAGTCATCCCCGATGAGCCTGGTGCTGCCGAACACGAAAGGGAAATCACATCTCGTCAATATCATTGATACGCCTGGACATGTGGACTTTGTGGACGAAGTTGCCGCATCATTCAGGCTGGTGGACGGTGTGTGCTTGGTGGTAGATGTCATTGAGGGCGTCCAAGTCAACACCGAGCAGATTATCAAGCATGCCGTGCTCGAGGACACTCCTATCACACTCATCGTCAACAAAATGGACCGGCTAATACTGGAGCTGAAGCTCCCTCCCACTGATGCATACTACAAGTTGAAGCATGTTATCGAGGAGGTCAACACAGTAATCGAAAACACGATTCCGGGGCAGGGCGAGGGTAGGAGAGTGAGCCCAGAAAACGGGAACGTTCTGTTTGCATGCACGTCGATGGGCTGGTGTTTCACCCTCCAGTCCTTTGCGAAGATGTACTCGGACGGGTTTGGGGGGGTCAACACCGAGGAGTTCGCCAAACGACTATGGGGTGATGTTTACTTCAACCCTCGTAAGCGCAACTTTACCAGGAAACCTTTTGAGGAGGGTGCGAAGCGGTCGTTTGTCAGTTTCATCATGGAGCCGATCTACAAGCTATTTTCGCACACCATCAGCGAGAGCCCCGAGGAGTTGAAGGAGACATTGCGCAAGCTTGGCATCAGCTTGAAGCCTTCCCAGTACAAGACTGACCCTAAGGTTCTCTTGAAATCTGTTTGCGAACAGTTTTTTGGGCCCTCCACAGGGTTTGTGGACATGGTCTGCCAGCACATCCCGTCCCCTGTGGAAGGGGCTCAGAAGAAGCTCCAGCAGTATTACACAGGGCCCCTCGATACCAAGGTTGCGGAGTCGATGAAGGCTTGCGATCAGAACGGCCCTTTGGTGGTGTACGTTACCAAACTATTCAACTCGGCTGACGCTAAAAGCTTCAACTCCTTTGGGCGAGTTATGAGCGGTATCGCTCGGCCTGGAGAAGAGGTCCGAGTTCTCGGAGAAGGTTACTCCATCGACGATGAGGAAGATATGGCCATGGCTAGGATATCCGACGTCTTTATCGCGGAAACGCGATACAACATCCCAACAGATGGTGTCCCAGCCGGCAACTGGGTACTCCTTGGAGGCGTCGACAATTCGATTGTGAAGACGGCAACGGTAATAGCCAAGAAGTTTGACGACGACGAGGACCCATACATCTTTAAGCCGCTCACACACTTCACTGAGTCCGTGTTGAAGGTCGCTGTTGAACCAATCAACCCTTCCGAGCTACCGAAGATGCTCGACGGCATCCGAAAGATCAACAAGAGCTATCCTCTAATCACCACCAAGGTCGAGGAGTCAGGAGAACACATCATCCTTGGCACGGGAGAGCTTTATATGGATTGTGTGCTTCATGATCTACGGCGACTCTATGCGGACATGGAAATCAGAGTATCAGACCCCGTCGTCCGATTTTGCGAAACGGTGCAGGACACATCAGCAACCAAGTGCTATGCAGTCACTCCCAACAAGAAGAATACCATCACGATGGTGGCAGAACCGCTGGACGACGGCATTGCGCAGGATATCGAGTCAGGGGCCGTCAAAATACGCGACCCCGTTCGGAAAACGGCTAAATTCTTTGAGGAGAAGTACGGATGGGATCTGTTAGCGGCGAGGAGCATCTGGGCGTTCGGGCCAGATGAGTTTGGGCCGAACATCCTACAAGACGACACCCTTCCGTCAGAGGTAAGTTGCATGACAGGCGGCATTCCGATATATTTCCCGGTTGCCTCAATCGGGCCTTCTGTTGCTCAATCTGGACTGACTGTTCTCCAGGTCGACAAGAAACGCCTCAACACCGTCAAAGAATCCATCCGTCAAGGTTTCAGCTGGGCAACTCGAGAGGGGCCACTGTGTGAAGAACGTAAGTTTTGTCAATCTTTCGTCACTTGCCTTTATCATCTCATCTGCACAACTTTCTTTCGTCAAACCTGGCAGATCGGCACGGCACTTGGCTGAAAGCGGCCTGGGAGGTGAGCGCATGTGTCCGCATTGCCAGCATCCACGATCTCCCCGCTTGCCCCGATGTCACCTTGTGGCGGCCATGGTGTGAGGGGAACTCTGAATCCCCTTAGCTAGCCCTCTGGGGCTGTCAACCAGGGGGTCCCCGCACACCAACCAGCAGGCTCTGTGATTCAGGTGTGTGGGGGTGTGGTGTTCCAGAAGCGTTATCATCTCGACACCTTCTGAGTTCGCTAGATTGACCTGCATGCCCCCTTTTACGCGTGAATACTACGATACTGGCAACACCAAGCTAACAATCTATCCCAATTAGCAATACGTAACACGAAGTTCCGCTTGATAGATGTCGCCCTGGCGCAGGAGGCCATCTTCCGCGGCGGCGGTCAGATCATTCCTACGTCAAGGCGCGCCTGTTACAGCTCATTCCTCATTGCCTCCCCCCGCCTCATGGAGCCTATGTACTCCATGTCCATGACCGGACCACAAGACTCTGTCAGCACAGTCTACAACATCCTCGCAAGACGACGGGGTCACGTCCTCACGGATGGTCCCATTGCCGGCACACCACTTTATCACGTTAGCGGCCTCATCCCCGTCATGGACAGCTTCGGCTTCGAGACAGATGTCCGCATCCAGACGGACGGCCAAGGAATGGTCAGCCTCGTCTTTGACAGGTGGAACATCGTGCCTGGTGACCCCTTAGACAAGGATGTTGTTTTGAGGCCATTGCAGATGGCGAACGCGCAGGCAACAGCAAGAGACTTTGTCTTGAAAACGAGGAGGAGGAAGGGATTGAGTGAGGACGTGAGTGTGGCTAAGTTTTTGGAGCCGGAGTTTTATCAGAATTTGATTGAGAGCGGGATGTTGGGCGAAGCTTAAGGTTGGTACCCCAGGATCGGTCTGGCGTTCGGGACTTTGTAAGTAAAAGCAATCAGTGAGAACCTGGAAAAAGAGGTGTTGGTGTCGGGTGTAGACAATTTTTTTGTTGAATGTATACCGAATATGTCGCAGCTCTACGTTCTGGAGTCTGAAGTGAGCCTGGCACTGAGATGGAGTACGCCATGAGAGCGAGCTTGGTGCTTTCACTCCGGTGACAACGGACCTACCAGTCCGCTGAGGCAACGGTGGCGGTTTGAGGTAAACCCCTGTACTCCACGACGATTTTGCAAGTTCCTTCTGTCCGAAGTCTTGGGCCCTGTTCCTGGGCAGCCAAGATGACCAGAGCAGCTCAGCAAGGACGTCCAGTTAGAGGGTGCCCTTCGAATTCA
Organism: Podospora aff. communis PSN243; assembly: GCA_033296975.1. Classification (NCBI taxonomy): domain Eukaryota; kingdom Fungi; phylum Ascomycota; class Sordariomycetes; order Sordariales; family Podosporaceae; genus Podospora; species Podospora aff. communis PSN243. Next base: position 933,291 of record MU865916.1, on the reverse strand, counting down.
CATGGAGGATGAGAACAGCTCGTTCCAAATTTGAGGGTTTAGTCAGGACGCCTAAGGACGTGCCAGTGGAAGGAATGTGCCTCCTTTACTGGAGGGCATCAGTCTCTTCAACTCCCCAACCGACCGCGCTGCAATCATCCAGAGACGCTCACCACACCCAGCACGCGACACCCTCACGGCATTGACACCCAGAATAGGGGCAAACCCGGCCATGATGTTTAAAACTCCATGATACGCATAGCAGAGCGCACGTGTCTACCTTGTTTCCAAAGGGGGGTTCAAACAAGGACGGCATGAATTTGTTTGGTCGTTTCTGGGGGAACTACGGATCCGTAGATGTCGCGGGACGCGTGGCAGGGGTATGTCACAGGTGGTGCGTATCCTGGCGGTTGCGTCATTTTGTGTAAGTGAGATTCTGACTTTGCGGAGCAGTTGGGTTGAAGCTGGAAAAGAGGTACGGGGAGAGAAACTCTACAGCTTGGATCGAATATTGTATGTCTCTACAGCATGTAAGTGAGGTCATCAACAGCGTGCTCAGCCGTCAACACTCCCAATTTATGTGCATAGACAATTGACGACGCAAGACTCCAACAAGTTACTTGTCATGGTAGAAACATTTATAGCAGCGCTGTTTCTTCGCGTGGGTAAATGGCAGACGGGATTCGCACCGTCCCGACCTAACTTGAAGATATGTAGGACCTGGGCTACCCACCTGTCATCTTGACCATGACATAGCGGCATAATATGGGCATTTGTTTCGAATGTAGCTCACCGCCTTCAAAGAACGTCCCTAGCAGGAACGTAAAAATTGAATAACCGGCCCGAAAGTGGTGTTGCCGCCTGCAGCACAGCGATAACGCCACCCTCTGCACATAAGCACCGAGATGTCAGTTTTCGTCAGACCCAGATTCAGCTGGTGGAATGGTTACTGCATCTCGGTAGTCCAAGCTCTCAACCAAGGTGTAAAGCTACCGTTTCAAGTGTTTATGGGTGTGTGAGGCTCTAGCCGAAACACCCGAACAGACACACCGAACCCACACCCCCAGCGCCCGACGCAAAAAGATGTGAAGCCGTCTGGAATTGATTTGCCTATGCCGGGCAAAGGGGGGGGGGGGGGGGGTAAGCTATACAAAGAGGCTCGGTGAGCTTTCACGGGGGTGCTCGGCAGTATCGGTTTTGCAGGCAAAGTGATAATGGCCGAATCCCTCCGAGAAGGTAACGTTAGATTCTGTGGGCTGGGGTAGCTACGATCCTTCAACTCGCCTCTTCACCGGAGGGAGAACCGACAGCTTGGTATTGATTTGCAGCCTGACGGGCGGTTTGGCTCATGGGTACACGGGCTCGTAGACCCTGTGCTACATGTGATAGCCAAGTTACCCTTCCACCATCAACAAGCTGAGCATGCTCATCGCTGGAAACATGCACAGGATTTTCAGGGACCACGGTTCCTTGTGGGTGGCTGCGCACTTGGTCTCCTTTCGTGGGCAGATGAATGGAGCAGAGCTGCCAGAACAGGGGATGGTGAAGGGAGACCAGGGGTTCCCCACGAGCCGCTTCACAGGCAGCAGAGTTGAGGTGCTGGAAGGGCTCCGAGTGGTGGCTGAAGCACTGACAACTCCCAGGGTGTTTCGCCGAATTGACACCGCGGGGGCTTGTCAGGCCACAGTGTGCTAATAGCCCAAACAGTGAAGTAAAAGACCTCGCGCCTTGGCTGAGGAACTCCATGATCTGTGTTTAAGTTCGCCGTGAGCGGACCTCATGGCGCCCTTGCGTGTTTTCTCCCGTCGCATGTTGTTGGAATCGACATTCCAAAGATAGATCAGCGGGATCGACCGTGACACAAGCCCATTTTGCCATGCTCCCGCAACCTTTCCCGGAATCAAGATCTCTATCGTCACCCCTACAGAGGGTGAAGAGTTACGCCAACACGCCCCGGATAATGCATCCAGCCGCTTGTCGCTTCAATTTACAGAACACAAGTCTTGAGCATATTGTCGACGACGCCGCCGAGTGTGTCGTTCTCGAGAGCAGCAGCCACTCTCTCCTTGTCGGCAAGCTGCTTGTTGACTTGGTCGTCTTGGGCATGAGACCCCTCTTTCATGCGGATGTCGATGCGGTAATTGGGTGGGAGGACTTGTTCAAGCCTGACACGCACAGCAAGGCCGATGACAGTGGCCAAAGAGCAGTGGTTGATGGTTGGCGTGAGCTCGACCAAGACGTTGGCGAGACCTCTCGGGTTGTCCCGAGGAGGCGTCAAGTGGATATCGGGTAGTCTGACGACATTCAGCTCTCCCAAGGTGTGGGGGTGCTCAGGGTCCGACACGGTGGAAATGAGGTCTGTGAGACGTCAGTTGTGTGATCTTCCTGGGAAACGACAAAAATAGCCATCGTCTTTCCCACCCGGTGACTTGGAAGGAGTGAAACACCAATCCTCTGGAAATGGCGAAGCAAAAAATGCCAGAGGCGCGGTTACGACGACACCAGGAGTTGGCATGGTTCGAGCTTGGCGCGCCGCTCTGATCACTGCTGGGCCACAGGTATGCTTACCATAGATCTCCTGCTCGTCCAGAGCATCGTCTGTCACCTCCTCCCGCGCCTCCTGGCCGTCATCCGACGAGGCATCCGACCAGTATGGACTGGACAGAACAACACCATCGTATTTAGAATCGGAACCAACACGAGCGGTGCTCCTCTTCTGCGCCCGGCTTGGCAACTGCGAAACATTGAGGATTGTGGGGTTCGCGTTGTCGGGAGTATCTCTCTGCATCTTTGAGAACCGTTGTCTGCAACAAACAATATGTCTGAGGCTAATGGGTTGCGGGATGGCTCGGTGGTGGCAAGCGACAACTGCGTTCTTGCATAAGATGTCGCGGAGGGTTGAATATTTGCCCCGCCCGAGGCAAGCGTCATCGGCGCAGAAAACGGGATGCCACGTGACTTACAGCGCCATAGTACTAGCACCCTCGCTAACAGCCATCGCTGTTGGGGTCCAAAAGCTAGAACTTCAAATGCCTTCGATCCGAACTTCGATTTTGGCCCCCCACCACAGCTGAAGTCCGGGGCGGGACGGAACCAATACCGAGCTGTTGCATTGACCACTCTTTTGCTGCTTGTTGTGCTTCCCACAGATTAAGGTACAGGATCTCTCTCGGTAGATGGTTTAGGAAGGTCCCAAATCACCAACCTTCTTCCCCACCGCGCTTGGTCACCCGATAACTCTCACCATTGCTGACAAACGCGAGGGTATCTCGGCTGGTAACTTGTACCACATGGGACCAGCTCAACACGAGATGTCATTCAACTCGATTATACCGATCAATCCACAATCAATAGCTCCATCGCCGACATTGGTGTTGTTCATGCGTTGGAGATGAATCCCACTCAGGTTCGCGGGTCGCCTTCTACAACCCCTGCATACTAATTCTTCTAGAAGCCGAAAAGAAGATTGAAGGGCCTTGGCGGTATGGCGCCCGTCATGGCATGATGCACCCCAACACGCCCGTCTCTCGGGCATGCTTCTACAAACGGACTGGAATGTGCGTCGAAGGCAGCAGACGGCGGTTCAGATCAGATCACCAACCTTAATTCCACTGCCTTTCGGTGCCCAGCGGTTCCATTTGCCTTCAACGTCGACGTTTTGCCGTGGAAGACACGGAAGATGCCGCTCGACTGTCGCACCGTTGCGCAGCTCCCAATTGCTTGCTTCTGGGGGCACGGGAGGATGTCGTGCATGGATCCGCAGAGTGCTCCTGGGGCGCAAGTGACTGGTCTCACACCGCGACTGGGCAAGTTACGGGCTCCTTCGATTCTGCCCTCTGCCTTGGGACAATCTTGCGATGCTCTTTCCAAGGCGATACTATCTGCCATGGCGTGGGGAGCGCCTAGCTCGCCCGCGAACGTTACCGTTGCGCTTTCGACTCCGCTGCTCCGTATCGCACACCGGTCACCGCAAGCGTGGCGATCGAAGGATGCGCATCCATTTGTCCTCGGCACGCCCTCAAGCTGCCCCGCTCCGCACCCACTGGAGCTTCCTGAGCATGTGAATGGTCCGGGTCACCCATGCTCGCCATGTTCCCACGCTCCCGCGTTGCGGACAGGTTAATTTGTGGCGTCGATTCAGGCCAAACACGCCACCTGCTTGGCTCGCAAACCTCGTCCACTTCCTCGTCGCCGACCTGGAGCTCTTCCATCCATCATATTCTGGTGCCCCGGCGATAGGCTCCCGTTGACCCTACCGAAGAGCGACTATAGAGACCCCCCTCGAAGCGGCCACGTGCAGTGTGTTACATTTTGGGCCAGCGGGACCAGCAAGGTGGCTCGCAAGAGGAAATTCTAGCGGAAAGGCGTCCTGGACCGGATTGCGACGCTGGCTCAAGCCTCAAGGCTCAGGATGAAGAAGCGAGCAGCTGGGCTTTCTGGGCGTGCCATCGACTGGTAAATTGCAGAGCAAGACGGCGACGTAACTGAGGTCTGTCCCGAAGACATCGGCGACCAAACTCCACCCTTGCCCGGATGGCAACGCAGCGGTCAAACGACAGAAGCCCTCAGCATCGCAAAGCGATGTTGAGCGTCAGGGCGCCGCGGTGCGCGTCGTTTCTCCATTCGGGAACGAGTTCCACTGTGGTCCTTATCCGACCACAGAGTGCGCAAAAAACCGTTGCTAGCCTCTGCCCTAATGCTGTCTCTGGTTCGTGGCATCTGCTAGACTAACGGGAACCTGGATCTGTCAGCAGTGCCGAGCCTCGACTTGCAGCCGCAGAGACGGCGGTTTTGCGTGATCATGAAGTTGGCCCCGCCGATTGCCCCTTTGGACGATCTCGGATAACCCGGTGTGGATCACTGCTGATGGTACGGGTGTGGGATCGGCTTCTCGTGCGGTTCTGCGCTCTACTGGGGAGCGGAAGGTGAAGGACAGAGAGCGTATTTTGTTGCTTGATTTTCGCAGATTCCCGCGCCTGCAAACCGGGATAGAGAGAGAGGGGGCGGAGGATGTGCAGAGTTATGGGGCGTAATAACGCCTCCCCGCGTTTCTGGGTTTCGTCAATGCGGTTCCCATAACACATCCGCCGTCAGCGCGTGGTTTTGGCGCCTGGATCACTGCATAAACGTTTGTAAGTCCTGGACAGCAAAATACTGCGCACCCTCCGCAGCGCTCGAATCTGCAACCGAGCCCTGCAATGTCAAGGTACCCGTAGCGCTACTTGCAGCACCAAGTAGGGGACCACCAGTGTTGGCGCATCACACGGCATGTCCGCCTGCCAACTCCCTCCCGCGCGTGCGTGCAGGCCGAGCACGGCAGCGCTTGGTGTCTGTGAGCTGCTGGCCTGGAAAAGGGCCGGTAGGCAATAGTTAACGTCAAATGTCAGTTAACGTCAGGGTTGGCTTCCCGCCCCAAGTTAGCTGTGGGAGTATTTCCCGAGGGCATTGTGACATCGACGCGCCAGCAAAGCGACTCTAGGGACGGCAGAACACGCCTGGGGCTCGGCACCAACCAGTCTTGCGCTGATCGAGGTCCTTCCAGCGGTCGGTCGACCGAATGCTCGTCAGTTCGTTTCTGGGACGGGAGCATCATCATGGGCAGATTTCAGAGCCCCAGAAACGTTTCCAAAACCCCGGCTCCCCTGGCAGACACACCCCCTCCCCCCCTCTGGCCCCTGCTGGCGTTCTTTTTAACAGAGGCGGTAAAAAAAACCCTGGTTCATGAACCAGCGAGCAAGGGAAGAAGGCGCCCCTGGCTCGCTGCTTCCCATTTTCTTGCTAGCGACACCCCCCTCCCCCGCTCCTGCACGGTTGCTCATTCCGCGCAACAGCACTTGCTCTCGAGTTCGTTTTCACACTCGCTCGTTCTCCATCGCCGCCTCGATTAACTATTCTGTACCCCCCCTTCAGCCTATCGTCATCCATTGCCTCTGCGAAATGAGGGCCTGTCCCCGGAGCGTGGTGGTCCTCCAGGCTGCCGAATATTGCCTCCCTTGTAAAATGCGTGCTACGCGCAGACTCCGACCCAAGTGGGTGTCTTGGTCGATTGCCTGTCGCTCCGTCCCGAACATCATCTCATCATCTCATTACCTAGCTTCCCATCTAGTCTGATCGGACGAGGGCCCTCCTTGCCCCATAACGCCAGTTCTCGCTGCTCCCGTCTCCTCGCCGACTCTGAATCCGCCATCCCGATCCTGAATTGTCGAGCAAGCAGACAATACGCTGGGGGTGCCGCTTCTCTTACACGAGCTGGAAAGGCTCGCCCCATCTTGAATCCCCATTCTTGGTCCCGCAACGTCGCAGCAGCCTCTTCTTTTCAGGGCAGGTCCATGTTGATCGGGTCGCCCAACCAGGGTTGCCCCATCTTTTATAAGCCGGTCCCTGGCCACGCTTATTAGCCCTCTTGAGGGGCCAGGGTTGACACTAGGCAAGGTACCAGCCAGTGCTGTTGCTGTCGTCCATAACCCCCCCTCGAAATCCACCCAGTTCAGATGGTCGATTCTCCCTGCTGCTGTCGCCGCCGCATCTATTCGAACAACTGAAGCGTCCTTGTCTTCGCCGTGCTCGTCGCCGGAGACGCAGCTCCCCCCTTTTCCGCGCCGCGTGCTGGAGACGAACGGGAATATCGCCACAGTTCATCCCATGACTTGACGAACAGGTCGAGTCGTTCATCCAGCAAAGCGTCCGTGCAGGACCCAGTTCACCATGTCCAACGATCCCACAGTGCGCCGAATACTTCCTCACAACCCCCAGATGGGCGCATTCACCTTTGCGCCGCCGTCGTACCAACAGCCGCGCGAAACCCAAAAGAGTGCGCCTGCCATGAGCCTCCCTAGGTTGTTGCGGCCAGTCTGGTCTGACTCGTTTTCTCTAGATTATGTGTTTGTCGACGAACACAACCGCCACAAGCGGTTGAAGGGTATGGAAGCCCAGGCGTGCTACTAACGTCTTCCAAAACAGGCCAAGGACTCGGAGCTGACTTGCTGGACTGTGAATAGTGATGAGAGCATGCGAGGGGTGCCGAAGGAGGAAAATAAAATGCGATGCCGCGACGACGAACACATGGCCTTGTGCCGCGTGTGTGCGCCTAAAACTCCATTGTGTACGGCCCAACGGATACGACGGGGCAGCCGAACCTCAGGTCTATGAGCCGCCATCACAGAGCCAGTACGATGCTTCCTCGCAAGCTCAAGACAGCTTCCGGCAGCCGCTACCCCTTCACGAGCAGCAGCAACAGCAACAGCAACAACAGCAACAACTCCTTGCCCATGCGCCGAAACCCCCGTCCATCTACACACAATCGGCATACCAGGATCCCGCTGCGATGTACCACCCCGTCCAGTACAACGAGCCGCAAAACGTCGCACACAACCTACAATATACTGCCGTACATCCTGCCGTGAGCGTGGCCGATCAGCGATACCCAACGCAAGCCGCCTTTCCAACGCCACCGTTACGACACGCTTCCCAACCAGAATCCCCCGAGGCGTACCAGTCCGAGTATGCCCAGCAAGATCTTGCGGATCTTCTCGGATCACTGAAGGTTAACGAGACAGGAACTGGTGAGACAGCTGTGTTCCATTGCAGCCAAGTCGATGCTAACCCCAGAAGCCCCCTATTTGAACAGCAAGTTTGACTCAACGAGGGACGAGGAACCCGCGCTTGAGGACTCTGATGATTACAAGAGCGTTTTGCCGCCACTGGTCTCTGGACCTGGACTGAAGATTAGGATCCCCCCGGAACTGATGCCCGACGACGAGACGGTCCTTCACTATTTCGATTTGTATTTCGCGAACGCGCACCCGTACGTGCCAGTGTTGGATAAGGAGTCGTTCTACCACCAATGGCAGAGCAACCGGGAATCCATCTCACCGCTACTTCTCGAGGCTATCTTTGCAATTTCTGGGAGGTTAGCGGACGAGCCGGCACAGGGCCAGCAGTGGATTGCTCTTGCAACCCGTACGCCTCCATCCCTCCTGCTGTTGGAAACGAGATGCTAACTCAAGCAGGACACGCCGATTCCTTCATGGATGTGCCTAGGCTAAGCACGTTGCAGGCTCTGATGATCCTCTTGAAGGCGAGGGAACAAGCGCCAAAGCGGGGCTACTACTACCGGTCCTGGATGAGCATTGTTCAATGCGTTCAAATGGGCAAAGACCTGGGCCTGGACGAACACTACACTGATCACCAGGCTGGGCGGCCGTGTGGGGCTAGCCAGTCTGAATGTAGGCTCAAGAACAGGATTTGGCAAACCGTCTTCGTTTGCGAAGTCATGATCGGGTCTTCGCAGGGTAAGCACCCCAACCATGGCCATTGCTGGAAACCCCTATTTACACAACGAACAGGCAGAACCGATCTCCAGGTTGACCTGGACACCGTCGACTTCGAAGTCCCGCGGCCGGTACCTAATCATGACGAGTCCGAATACCACGTCTCCCGGAACTTTACCTACCTTGCCCGGGTGGTGCGCAACGTTAGCAAAATGCTCATGACCTATGGGCGTCTCAAGAAGAATAAGAGCAAAGACTGGGGGATCGATCCCGAGTTTGTTCAGATCAGCCCAAGTCTCACTGCCTGGTTGAACGAACTCCCTACCGACATGACCGTCAGCTATCCTGCTGACGGATCACCACCCTGGCTGCCTTCGGCTTTCGTCGGAAACCTGCATTCGTACTACTGCCTGAGCATCATTCTCTTCAACAGGCCACAGCTAGCTTTCATGTCGCCAGGCGGTGCCGACGGCCAATGGAAGAACCACATGCTAGTCTCTTACAACGCCGCCAAGATGCTCTGCCGGTTGCAGGAATCCGTCATGGGCTCCTATGGTCTGCCCGGGCTCCAATGCATGCAGCGCGGTATCAACTTCACCATCTATGCGGTCCTAGCTTGCATAGTGCTACATCTTGTGCGCCTCTCGCATCCTTCGCACACTTTTGGAGTCCATTGCTGACATTGAATAGGTTGCGTTGACGTCGCCAGATCCCGACTTGAACTCGGAAGCCAGAGACTTCTTCACACGCCACATGCGCATCTTGGAAAAGTGCATGGTAGCTTGGCCGATGCCGGATATGCAGAAACAGATCGATTCCGTCCGTGAGGCCTTCTCTGCGGATATCAGAAAGCCGTTTGTCCTGAAGCCGAGTTTCCCCTACGGGAGCCCACATTCGTCAAATCCGAGTCCCCCTGGGCAGCGATTCCGCCAGGAGATGCCGCGGGCAGGATTAATAGACCAGCAGGTGGAAAGCCGGCTGCCGCACTCGCAAGTCAGTTATATCAGCCACCCCATCTCTCCGCCCGTCTCGGCCAGCCCCCTGGACAGCCATAGTGACTCGCCTGGTGTACAGTCGATGGGCATGATGCCCTCTGGTCAGCCGCAAGTTTCAGGTGTTCAGCACCCCATGACCTTAACCGAGGCTCCGGCCTGGAACCCCACGCGCATTTTTGAGTAAGCCTTGTCTTCCCTGCATGAAAATGCGCTAGAAGGCTAACTGAATCACACAGTCAATGGAATACATCGTTTGGCGCCCCTGTTGTTCAGTCACCACCAAACCAAGTCAACTCTCAGGATGGCTCCATAAATGTTTCTCCCACGGCCGGCTCGGACCCGACGGCTCTGCAGAGCATGCAAGCGGCACAGGCACAGCTTCAATCCGGGCCACAGCAAATGCCCGTGCAACAATATCCAGCGGCGCAAGCGTTTGTGACACCCGCAATGTGGCAAGAATCGGTGGCCAGCGTTTACGAGGGAGGGCTCAAGCGGTCATGGGGGGACTACGACTCGCACATGCCGATGAAGCGTCGAGGGTGATCGGTGGCGAGGGACCGGCGACGACTTTCGAACATCTATCGACCGAGCGAAAACGGGAGACAGCGAGCAACAACAAGTCGACCGTACAAGAGGGCTTCGGTCTCTACAACACACTCGTTTTAGGTACACAGCGACGTTTATCACGACAACACTACCTACTCGCTCCCAACACACGCGAGTTGATGACACATATCAGACAGGAAAGGAAGAAAAGATGTATATGGGTACGAAGTATAATGATGAGGAACACAAGGGTGGGATTGATGTGGTGGGGACTAGCCTGGCGTTTTTTTTGGTTTCCCCTGAAAGAAAATAGAGACACGGGACCTAAGTCTCGGGCACGGGCGGTATCTTGGATTGAGCTGTATTATTCAACGGTTGGATTCGCACGGCACCGCGACGGAAAAGGGGTTACGAGGCGGAACAGTGCGGGCCCGATCTGTTCTTTTTTGTGCGGTTTTGGGTTTTGCTCTTCGTTTTACGCGATGCAGGATACCAACGCGCGCGTCTGTATCTCTGTGGGATGGACGTCGACGCCTGATTTTTCGCTTTGCTGTATTAGTATTTATTTACCAGGCATATAGGCCCCCGGGCATCGCGATGTGTACGCCTAGGCGACGAACGGTAATGGATAGAATGTTGGAGCGGATGCATGACACTGAATCCCCTGCTTACCTAGGTACTTTGAATTGTCTATCTTTTAAATGATGTCTAATACTGCTGAGTGAACTGAAGCGCGTTTGTAGCTGCGCCTTTTGAGTTGCCGACGCCCCAGGTCGAAGCACAACCTCCCTTTTTTCATCCCTCCCTCATGGGGGCTATCACTGCCCCCTCACCCCATAGCTCTTCACCCGGCTGAAGAAGAACGGCTTAGAGTTCTTCTGTGCAAACTCGGCCCAATCATCCGTCAGGCGATTGTAGCTATAAAAGCCTCGCCAGATCAGCTTATTATTTTTGGTCCCACCCTTCCCTGCCGATCTCAGCGCCAGGTCCATACGATATATGTACTTGCTCACGCCCTCCGTCTCGACGATCAGATCCCCTTCTACCTCGCTCAGTGACGCATGTGGATTGTCACCCGCGTGCGCCAATCGCCATCGCCCGCGCAGCGCCGAGGCAACCACGCTGCTAGGGAGATGAGGCGCGGCACCACCGGCGTGCTGGGCGAGAGCTTCGCGAGTGAGGTGGTGAACGACATCCGTGGGCTCGGCGGTGGTGAGCAGGGAGAGAACGGTGCCGTCGCGGAAGAAGCGGAGGTAGCGGTAGTATGTCACGATATGGACGGGCTGGCCCCAGGCGATGGAGTTGGGGTTGTGCATGCCGGCCCGGATGTAGTTCACGGTGGAGATGTAGCATCCGTTGAAGCGGATGCGCGGGCGGAGGCGAAACATCAAGTTCCAGGTGGAGTAGAGGGACTGGTAGAAGTCAAGGGTGGTAGCGGTGGATTCCGAGGCGTGGAGGGTGTTGCGCTGGGCGAGGGATTGGGGGATCTGGGGATCCTCGGGGTCCTGCTCGGTGGCTTCGCGGACGAGGTCTTCGGAGGTGAGAGGGCCCCAGGTAACCTGCTTTTGGAAGTGATAATGCATTCCGCCGAAGCCGTATTCAGAGCCGAGGCAGACGCGGCGCCAAATGCGGTCTTCGGTTGCAACCAAGTAGGCGAGCCGTCGGCAGACCTGTGCCAGGCGGACGAAGTCGCCGACATCAAGGATGGCGACGTCTCGCAGGATGTGGACGAGGATCTCATCCGGCAGGGTGGCGATCGGACACGGCGACGCTGGCATCCCCTCCACCGGAGGACCAGCCCCTTCGATGGTCAGCCCGGAGAAGCTCGAGATGAGATCCGTGATGGTCTGCGGCTCCACTGCCACTGCCGCGGCGGCAGCAATCGCCTTCCCCTTGTCCTGCGTAGCCGGCCTCGGGGGTGGGCGAGGGAAGTGCTTGTTCTTGTACTTTTGGTCGACGTTGTCATCCATCTGCGCCATTTTGATCAGCAAAGTCTCACCATGCAAACAAGCCAAGTCTTCTCACTCTGAACGCCTTTCGATAGAGACTCAAACTGTCCCCCAACTTGCCCGCCGCTTCCCTTTCCACCGCCTTCTCATAATGGTCCAGTGCCGAAACAGGTTCCGAAGACCCGCCAGCTTGCACCCGTTCCGCAGATGCTACCGTCTGAGCGACGGCGGCATCATCAAACGACCTCGGCTGGACATATTCATCGTCGCCGTCTTGAGCCGTAGCGGCTTTCTTTGTCGGCGGCAGAGGTGGTTTCCGCGGCGCACTGGCCACACCTGATGACGATGTAACCGAAGTGGATGGACCCGATGAGGCGGGCTGCTGTTGTTGCGCCGAGACCGGGTGTCTGGACCGGACTTCGGCGCGCCATTGCTCACGGAAACTCTCGAGGTCCGGGTTGGCGTCGGACATGTCGGCAGTGTCACTGGCGGGCCAGGGGCAAAGGGATGGGGAGGGGACAGCGGGTCAATTGAAAGAGGAGGATGGAAACAAATTCTATGGTTCTGTGATTCCCGTGAAGAAATCGTCACAATATACAGGAGCGGGACATCGGACCAGCCAGATGAATGTGAGATGTGAGATGTGAGGTGAGCGGACGGGATGTGGTTGTGTCATTCGGCGACCAGACTCATACCGAAGGTGAGATCGGAGATAAGATTGGCCTGCAGCTGGTGGTGTTCGGCTGCATTCGGGCAAAGCTAAGCCCTAACCCTGGTTCTTTAATGCCACCGACGCAGTCATCTTTGTGTGTGGCTTCAACGCTCGAAGCGGCACAGTGCTAAGCATATCCACTGATCGGTCCCCCTAGTGAGGATATGATGGCTTTCGATGCCGCATACATCCCATGTTCCAATTACAATACACAGAGCTTTGTCAAGCCCTCGTCTGGCTCGGTAGATACGCCTGAAAACCACTGCCAAAGGGACCTAACAAAAGGAATTGTCGCTGGAGCCAAACGGCGGGCTCAACGCTTAAACGCCCGAACGCCATACAATGAGATATGCTGGTAATAGCACAGTCCAGATACGCACACTCGACCACCGGCTGTGTATCAATGAGGTAACCCAACCAGCTCCTCCAAGAACAAAATTTGCCGAGAAAAAACATGTCGATACCGCCCTCAAATCACAATCCACTAATGGTGATTATGTGTCGAACCTTCTGAGTGGCTGTGGCCCGAATGGTGGCTCGCTGTCCCGGACCTGCTGCTTCCTGGTCTTTGCTTCGCAGAAACACAGCAGGTAGCAGCCTCACAGGTATCGATGCACTCCAGCAAGCACACCTCACCGCCGCTCGGCACGGCAGCAGCAGACCCATCCATGCGCAACGCAACGTTGCCGCCCTCCTCATAGCCGCTACCGACGCCGGTCCAGAACTCGGGCTGGATCGTGGCACTGTGAATGCCGTAAGCGTGGAAGCATCTGCGCGCGCGTCGCGAGAGCTCCATGAACTGTTCGCCGTCCTTCTCCGAAGCAGGGAATTTGACTCGCACGTGCATAGACGCTACAATAGTCGTATCCGAGAGCTGCCAAATATGAACATCATGGCAAGCTTCAACACCAGGCAGAGATTCAATGTCCTCCTTGACGTCATTGGCGTCGATGCCATTTGGTGTGGCCTGGAGGAGGACCTTGGATGTCGTCCGCGTCAGCGGGATGGCGGACTTCAGGATGATGAGCGTGATGAAGAGCGAAACAGCGGGATCGGCGTAGTATTTGCCCGGCCAGTCGGTAAGCCAGATGATAAGCGCCGTGATGATGACTCCAACGTTACCCAGAGCATCTCCGATGACATGCAGCACCATCGCGTTCATACCCATATCACCGTGACTGTGAACGTGACTCTTGCCGCCAGACTTTTTGGGCTTGCTGTGGTTGTGCGAATCGTGAAGGCCGGAGTTCCGTCGAGAGCGTCTTGAAGTCGACCGCGAACCGTATGTGCACTTGGAAGTCTGCGAGGTTAACAAGGGAGTGTTCTCGGCTTGCTCTGGCACCACGCCGGCGGCCGGCTCTTCATCCACACTGCTCTCGCTACTGGATTCCTCTTCCGGTTGGGGCTGGCAAGCCTCCATAATCTCCTGCCTGAAGCTTGCCGGGTGGATGCTAATGTCGTCAATGCTAGTGAGGCGACCATGTCTTGCTCCGGCCGGCGTGCGTCTATCGCGCCCCCTGGATGATCGAGAATCATCGCGATCGAAAGTAATGCGTCGTGGGGGTGTTTGCGGGCCAGGGGCCGTAAGCCGCGCAACGGCGACCTCTGGGAGCACGTCAACAGCGCGACCGTTCTCGTCCGCCACAAACCTGCTCTGCCCATTCTCAGCATCCCCGAGATCGTTATAACCCTCATGATTATGGGCCTCATGGCTGTGCCCCTCGTGGCTATGGCCCTCCTCACCGTGGGCATGATCGTGGTCTCCTGGTCCGTGCGAGTGGCCGTGTCCGTCCAAGACGAAGTACCCGACGATATTCGAGGCCAGTCCCACCGATCCAACAATCAGAATCAGCTGCGCGTTGGTGATCTCCGGCGGGTCGATGAGTCTCGTGATGGCTTCCAGAATGATCGACACGCAAAGCGCGATCAGGAAAACGGCGTTGAAAAAGGCCCCCAGAATCTCAGCTCGTTGCCACTGCCACCCTCGTCAATATCACGTCCACAGATCCATGCCTGTTGCCAGTGAACAAACTCACGCCATAGGTATACTGCAGAGTCGTCGCCTTCTTCGATATCGAGACCGCCCAAAGCCCAACAGCCAGGGATATGACGTCGTTGAGCTACAACCATCACGCATCAGTCCACCTGCCCTTGCGATCACGTAGCCGCCGGACATGCTTACCATGTGGAACGCATCGGCCATGAGCGCCAGCGAGTGCACCGCAAAGCCCACGGTCAACTCGATGAAGAAGAAGAGGATATCGATGGCCAGCATCACCTTGATGCGCGTCGTCTTGGACCACCCCATCTTGTCGACCTGTTGTCGGGCGCGCGGAGCAGCGCCGCCTTCGCGAAGGGAAATCTCAAAATACGGTAATCAGACCGGATCGGAATTCGGCGGCGGATGGCAGTCGAACGAATTAACCCGCAGAACCTGGAAGCGACAGGTCAAGATGCCGGATTTATTGCCCCCCAGAAAACAAAAGACACCAAAAAAGTAGGCTATCCGTCTCGTTGTTGTCGAAACCAGATGAAGAAAGCGCGCACCAAAAAAATTGTGAAAGAGGCAAGAGTACAAAAAAAACACAGAATGTCCTCTGTGGCGGCGCAACAGACCAAGACAATCCTCGCTCAAGTCAGACATGCGCATTCCCCAGCAAGCGTGCCGACACTGACGAAATTCGCCCCGCTTATCATACCAACGGATAACACCGACGCCGCGCCGCCCGCTAGCGACCACCAATTTGGACCCATTCAGCTCTCCACATATTGCACACCCCCAAAGCAACAACCAATCCTTACACATCTCTGGACACATCGGAGGCACTATCGAATCGCGAGGAATCTGGAACAACCTGAACGATATCAATGTCTCTCCTTTCTCTGCGCTCCTTTGGGGAAGGCGGCAGATTGAACGAATAGGCAAAACGGCAGGCTGCTGCAGCTAGCGATACCGCGAAACGGAGGAAAAGTTAGGTACAAGCTGGGGAAGACACTAGCGTTGAAGGCACGGCATCGATAGACTCTGTCGTGCGATCAATACCAGCCAGCCACGGTCGAGGCACCATCATTTCGCGATTGTTATACTGCAAGCAAGCCTGAGGTCGCCAGTCACAACTGCAAGGCATGGCCTTGGAGCACACAAGCTGCGAGGGTGGATGTTCCTGCGTCAGGTTTGCTCACATGCACTTTGTTTTCACCAGATCGGCTGATCACGGCAAGCCAAGCAGTGACATCAGATAGCCTGCGGCCGCCCTCGGCAATCCCGGTGGGGCCGGAGGAGCGCGCCGCTGCGAAACTGCAGGTCGGCGTCTTGGCACGGAAACCGGCAGCAACCCGATGCACCGGGGCCGAAGTTAAACCAGCTTCGCGCGGGCAAACGTTGTACCTACCACGCCACGTGAGCGACAAAACAAGTCTGTTTTCTTGTATAAACCCCCTGAAGCGAGCTGTTAGTGGGCTGAAAGCTGGACAAAAAAAGGGACCATTTTGTCAGCCACATGCACGCCGACCAAGCCCCCCTTACCTCTAGCAGAACTTCTAGAGGCTCTGAATCACGACATGCCTACATACACACAATCCCGCTCCCGAAACGAAACGAAACGCATTTTTCTCATTGCCTCGATCACAAGATGTCCCACAACCTCCATTACAAGCACGCTCACACTAGGTAAGGTGAGTTCGGGTCTTGTATCTCTAGAAACCGCATTTCGGAGCTCCGCAAGGGGCATTTCGCCCTTCTGGAGAGGAAGGGGTTGAAGAGAAGTTGCTTGAAGATGATCGCCCCTGAACTTGCCTACTGCAAACAGAAACTCAATGTCGCCGCAACATTGAGGAATTAGCTATCAGGAGCACCATGTATCAAGCGCGTCTGGTAGTAGATCGGACTCCCTAGAGGATCTCGGATCCCACTCTCAACCTGCAAAGCGCCTGAGATTGCCAATGTCTAGACTTGGGGCATACAACACTCCCACCGGGCTTTGCCTGTTGATCCAGCTTATCGAGGACCGCTCTGTGAAGACTGGACTGAGAGACCCGGGCAAATGAAAAGCTTAGATTACCTCGTCGGCTGCTGCCGGGCCGTGAGATACTCTCTATTTTGACTCTCTGTTTCATGATCTTTTGGGAGCCCAGCGTTGGTTCTTGGCCGAGTCTCGTTCATCACCCTCCGGTGTTGCCATCGTGATCTGCAAAGCTCTCGGTTCGGGTTGAACAACTGATACCACCCTTATGTTACCGGCTCGAGTGTATCTTGTCGGACCTTTCTGCTACTAGCTGCCTGGGTACCTAATAGGTCATGATCAACCGT
Source organism: Podospora aff. communis PSN243 (assembly GCA_033296975.1). Classification (NCBI taxonomy): domain Eukaryota; kingdom Fungi; phylum Ascomycota; class Sordariomycetes; order Sordariales; family Podosporaceae; genus Podospora; species Podospora aff. communis PSN243. The sequence goes on along the minus strand of MU865916.1, from coordinate 916,531 downwards.
CTTCTATCACCGCTGATATCATACCCTAAGTCATTGAGGTCTTTGCTGGGGCTGTCGACTTCGTGCTAGGTGATAGCATTTTATCTCTGCTTGAGGCTAAGTATTGTATTCCTCTACGCACCCTGTCTGATCAAAGTGTTCTTCTCTATGGTTTCCCCTGGTGTCGGTCTCCTCCTATTCTGACGCCCCAGGGATGGGTCGATTTACGACATCAGAAATGTTTTGAGAAGGGAGCTTCAGAAAATACCATTGGCCGGAATCGAAGCGAATAGGACTCGTGTTAGTACCGGGTAGTATCTAACCTATAGGGAGGGAGGGCCATGGAGAAGGATCTCGACTACATCGTCACAGAACCAAGACGAGTGCATGGGATCTAGCGCCATGTGTGCCAACCTATAGGTAACCACAATTATTTCGTCTCTGAACATGGTGGGTTTTACAAGTACAAAGATGGACGAGAATCCGTGTTAGAGCCGCTTGTTTAACATCGACATCAGATGGTCTCCGTGCCTGAACCAACTTGCGTCCCGTATTATCTCGAGATACTGGCCTTTGCCTTTGTTCAGTTCACGCCCAGGAAACTTTGTCAGAGGGCCTGCGCAAAGCCGCGAGCTAGCCTGTGCCAACAGCGTAAAGGCCTTGCTTTATGAAGCCCATGGCTCCATTGTCGCACAAGGCGCGCTCGACGGCGTTGCGTAGGACCGCCGACGAAGCCTTTGAGGCGTGCACAGGGCAAGAGTAAAAGCCAACATTATGAGATAATACGGTATCTTGGGCATGTGCTCCCAGACAACCATTTCCCGGACATCATTGTTCCATGGTTTTGCTTCCTCGCATTCCAAGGAGATCGCCAGTAGTCCATTCATTTCGCCGGACGGATGCCGCCACCGCCGGTGCTCAAAAACGGTTTGCGCCCTACTAAATCTTGAGTTTTGCCCCTTTCTGGTAGTATTCAAGAGCTTGCGACCCTTGTTGACTTCTTCGGTCTCTTTGATCCCAACTCATCCGACCGCAGTAGCCACTGCGAAAACCCATCCTCTCTCTCTCTAACTGAAAACGCTCTGGCGAGACTGGTTGACTTTAAGGAGGTCGAGCGTTTTGTAGGTGGCTGGCGTGTTTGCAAGAAAACCCGGACGGTCCTTCGGAAGGACAGCCAGTTGGAGGCCTTGATCAGGGAAGGCGTCGATGTTGGCAGAGATGTCGTCGGGCAGGGATAACGGTGTCGATGTTCAGGTTCATGGTACTCTTTACAGCACCTTCGACCTATACTAACAGTTCGTCGGATCTGACGCAGTCGATTCTGCTCTTCTGGAAGCCTAAACATTTGCTAGAGCTGAACGGAGAAATCGACTCGAGGGTACAAACGACGTGGACGACAATACTCCTGAGTTGAACTTTGGTAAATAGGCAGCTGGGGCGCCGCTAAGCCCATCCTCGGTTAGCAGTATCCCCTTTTGCTTTTGGAATACCGTCTCGCACCCTTTCTCCTCCCCTCTTTGAAGGCGTCGAAGCGTTCGAAGCTCGAGGATTCGTGGGTAGGTAGCTGAAAACCTCCGGCCGTGACTTCAAGTTCCGCCTCGCCTACCAGAAAAGAACACCATATGCTCAACGGACAAAGTAAGGTAGAGATGTAATGTGTCGAAAGCGGGCTCAATAGCATGGTTTGTGGTGTGAAATGGAAGCGTTAAGACACTTCATCGGTGGTGAACTCCTCGCAAATATGCAGCATTTTGCCCAGGAGGTCATGCCGTTTCGGTGGCGCCTTCCCTGGGCTGAGATATCCTCGACTCACCTCGGTGAGTGGAGTTAGATGGGTACGTACTTCATGTGCGGTGGACAGAAGTGCCTCGGCCTCCGTTGATCATGAAAATTCCAGGCTCGTGAAAGCGATAAGATGCCTGCCTGGAAACAGGAGAATCCAAGGTCTCAAACATTTCGGTTACCGCGCAGCCTGGAGCTTGAAGATTGAGTTTTCTGATACGTATGCCAGAGCCATCGAAGACCGAGGCGTTTTGCTGCCGTGGGCCCCCCTTCCTTATCGGGGAACCTCAAAGAATCACCTAGGCCGTGTTTCATGCCGATCCAACCCAACATCGAGAGCGCCATCTTCTCTCGGACCAAAACTCTATCAACTTGACTAACACGTGGTGTCTGGTTGTATTTCTCTGGGGTCGCCGGGCAACAGGGCTCGCGAAGGGGGCCACCGTTTTTCGAAGCCCCGCGCAGGGCTCGCACAAGAACGACAGCGCGACCTTCCTCTCGCATTTGGGATGATTCTAGAATGAGTAGGCAATAACCCAAAGAAACCCGACACTGCCTACCTCCACTTCCCCATGGAGGTAGGTAGCGTTGCAGCCGACCCGGTACCAGACTTCCACACAGCAGCTAGTTCAAGAGCAGCTCTGAGAAAGGAACTTTTGAGGATGAGCAGACTGAATTTGTTGACGCTGGATCTCGTAGTCTGGCGTGTGATTTGCCTGTCATCTCACCCCCAGAAAGGGAACCATCAGAGTATCAACTCTCCCTTGAACACGAAGCAACAACATGGCAGCGCCTCAGCTCCAGTTTGGCCGCAACCACACCAGCTCCGGGACGAGTTTGTGCGCAGCATGCCGCTCTTGCCGCCTGAGTCCCTTCTCGGTAGTTTGCTCTCGACCAAAGCCACTCAAACAGTCCATGCCTCCCGCCTTTCTCGGTGATGCCAGAGGGAACCGGGCCGGCTCCGCAGAGCGCGAATACACTTGGGTGAATGCCATCCACTCTCATCGGCACAGAGCAACTCTGGAACATGATTCGACCATGCTGGGTTTGGGGTCTGCAGCCTCAACCTAACAGACGACGCGTCTCCACTCCTGCACATCTCCAGCCTTCTCTCTGAATGGAATTGTCAAAGGCAGGCTCTCACCTCTGCCTTTGGCCCGCCATCCCAACGCGGAATTGGTGTGTTCGGCCACAGTGGAGATGGTGCAGGCAGTTAGTCAGCGCTCAATACTTGGTGCTGCACTTGTCTCGAGCGCCTCCAACGCGTCAGTTGGAGTTTGGCTTTGCCCAAGCGTGGATGACAGGTTGTGGATCGAGCGACTTCGGCTCGGAAGGTTATATCCCAGCGTTGAGTAGCTACTGTTATTTAGCTTCCGTGGGGCCATGGCTGGAGAGGTGGAATGGTATATCGCTCCACCGGGTCAAGTGTAATTCGCCTTGTGCCCTGTTCCCTACCGCCATGATTGGGCATCAGTGGGCAAATCGGGACATGCATGGATCCTGTCGTGTTCCTCCCATCCAGATGGATGAGCTGGCATTGGCAGGTTGTCCGTCGGGCTCTCCTGCGAGGTATCACTAGTCGGCCGAGAAATGCCTCATCTCCAACTCGAACCGCAAAGCCTGACAGAGAGATCCCCTTGACGACTGACGAGCCATACTCGTCATGGAAGAAGCAGAACCGAGGGAGAAGGCTCGCGAAGGGTCGAGATATACCTAGCTTGCAACGCCCATCGGACTCCCAAAGGTCAACACATCATTGCCGCGATGGGGACAGCACGCGTGGTTCCTCGTTGTGCTCTCCATGCCTCGGGTTGACCGTTCCACCGAGGACTCAGGCGAGGTGTGAGCTTGAGGGTGCATAGATGCAACCGCGGCTCGAATCACCGGCGGCCCTATTTGGGCACCTCAGGTACCTAGGTCAGCGAGGAGAGCGTGCAAGAGGGCCGCAACGGAAAAGCAATAAACAGGGTAGCGAGCACCATCCTTGCTTGATTGGACGGCCTACTGAAGTTTGGTATCACAGGTATCAATGCATGAGCTCTGAGATGACAGCACCCTCTGAGGGTAAGGCGCGTGGGGAAGAGTGAAGCCGTCCGGGGTAACGACGTGCTCCTCCGTCCGCTGCCGGGAGTCGACGTTGAGCGGGACCGCCAAACCGAGCAAGGCTAATGCAGTTTGCGAAACGTCAAGGCGCGCCCACTGGCCTTCTGATAGGACAGAAAAGCCGTGGATTTTGCTGGCCTATCGACCGTCGAGCGAGGACAACTGTGCATGCCAGATTTCAGTGCAGTGCGTGCTGTTGTTGCACATGCAGTTGGAGCCCCGTCGTGATGCAGGTCTGCCGCGGATAGTGGCGCCGGTGTATCGGCGTCCTCTCTCGCTGCATCGCTGAGCAGCCTAAGAGGTGTGGCCCAAGGCCGGGAATTGACAAATTCAGCCATCCCGAGCCTAGAATCTGGAGAAAGGAGGGGCGCAGGATGGCTGGGGTTACTGATAGCAGCCCGCAAAAAGGGTTGGACGAAAGCACAACTACGGAGACGGGAAGTAGTGCTTCACATGGCCGCCGAGGTGCCGCGCGCTGCTGAATGGATGGCTTCTAATGCCACAGGAGCCATACAAAAGGCCCTGACATCCTGTCTGCGGTCGTCGACCCTTGTTAATGGCACCGGTCCCATCGCGAGGACCACCATCCCGCGCCTTCTTGAGGCTCCCCGCTGCATACAAACACCAGCCTGTCTGCAAGAATTCGTCGACGGGAATGCAGCTCGCTGCTGAGTGTTCGCCTCGAGTGAACCTGCAGGCGGAGCGAATAGTGTTAGGGAGGGGAAACTGAACGAATGGCACGGCGGTACCGCAGTTGACCATCAGGTACTGTCCATCCACAGCCGCAGGAAATTCCAAAAGGAGAGAGGCCGTCGTCTGCACCATGGATTGGAGCTTTTTCGTGCGCGCGGGGCAGTCCCATCGCAGCCCGTCCGGGAGATGCAGAGTGCTCCGTACACCATATCGAAGTATTGTACAATACATCTGGGGCCCGGATAATAAGAGCACAGGAAAAGGGATCTTGACAAGGGCCGGTTGCTAAAGTGCCCCAAGTCCGGCGGATTGGCGAGAAAGTCGACACTTTCGTGTTCCGGCTGCCCGCCAAGAGTGCCTGACGTGTAAGGCCGCGATGCAAAGTAGAGTAGGGTTTGGGGGTCAGGGTGCAAGTCCGCCTGTTCGCGTAGCATCTGAGTCGGGTGTCGTGCTTCTTCCTGGTGTTGAGGAACGGCGCAGGGGCCATGGTGAATGGCAAACGACGACTAAAACAGAGGTAGCGCGCGGAGCGCCAGCGCGCCGCTCTGCTCTAGAACCCCCGCCCCACCTTCGACTGGGTGGCAGGGCCGGTTTGGTGGAGCCGGCGAACACGGCCTATCGGATGGGCGATAGCGGTGAGGCGTGCGGCATGACACGGTGAATCCCACCATTGGCCAGCGTCGGTGTCTGGCACAAGCCATTCGGCGGTCGATGGTGGGGGGGGAGAGGGCAGTTCGTGCTGTCACCTCAGTGCGGCACTCTCTTGCCTTTTGGGACCTGAGCCTAGGAGCCTCTAGGATCCGGGCCGCCTTGATATCACAACCGCCGGAGGGTGTGGTCTATGTACAACGCTTATTGCCCTGGGGTGGGATGGCGGCATGGAAGCATGGCCGAAAACGAGAAGTGACCGACCATCGTGCTGCAGAGAGGCTGGCGCACCCACCAAGGTGGCTTCGGTAGACGTGTGAAGGTGTCCAAAGGTCTGAGTTGGCAGATGGCAGGCAGGAAGCAGGATCCACGTCGCCAGCCGAAAACCTAGGCAATGAGAATTGGGCCGGCGCTTGATTGCGAGTCCTCGACCTGAGGCCTATCGCGGTGTGGGCAAAAAATTAAATCTCCCCCCATTTTCCGCATGGAAGGGTCGAGATGGTGTGGCGTGGCTGGTGGGCTACCCGCTGGGCGTCCATTGCGGTTACCCAAAGCAACTTCAGAGCCGCCTTTGAACCCTTCACTGAAAGATCAAATGCCCCGCGCTCCCCCCCGTCCCGGTCAGAGTCGTTGCTTCCCTCCGAAGCGAGTCGTCGACCCTTGCACCGAAAGGCCCCCCTTCTTCACCTGCAGCAACTGAGCACCTGACTTGCGCATCTCGGTCCTCTTGTTCGGCCTACCTCCTACCACTCAGAGGGTCCCGGTTGTATTTATTTCCTTTTCGACCTTGCGGTCTTCTTCAACGGCCCATTGCTGCCCGCTGAAGTTAATTTTTCTTTTTTGTTGCTTTGCCCCTCCCCCTCCAATTCCCCTTCTTGCGTCTCTGCGGCGTCCATTCGTTGCGGAGACTCTTGTAGATATCCTTTTATGTTTGGCTTCCGTTTTGGGCTTTCCCTATCGCGCTGCGTCCCGTTCCGCTCTGCTCTCGGTTGATGCCACGCGGTCTCCCTCTTATTTCCCACGCTCCCGGGATCCCGTTGGCATTTTCCGCCGTCTCGCCAGAATTGCTCCGGACTCGGCCTTCGGTCAAAAAGGGACGAGAACCCACTAGCGCAGGGTCTTGCGTGACCAGACGCAAATCCCCGCCTGCTCGTCGACACTTGCTGCTGACGATTTTGGTGTTGTGCACGGCATCCGCCCCTTCAGCTCGCTCGCCGTTCACCGCTGCTCACCGAGCATCTTCTGTCAACTGCCCTTGTGGCCCCCACGACGCCGCAGAGCGTCTGAACTCTCAACCTCACCACCCTTGTCACCACTCCGGCATCGTCCGTGGTTCTCCGCAAGCGCCGCCGAGACGCACTTGCAGTGCATCGGACAGGGACCACACCAACCAGGGATAAAAAGGTCGACAGGGGAAAAAACCTCGAGGTCAAGGGGGTAACGAGAGAGTGGAAGCCGGGGGCTTATAGCCGCATCGCCCTCGAACATGGGATTGTCGTCCAACTGACAACGTTCGAGGCAAAGAATGCATCAAGCTCCCAGTTTGGCCGAGGCACCGCCCAAGAGTGATGCGCCTCATTCTGAGCAACAACTGCCCACCAATGGGGACACCCAAGGCCAAAACCACAACCAACACCATGTCACGAACGGCATCCATGATGACCATGCGCTGCACTCCGACGGCAACCCGGCGCCGGTGAGAAAAGATACGACATCGTCGACGTCGACAACCGCCACAGGTGCTACGCTCGCAACGCTTGCATCCAACGACTCGACAGCAACGGCATATTCCGTGGACAACTACCCTAGCCAGGCCGTGTTTTCCGTTAAAGACGGAAGCGATGTCGGTGTAAAACAACACCGGCCCACCCGGAGGCGCACTGGCCCGCTTTCGGCCTTGCAGCGCGAAAGGGCCGCCTTGATCCGCAAGCTTGGCGCATGTTCGGATTGCCGCCGGAGGAGAGTCGCGGTAAGCCGGGAAGCCCTAGACGCTGTTGTAAAGTATACGCTGACATGAGAGATGTCATCAGTGCCATCCGAATCATCATAACATGACCTGGGAAGACGCGGCTCGGAAGTTCCGCTCTCATAGTCCGTCGATGCAAGCGGACCTGGCACCAAGTGGCCAGCGCCCCCTGAGCCCGGCGCCGCTCAATCCGAAAGCGCTCTTCACCCATGATCCGCAGGAGATGGATGTCGATGTCTCTCCTACCCACACTGGTCGTCCGCCACCGAGCGACCCACGGATCAGGACCCCCTTACCATCAGGGCCCCGACCCGAAAAACCTGCTGCCATGGCCTCTTTGCCCGGCGTTGACGGCCAAAAGCTGAGCGATTTGCAGGCTACCGCCTCACAGATTTTGATGAGCCCCCATCGCTGTCGTTATTCTGCGGCGTCTGCACTCTTTGTGCATTGGCAGGAAGACAGAGATCCTCGTGCCAGGAGCGCCATGGATGAACTTGCGGGCGTTCTTCAACACTACTACAACTATACGTTTCAAATCAAGTCGATCCCGGAATCGTCCGACGGGTCCAAAGGTTCGTCGTGGAGATGGTTAAATCGGGAACTGCAAGCGTTCCTTGAAGACCAGGACCAACGCGACGTTTTAAAGATTGTCTACTACAGTGGACATAGCTATCTGGATGCTGATCGGGAGATGGTTCTTGCTAGGTTCGTGGTGCAACAATCCCTCCACCCCTTCACTTACTCACATCTTGCCTCGCTTTCTACAGCTCCCAGCAAGCCGATTCAGATTCCGCGATCAAGTGGAGTTATATCCAGCGATCCCTCGAGATGTTCACCGCCGACACCCTAATCATCATGGACGCGGCATACTACCCTTCGCCGAAAATGTCTCCTCTTCAAGGTGTGCTGGAGTTGATTGCCGCATCGGCCAGCGAGGATCACGTTAAGTTGCTTAATCGTGGAGTATTTACTCGGGAACTTGCAGACCAACTCCGGACGAGGGCCAGTCAAAAGTCTCGGAATCCGCTGTCAGCTGCCGAGCTTCACGCAAAACTATTCTCCCAGTATCCCAAAATGATACAAGACCAAAATCCAGAGAAGCAAATGGTGACGAGTTTTCCCTCTCCGCTGCATTTGCAGGTTTCGGGAAATGTCAAGTTGCCATCTATCCTCCTGGTTCCGATACAGAAAAGCCCACCGTACGCTACGCCCGAGTCGCCTACAGGTGGAGTCCAGTTGACCCTCACCTTTAGGCTGTCCGACGATGCTGCGAACAAAGAGATGTGGGCAGAGAAGTGGGCAGAATGTTTCCGGTGGATGCCCGAGGGCATCAGAGATGTCAGAGTGGAGAGTCCCTCTCCTCGCAATACGTTTCGGTGACAAAAGGGTCACCATTTTTCTTCCGTCAGTACTCTGCTAGATAAGAGGTCTAGCACCGGCACCGTTTGTGGCGATCTTGCAGGCATGGCAGATCGGTGGATACAGAATGCCTTGAACGTTTCCGATATACCCTTTCCGATGCACTGGAGGGTCGCCTCCAAGGCGATTTATGTTTGACGACCAGCGACCAAAATTTTCTCACTCTACCTTTCTCATTTTGTTGCGCAATGAAAGGCCTCGTGATTCCGACGGAGCGCGAATTCAGGGGCTGTTGCTGCACGGTGGTGTTAGGCAAGACATTGTTGGTCTTGCGGTTGGAGAAAAAAGGGGCTCCACCAATCAAAACAAACATGACCGAGTTTCATGGGATCCAATATATACAATTGCCACCACAGCTCCTCCCGCTGAAAGTTTGGACATCAAATTTCCTCACTAACAAATTCCTGTGCCTGTTTCTTAGGCATGGTTATTCTTTATTTTTCCAGTTGTTTTAGTTTACACCCCTTTTCAAGTCCATGGACTCACACCATGTTGTCTCGTCTAGATCTCCTGACTACCAGAGCCCCTATCTGAACTCCTAAAGCTGCAAATCAAATTGGTATCCCTCCCGCCTTTCACAGCATATCCACGCCCACAAACATGCAGAACACACCTCTTTTCATATGCAATCACCGGAAAGTCTCAACCAACCAACATCATTGCCGCCACCGCACCTACCATCGATGCGAATCCCCATCCCGACGCGACAGCCGTCCTCCCCGCCGCCGATGCAACTGTAGTCCCGTTCCCAATCTTAAACGTGGGAAGATATGGTCCCTTGTCCGCACTGTCGATCGTTCCATCCCAGCAATACCTGCTAAAGCATCCCTCGCATGCCGCCGGCGCGGGCTGTCCTGCACGATACATACTTCTGCTCAAGATGGCGCACGCAACGCAAGCGGGCCACTCCGCGTCGAAGGTGCCGTTTCCTTGGGTAGCGACGTCGTACCCATTACGGATAATGTCGTTGCGCTGGTCGTCCGAGTACGTCGAGGTGAAGGTGCTAACGTTAGACATGGCGGTGTAGGGCGCGTTGGGAATGTAGACGATTAGAGGGGGGAGGGTTTGGCCTGGGCGGAGGGTGAAGTTGGAGGGGGAGCAGCCGAAGAAGGTGGGGCGGGAATTGAGGCCGAGGTTGATGAACGTGTTGGCGTCGGGGACGGGGGGGAAAAGCGTGCCGTTGGCGATGGGAAGGAGGGAGCGGTCGTAGGTGGCGCGCAGGGCGGTGGCGTTGGGCCAGTTTTGGGGCGTGTCGGCAGAGGAATCGACGGCGAAGATCACGTCGACGGCGCGGTGAGGGGAGAGGAGTGGGGTGAGGGGGATGTTTTGGAGATCGAGGCCGCCGTCGACTAGGGAGAGCTCGGTTGTGGAGGCGGTGGGGTTCGTGGAGGGGTTGTAGTTGTAAAAGGGGTTGGGAGTCCATTGAGCCACGTCGTTGTTGTCATCGTCGAGGTTGGTGAGGATGGAGACGATCATGTCGGCAATGAAGCCCGGGACGGAATCGATGGCGGAGATGTTTTGGAGGAGGAAGATATTGAAGAGGGACGAGGAGGTACCCATTACAAAGGAGGCGGAGTCGAAGCCACGAACGCATCGGCCGTTGTCGGAAATGGCTCCATTGGAAAAGTTGGAACCGATGTATTCGGTGGGAACGAAGCCGCGGACCGTTGGGTCGAAAGAGCCCATCTCAAAAGGATTGAATTCGTAAACGGTGGCGTTGAGTGTGACGACCCTGTCTTCACGGAGACGGCCGTCTGCAACGAGAATAGGGAATGGGGTCCTGCCCTGGGCGAAATCATCGGTCAAGGCGATGGAAGAGAAGGTGTAAGAAGGTCCTCCTTCTGGGGCGTTGATGAGCTGATAACTCAGTGCACGACCCCAACTTTTTGTGTTGTCAATGCCAAGGGTAAGCACAAGGGGTGGATGTCACTTACAAGTCAGTAAGGCTGGCGTTATATCCAGCCTTGCGCTTCTCATTCACCTGGTCGATGATGTCATCCCAGTACGACGCAGTGTTGAGGATGGAGAGGCCGCGCTGCTTCGGTCCTCTGAAAATGGAGGACGAGAACTGATAGACGCTCGACCCCTCGAAGCCATCGCGCAGCTGGACGATGCTGGAGAAGTTATTGAGCATTACGCTGCCCACCATCCACCCACCTCCTGACAAACCGGCCAAATACGTCGATGATTGCAGCAAACCGCCAATACCGCCTTTGCTGGTGGACCCAGGTGTTCGGCTGTCAGCAGCAGCAACGAAACCGCCGCCGTTCATCAATGCGCGGTAACCCCCTCCTGAAGCTGCGATGGCGATGTTCGGTAGCGCGGAAAAGTTGTTGGCGACGGATCTAATGTAGGCTTCGGCGTCAAAGTTGGGGATAGCGGCGCGCTTCATAAAGTCGATCATAGGGTCGACAGTTGCCCTGCGCCTTAGCTGGAGCCATGCCGTCTCATTTTGCGACAGGGCCCCGGCGGCGCGAATTGTTGGTCTCGCGGCTGGGCACGGCACCTCGGTCGGCGCGTATCCACCTGACGGCGCGTTCGGCAACGCCCGGGGATCTAACGGCGCATCCAACGGTAAGGGGATGGGCTCGGCCGAGACCGCGAGAACGTGCAGCAGCGCCGCGACAGGTAGAGCGACGGGGATATGCATACTCGTAGCTCTCGACGCACGGCGCGTCTCACTGAAAGGAACAGGGAATGGAAGCGAAAGACACGGCGGGAAGGGAATATGGAAATCAGTTAGTGGTGCCGGGGAATCCGGCAACAACCGCTGGATCCGCTACAGGGCTGAAGGGTCAAACAATAAAAAGAGGTGAGGCAAGGCGGAAAGGAAAACAAAAACGGTCCTTGCTAACCCCGCCCTTATGGGTAATGACTGACTGGAATTCAGGAGGAGGGAGAGAAGGGGGAGGAGGGGCAGTTGTGAAACAGTGAAACGGGCAAATCGGACGAGCGGTGACCCCACGGGGAGAGGTTCACCTATGTACGCCAAAGATTGAGGCTGCGGATGCCATGGCATGGCATGGCAACGGCCGCCAATCTCAGCTGGAAGGGAAAAAAAGGAGATTTGAGATTGGTGCATGTCTTGGACGGGTCTTAGCGTCCATCGCGCCTCGCAGTCCTGACTCCGTTTTGCCCGAAGCATCCGAACACGTTCGTACCCGTAAAAATACGCGTACTTCCAAGCATCCGGCACAGAATCCGGATTGTTTGCTCTCGGGTGTCCACGTCGTGGTTGGCCCGGATCGTGCCGGGTGCGAGCTTGGTCCGGCGGCTGGTCGTGTGTGTCAGCGGCGAAGAAACTCGGTGACCAACAGGAAGACATCGAGTTTGCGAATCCAGGCCTCGAAATCTCGATGACCCGTCTCATGCACGATGGGGAAGAGGCGCCGCTTGGCAGCCCTATCCTCGCGCAGATTTCCCAGATTTGCCCTGGTTGCTGATCTTGGGATGGGCAGTGCCGAGCCGACTGCGCATTGGGCCGAGGTTCCAACTCCCGAGTTGGCACCGAGAGAAAGGGCTTATTGTGCAAACGGCACATTTCGTATGCGCAAGAGCCCAACCCGCGAAGAGCTGAAGGTGCCGCAAGCAAATGAGCGCTGGGGAAATTACGAGGCTTGAAAGATTGTTGCGAGGATGCCTTAGGCAACGAGTCTTGGCAGGGACAAACTAGAAGGCGCGGGAGTGGCTTGTGAAACCGGCAGGGGTTCTTCAGGCCTCCCAGCGCCTTGGTACCGCCGGCTCACGAGGGCGCAACTGCCGGAAGGGACATCTGACCTCATCTCAGAACTCAACCCGAATGACGACAAGTTTGTTCGCTAGGATTGTTTACAGCCCGACACCGGAGATGATACGACCGAACGATCTCGCGATGCAAAACAGCAAAACAGGGCCGGTTTGCTCTGCGTTGACGACAAACTGAATCACAGGGTCTTTGCCAAGTGATTCCTCAGAGAACACCATCATTTGCTTGTGGATTGATGACCAAACCGCATACAAAATCTACCAGAATTTTGATACCTTCGTCCACCATTCAAAACATAACCTAACAGGTCTGTCGGTCTGCAAATCATCGCTGCGCCATGTGCTCAAGACGAATGCTGACCGCTCTCCTGTGCGCCTCCAGCTCTTCCACCTTTGCGAGTTGCATGACCGCCTCGCCGACATTCTTCAAGCCCTCAGCTGTCAGGTTGGAGCTGGTGATGTGCTTGACAAATGACCCGAGGTTGACACCAGAGTACTGCTTGGCGTAACCGTAAGTAGCTGCGGCTTCCGTTGTGAGTGTAACGTTCCAGATAGCACGGGGGTGGGCACTTACGCAGCGAGTGATTTACTCCCGCAGAGTAATCGCCGACACTCTCTGGTGTCCATTCACCAATGAACACACTGCCAGCATTCATGACATGCTCCACGGCCTTCTCGGCATCCTTGATCTGGAGAATCAAGTGCTCTGGCGCATATTGGTTGCTGATGCGCATGGCCTCATCCACCGTCTTGACAAGCACGGTCACAGAGTGGGCGATGGAGCCACGCACAATGTCAACGCGGGGAAGGGCCATCGCCTGGCAGTGAACCTCGTCTTCGATGGCCTTGAGCTCGGCATCGCTCAGGTCAATCCCAATCAGAATCACCTGGCTGTCGACGCCGTGCTCAGCCTGAGACAGGAGATCCGACGCGACAAATGCCGGGTTAGCATCCTTGTCGGCGACGACGAGGACCTCCGAGGGGCCTGCAGGCATATCGATACCAACGCCGGCGTTCGTATCGTTGCTCACGTACATCTTAGCCGCAGTCACGAACTGGTTGCCAGGTCCCAAAATCTTGTCGACCTTGCTCACACTCTCCGTCCCGTAGGCCATGGCCGCCACGGCCTGAGCACCTCCAGCGAGAACGATGGACTCGGCGCCAACCTTGTGAGCAACATACACGATCTCGGGCGTGACACTTCCGTCCGCGCGAGGAGGCGACGCGATCACAATCTTCTTGCAACCCGCCACCATGGCAGGTACGCCAAGCATGAGAGCTGTGCTGGGAAGGACGGCAGTGCCACCCGGAACATAGAGGCCGACGGCCTCAATCGGTCGCGAGAAGCGGCTGCAGACGACGCCGGGCATGGTCTCAACTTGAAGCGGCTTCTCCTCCTTTTGGGCCGCGTGAAACTTTCGAATGTTCTCAAAGGAGACGTCGATGGCCTTGATGGTCTCCGCGGGAAGCTGCATCAGGGACTCGTCGAACGGCGCCTTCAGGACAGGGGAGGTCAGAGACGTTGCCCGGTCGAACTTGTGTGTGTATTTAAGGACGGCCTTGTCGCCGTCTTTCCTGACGTCGTCGATGATGGGTGTGATAATCTTCATGATGGCATCGGCCGACTTCTGAGAAGGCCGCTTGAGGGCCTTGTCCAACTCCTCTTCGGACGTTTTCGCAAGGTCCAGAATCTTCATGGTGATCCTCTCGGGGGCTTCCTCCTCCTTGGGTGCCTCGACGGGTGCAGGTGTTGGCGCAATTTCCTTCGTGGCAACCTTGATCCCTTCCTTCTCGGCCCACTTTCCTTTGGCATCGCCAGTCCGGCGCTTGACCTTCCAGCTCTTGGCATCCAGACTCTTTTCAATATCGGCCAGAGCTACACCAGCGCCAACCGCCCTGGTGAGGGCAAAGTAGATGAGGTCAGCGGCCTCAAAGGCAATCTCCTGTGGTGTCTTGGCGTCACAGAGTTCCTCAGCTTCCTCCATGATCTTGGCCCTCAGAAGCTTCTCGTCGGAGAATAGACGAGCAGTATAGGAACCTTCGGGGGCTGATTCTTTCCTCGATCGCAGTACTTGCTCCAGCTTCTGGATTCCCTTCAACTCGCCGAAGCAACCGGCCTGTTCCAGGTGACAGAACCGCCCCTTTTGCTTGACAACAAACTTGAGTGCGTCATTGTCGCAATCCAGTGATATCCGAAGGAGCTCTTGCGTGTCTCCTGAACTTGCCCCCTTGTACCAGAGGCCGCGTTTCCGGCTCTGGTATACGCCGGTCTGTGTCTTGAGGGCCTCGCCCACGCTCTCCTCGCTGCTGTACACCAGCCCGAGGGCCACGCCGTTCTCATCGCACACCACAGTAGGAATGAGACCGTCTGGTCGGTCAGAAGTCCATGTAGAGGCAAGAATCTTGGACACAGGAAGCTTTCCGCTCTCGCCCTTGGCTGTCAGCCCTGTTGAGGGCAAGATTGGAACCGCCTTGCATTGCGCAGCAACCCCAATAAACTTTTCCAAGTCGGCGCCGGGGGTGGGCTTGATGAAAAAGGGGCCAATTTTCTTTGACTTGGCCTCCTCGATGAATTGCGCAGCATCGCTTGCGGATGGGTCCAAGCCGTCAACAAGCAGACCGTGCTCGCTGTTTGAGGAGAGAAGTGATGCGTTGCTCCCAGACACAACCACAGCAACTCGGGATCCGAACTCGGCGTACTGTGGTAATTGCTCAGGCGTTACAAACACCTTGCGGGCTCCGGCATCGAGGAGAGAAACGACGTCATCACGAGATTCTAGTTGCGTCACATCGAAGTAGGGCTGGAACTCGGTGTTGTGACGCCCAAGAAAGCGCAGGATCTTCTCGACCAAAGGCGGCGCAACTTTGAAGAAGACGCAGCCGAGGCACGACACTTCCTCACGGTTGAGGCCCTCCTTTGCATCGTTCAAGCCCGGTGGAACGGCGACGCTGACGAGGAACGGGAGGGGGAGAGTTGTCTCCATGGTTTGCTGCCGGGTGTGTGCAATGTCGAGGACGCAATTGCTTCGTAATGACAACGTATTGAATATCTCAGGGCCGAAGTTTAGTCTTCAAACGGCTGTGACTCCTCGGTCCCAGGGGACAAAAATTAACAGCGAATAATCGCCTCACTAACGACTCGCCGCCATCGGCACCCAAGCTTGCACCCTGCAACGCAAAGAGATGGTGGGGTAGCTGTGACCCCTCCTCTATCTTATCGATTGGCCTTGCCAGGGTGGAATAAGCTATTGGTCCAAGCGCCTTTAGTTCAACTTTCACAGGAACACCGCGACTGGTGCACGGACCGCTGAGGTTCATTGTTCACTTTGCGACCAGACGCGACGACTCAACTTTTCTATTCCGGCTTGATCACATCACTTGCCAACTCAACTCCATCCCTTCCGCCTACAGCACGCCGTAATTTCAGGAGACGGCAACTAGAATCCAAATCTCAGAATCGCGACCGGCGCAAAGATCAAGTGCGACAAACAATTCCCAGTCGCATAACCTAGGTTCCTCGCTCATGGCAACCTGAACCTACCATCGCCCTCCAACGTCCCTCAACACCGCATTCAATTCTCCCAACCCGCGCAGCGCCAGCCACAGCAACAACCATCATGTCCGCCCCCCAAACAAACGGCGTCCCCCCGCCCTCCTCCGCCTCTCAAACCATTACCAACAACACCGGCTCCCAACCCTCCCAATCCCAAACCGCCGTCCAGCCCTCTCAACCCTCCCAACAACAGCTCCCCGTCCCGCAGCAACACCACCACCAACCTCAATCCCCATCCGCCTCGGCCCCTCGCCCCCGCGACGCCCGCACCATCGAGCTCCTCCTCACTGCCCAAGGCGTAACCTCGTACGAGCAACGCGTCCCGCTCCTCCTCCTCGACTTCGCCTACCGCCACACCTCCTCCGTGCTCTCCGACGCATTACACCTCTCCGCGGACCCTTACACCTCTCACGCCGGTGCACGACCGTCCGCTGCTTCCGGCGCAGCACCGGTCAATGTGGGTGATGCGAACATCACCGCCAACGCCATACAGCTGGCGATTGCGTCGCGGCTAGGATACCAGTTCCGCGGCGGAGGCGCGGGCGGAGGAGGAGGAATCAGCAAGGAATGGATGTTGGAGACGGCAAGGGAGAGGAATAAGGTGGCGTTGCCGAGGGTGCAGCCTAGCGAGTGGGGTGTTAGACTGCCTAGCGAGAGGTTTGTGCTCAATGGGCTGAGCTGGGGGTTGAGGGATGTTTGGGCGGGACAAGAAGGGGAGGGGGATAGTGAAAGTGAAGAGGACGGGGCGGATGCGATGGAGGGGGTGGAGACGGAAGATGTTACCGGGGACGGCGTCGAGGGGGGAACTATGGGGGATGTTTTTGGGGATGATGGGCTGGAGGACGAGGAGATGGTGGAGGTGTGAGGGAAGGTGGAGATACGGGTTTTAAGTTTTTGAATCCCTTGTACAATACGAGTCGGGCTTGCGGCTCTTTCCTACTGTTCGCGTGGGACACCACGGGATGGGCGTTCTGGTGTTGTTGCGGAGATGGCCTTGATATCACGGAAATGGGGTCCTGGTTGGGACGGGCCAATGCAGGTGGCTTTCACTGAAGCGAATACTTCACATCAGGGTGAACTCGGCAAGCAGATGCCTTCTATTGAGAATGCTGAATTCTTGAGCCAGTATTTTTGTTTTGAGTATGCAACCGGTATCCCATATGTTTGTGTATCCACTGCTACTATAAACAATCCGCCAAGAAGAAATGACCATACGCCTCGCTATGCAACATCCGTACGACGCCCCATACGTCCGCTGAAACCTACACATCCGTGCCACTATGCGTTTGTAGTGGCTTGCGTTAAGCTGCCATGCTTATTTACTTCAACTCTTTCTCCACCGTCAGATTCTTAACACCAGTAATCGCCTCAGCGTTTAGGTCTGCAACCGCAATGTGGGGTGATCCCCCCTGCTTCTTCTTGGTGGGCGTCGCAAGTTGATTGTGATCCCGACCATTTGCCTGCGGCAGTTCCTCTTCCTCAACACCATCTTCGTCGTCCTCATCGTCTGCGTCTTCATCGTCGATGATCAAAGAGCCCACCATTTGGTCGTCTTCGTACTCTCCACTCATGACGCTTCCATAATCGTCAACCGAATCACGGGAAATGTAGCTATCTCCTAGGCCTTCGCCGGCTTCGTCATCATCATCGGCGTACTGGCTCTCGCCATCCCCATGGTCATCATCGTCCTCGTCTTCAGTATCGCTGGCCGAAAACTCGTCAAGCTCTAGCGGCGTGTCACGCCAGTAGGTGAAATCAGTGTACTCCTCACCACCACCCTTGATAAGGGTGCTGACAGGCGGAAAGTAGTGATCAACTACCTCGGTCATGTTGACGTAGCTAAGCTTGAGCTTGTTAAGAGTGAGCAGATCCAGCGACACCTCAGCGTTGGAGTTGATGGTGAAGATGCGTGTACGCGGTACGTCCACCGTTCGATACGAAATCTGGTCCGTGAAGCGGTTACCGAATCCGGCATAGAACGGTGTCCGATCGGGACCGTAGAGACTCCGGATATCGCGGAGTGTTGCCATCTTGAAGACGTGGGGTTTGCGAAGATAAATCTCGCGTCGAAGGGCCGCCATAGTCCTATCAGGCGACAGAATGGTGGGTCCTCGTGGGAGCCGATACCCATCCTGGTTGATGCCAGCAAGGTAAGCTCTTGTGGTGTCGGACTGCCCGACGGACCTACTGGTTAGGTACATGATGTTGTATCCGTTTGCAGCGATGTCGCTGTACAGCTTCGCAACACCAGCATGCGTCCAGTCTCTTCCGATCATGTTAAGCACATGGCCAAGAGCATCGGACTTGGTGATGGTCCCGTCGATATCCGAGATGACCACAGGAGTTTCATGTTTCCAGAGATACATGAACGCTGTGCATGTCGCCCTGTTGACGGTGAAGCTCATCGAGTTCTCGCCCGGGTTCAAGTTGAGAGCCTTCAGCTGGTCGCTAGTCAAGCGCAAGGTCTTGGCATAGTTGCGGTTCGGGTCGCCAACGGCCGGGGTGCCGGGAGAGCTTGGCGGCGTCTGCAGAGCCATTTGGCCGACATCTGACTCAGTCCTCCGGTGGCCCAGAATGGTAGGAGAGGCAGTGAGGTCACTACCGTCACTTTGGTACCCGGGATCAGAAGCAGCATCAATTGCCATGGTTGGCGTTGGGCGCATAGAAGACTCCAATGCTCTCTTCATGGCAACACTCTTGGCCTCCTCGCTGCTGTAGATCCAGAGATTTCCCTGGACATCAACACCGAAAAGCGCACCAATATCGTAGTTGCCGTCGAGCTCCTCCGTCAAGATTTTTCGGGCCAGAAGTTCCGCCCTCAAAGCATCCTCGTCGTTGCCCTTGAACCCTGTCATGTCGAGCATCAAATCGCCCGTGTCGTTGATGTGGGTCGGAATGTTGGCAGCCGAAAGTTCTTTGGAAAGGTTCCTGGCTCGTTGCATTGCCTCGGGGGCGCCCAGAGGAGGGGGGCTATGTGACCTGTCCGAGTACTGAGGGCTGTCGCCATCGGCAGAGCCGTCCTGGAAGTCCAAGTCTCTGGACTCTCTCCTTGCTCTCCTGAGAACGTCATCACTATGCGGGCGGTGAGGAGACAAGTCAACAGTACTGAGCCCCTTTGGCAATTCGGGGGAGTTGGAGCGTGGTGTCAGCAGCCCTATATCAGTCAGCAGGTTCTAAATCCAACGTGTGCAGGGATCGAGGCTTACCAGTTCGCCCGGGCGCTGTGTAAAGGGTGGTAGGGGGCGGCCTGTGGAAACTCGCGGCTCGGGGCTTCCCCGTGGCATCGTTGAGATCTAGCGACTCCGGCTCTTGCAGTTCTGTTTGCTGTGCGCTGAGAGGGGGGCTGGCCATGGGCGACACCAAGGGGGAGGTCTGAAGGCTCTGAGGAATGTTGTCGGTCGTTTCGAAAACGAAGAAGGCCTCTCCACCCTCGCCCAGCTTCATCGAGTATTCCTGCTTGGCGCCATTGACCTTGAACTCGACCTTCTTCTCGTACGGACGGAGCAGCGAGAACTTGCCGAAGCGCACGTGGAAGGGCGAGCAGACGAGGGTTCCATCTTCCTGTTCGACAACAATGACATCAATGGCACCGCTGAGGGTAGCGGGGTTGATCGAGTTCCATGCCGTGGAAACTGAGTCACTGAGGTTCCTGACGTACTGCATTTTCGGCAGCGAGGGGTCCAAGAATCGTCTCGGACTGGTGTCAGGAGTTGCGTACGGGTCTGTGGAGGCTCGGAGAACGCAAGATGGAATGCGACAGCTTTTATACGGTCTCCTGGGTCCTGGTTGCACCGAGCGGGTCTGGCTTGGGCAGGACGTCGGGACCGCAGGGTTGGAGCCCGATGCGAGCGAGCGGATTTCGTGGATTAATATGATTCAATGTTGAGCGCTGCTGTGTGTGCTGTTTGCAAACAGCGCAGCTGCGTCGGGCAGGCCAACAGGGACGAGGAATGCCCGTCAGACGGTGTCGGGTACGGATTGCAGCAAGCGAGCTGGAGGAATGTGAGTGGGCGTCTGGCCGAAGCTCGAGCTCGCAGGGCGGACCAGCGGAACGCAAAGTCTAAATAGCGATTACTTCTCAAAACAAGATTCAACGAATGCAAACAGGCAGGACGAGCGCGCCGCCGGCTTTGAAACCTCTTGCAGAACGAGTCACATAAGGAACAGGGCAGGAGAGACGAAGAGAGCAGCTGAGGTGCGCAAAGACTCAGTTCGCAATCACGAGGCTCAGTCTCTCAACAATCCCAGCGGTTGCCCCATCCTATTTGCCCGCCCGCGCTGTGCCGAGCGCGACGCGAACGGTACCTTTGCCCCACTCCAATGTGCGCAGCTGTCGCAGTGACGCCAGCCGAGGTCTGGAGGTACCGACCAAGTCTCAGTCCTGCTGACGGGCGTCCCGGATTGAAATTAGGACCCTTGTCGCAGCTCTCGGTCCCCGCCATATTTTGTGCACTACTGATGTCATGACCGCCCACCAGCCTACCCAGACGCATTGCGACCAGCAGAGTTTCCCTTTCAAGCACGCATCGAAGAGTCGCAACAGACCTTGCGAAAGTGCTTAGCGGGCGCGGAGTCTGCTGGAATCTTTTCTAAAGACCCTGCGGCTCACCCAACGCTTCGCGTTCCTCTCTTAACAAGGATCATGCCGGTGCGATGTGCCGACAGCATGCACAAAAGTCCGGATTCATTGGGGCGTTCCCTCTTTGTATGTCAGACAGCCAAGGCAATCGATAGAGCAGGCGAGGCGCGCACTGGTGCTGCGAGAACCCCAACGCCCGCATTGATCCAGATCCGCGTTTCGCGCCCGCAATTCGCGGTCTTATCCAACGGCGCAGCAGCAGTGAGGGGCGCGTGGCCAGTGGAGAGCATTGAGCGACTAATTGTGTCGCCAAATACGGGGCTGGCCGTTGGCTGGAGACCGCGGGGGCGATCACGCGGATCTTGCTCTACCGAGTATCGAGCGGCAAAAGGCCGGAATCCCGCTTGGGCTCCGTGGATTCGGATCCAGCGCCACAGCTGAGAAAGCCAAAAGGTAGTGGCAGTTATAATAGTAACACACCGAACAGCGGGGCAGAACGAAAAAACTACGATATCGGATAAGACTGTTCTTACAGAAGCGAACCTGCGGATTATCCGAAGTTCAGACCGAGGTATCGCCAGCTAAACGTGCCAGAGACACACGTGGATGGAATCGCCGATCTAGAGAGTGGATTGTGGCATCTGAAGAGGCAAAGATTTCCGGGCGGGTTTCAGTTCGGAGAGCAACGCTGACTACGCGGAAGATTACGTATAACATCAAAGCTATAGGCACCGACTGTATACTACAACAGCATTAGTTTTCCATCAGAGCCGTTCCAGGCAGAAAGTTACGCCCTCCGAATGGCCTCCTGAGCCCAGCAATCTTATAAAGAAATTATCCGGGTTGAGACACCAACGCGCGTCGTTTGACAGTCATTACATGAGGTGGAGTCGAAAATGACAGTTGACATACGGCTGTGACCTACTACGCGACCTCAATGCCCAAGGCATAGCGATGCAAATCGAATAATCCAGGTGTGCTGTGACGAATCAATCCAGCTTTCGTTGCAGCTTTGGCACCAACCCACGTATCGGCACTCCAGCTCAATGATACGAATCAAGAGTGCCAAGTAGCTAAGGTGCTTCTTGGGGGATGCGGGAACCACGTGCAGGCCGGTAGCCCCCGGAGCTGTCGGACGTCACCCGTTCGGCGCCGACATGCCCAGCGCACGAATGCAAACGGCGCTCCATCTCGGCCGGAATCTTTTTCAGCCAGCGACTGCCGGGAATGCCACAATCTTTACATCGATGTGGGTTTGTTCAGGCTGTGAAACCAGCGCTAGAAAAGAGAAAATAGTGCATGTCATGGCACCCCGGGCGGATTCAGCAATGCGCTAAAATGGCCTGTTGCGCATACGAATGGCGGTTGCTACGCCGTAGATCTTCGATTTTCTCGCCCAAGTAGTTTTTTTCCACCTGCCCAACGTTTCTTGCCGCGTGCGGGTTGAATCGACTTTGCGGTAACTGGCCTCGAGTTTTTCCAAGGGGGTAATTCCCGGCTAGGCAGTGGAGGAAGAAACGGCAGGACGTTGGGAAGCTCCGTTGTTTTGTTTGGCCTACCAGTTCTTTTTTCCGGTGTTTCTGCGATTCTCATTCTTACCCCCACTCTGCCAATCCAACCAAAAATCGTCCCATTCGATTCCGCTCTCCGCGACACCGACTCGCCCGGCTCTCTTCCCTCCTCCTCCCGACACCTGGACACTCCTCTCCAACGCATCGAACCGCTATGTCATGGATCTCTTGGACCACTTCGCTAGTGCCCACGCTTCTCGTCGTTCTGGCCTCGCTCGCATGGTGGCATACCGAGCCTAAAACAGCCGTTGTCAACCTGATCGCATTCGGTGGCGTCGTGTTCTTTTGCTTCACCGTTGCACCGGGCCTGACCCGCGACTTGTCATTGTCAGCGTACACTTCGTACGCTAACACTGTCGCCGCCCTGAGTCTCGACAGTTTTGTTGTGAGGCATGCAAACATGCTGCTGACTGGAGCTGCTGTAGTATGGTATGTGTCAACCACGGCCACGCGCCAGTCAACCTCCCCTACCCTCACAAGAGCGATGCAATGTATGCATAGGGTCTCTCGAGTGGCGCGCTAACCGGTGCATCCGTGTAGGCTGGTCCGAAGGGCGTGGCAGACGTTGTGGAAGCCGGTACCTGAATTGATCAGTATCCTCGGCGTCGATGTTCCCGATCCTCCCGACGTGTCGCTGGCAGGCATTAGAGCCGATGCCGCGACCTTGAATTGGACACGCGCACCGGCCAACAGATCGGCTCAAAAGTTCCTGATTCAGGTCAACGGCGTGGTTGGTGAGTAGCCCAGAACCCGGCCGTTTCGGCCAGAGCTCAAAAAGATCGAACCTGACATTGTGGTCCACAGTGGGGGATGTCGCTGCGAACCAAGAGCCAGCCATTGTCGTCAGCGGGCTGAAGCCTGACCACTTTTACAATGTGCGCGTGATCGCAGTAGGCTCCAACAACTTTCAGGCAGGAAGTCGGGTCATTCGGTTGCGGACATTTGGACAAGACGGACGACCTCAGCTGGGCAACTCACGACTCCCTGCGAATTTCATGACTGATGAGCCCCGTGGGGCCGCTCAAGGAGAATACCTCGACGAGAACGGAGCACCTCGCACGCTCTTCCCCGCCTTGGAAACGGCAACCAGCCCGGAAACTCTATCCGCTGCCACCCGCGACGGGAATTTCGCTACAGGAGGCGGCCCACGACGGAATACTGTAACCCGCCGCCACTCGCCGTCTACCACGAGTTTGGACCAAGCGCCGATACGCGACGAGATCAACGCAAACTCTAAGAAGACGTTGCCGGAGTTGACGGAAAAGTTCGAGAGCATCCGAAAGGAGACAGAGGATGTGATATCTCTGATTGGAAAAGAGGAGGCTGAAAATAGGCGGTTATTGGACGAGCTTGAGGCGGAGAGACTAGAGAAGAAGGGGGAACAGAAAAAGAAGGAGGAGCAAACTGAGAGGCTGAAGCGGGATGTTCACTCCACTGACCGGTCGATGCGTAATGCGCTACAGCGCAAGGCCCAAAAAGAGAAGCTGCTGAAGGAAAGGCAAAATGAGCTGACCAAGTACCACGACAACATTGAGAAGTGGGAACGGCAGATGGAGGAGATGCGGAGGAACAAGGCCAACTTCGATGAGCAAATGCGTGAGCTCGAGGGGGCCCGAGACAAAAAGGCAGAGGTCTTCCGCGAAGGCAACGGGGACTTGCAGGCGGAATGTTCCAGGTTGGAGCAGGAGCTGAAGGAGAAGCGAGAACAGGTGAAAGAACTCGAGGAAGCGCGTAAGACGCTCCTTGGAGGTGAGGAGGATGGCGAATGGCGGGAGAAGGAGGCGGAGCTGAGGCGTGAAGGCATACAGAGAAGTCGTGAGCTGCAAGAGCTGCTCAACTACGAGACGAAACACGCTCGAAAGCTCGAGGAGCAAATAAGGGTGCTCAGCTTGCAGGTGCAGGCTATTCCGAGCACCCAAGTTTTTGGCCCTTACAACCAACCCAACTCAAGCGTGCCTGAGTTCGACAACCCCACGGTCACGCAGTTGAAAAGACGCAGCCGTAACAGCAACTCCCTCTCGAGCATTTCGATCTCGTCCCCCTTACCACCATACTCTCAGATCGACCCAGCAGGCCCTGGCTTCGGGTCCTCAAGAATTGCAGCCCTACCTCCTGGGTTTGCTCAAGCTCCTTATATGGACCTGTCAGCAGACCTGCCTTCCCGGCTGGACGAGGCCGGACTCAGGGCTTCTCTCGCCCCTTTGAGTCCGTCGGCGACAGCATTGCTTCCTTCCAACATCCTCGACGATTTCGACGATGACGATCCGAGCCCGATGCCTAGTTATGGACCAGAGCCTTTCATGCCGCATCACAACGGAACCCCAGATAATGATCCCCAGTCGCCAGCGTCTTCTGGGCGAGCTATGAGCATTCTCGGTAGTCCCCATGGATCGACACACAACCTGCCCTTTTCTTCTTACCAACCCGACATTGACAGGCGAGGACTTCACACAGCAAGCACCATGCCAGCGAATCCAGGAGGTGATGCGGCGCCCAACAAGTTGATGGAGTTTTTTTCGTTTCAACGAGCGCGGACGGCGAAGGGCATCGAAGGGGAAGGTCCTTTACTGGGTAGTCTGAAGTCGGGACAGAGCCAGTCTTTCCCGAGACAAACAGATGAGGCCGATGTGCTAGGAGGCAAGCGTCGCATCAGTCTCTCCGGCACTTGGAATATGTTCAATAGGAACTCAGCGGGGCCGGAGGTGATGGAACCCCACGCGCCCCCTAGTTCGCGGATGTTTTCGGCCAGAAACCTGAACCCCTTTTCCAGCTCTCACAGGGCTCCAGGCGGTCTTCTCGCAGAACGAGACCCTAGCAGCCCGCGGCCCGCCAGCATCGCATCATCTGACTTTCCCAGACCTTCAACCGACTCGGGTATCTGGGGACCGCCCGGGGGAGAGAAACCAAGAAACCTGTGGTCTCCAGACAACATACCCTGGTCCAGAAACCCTTCTCGGCGGCCTTCGTTACACGGTTCTCCTTCAGCCCTGAAAACGACGCTGGCCAGCGCAGATGATGAGATTCTCGATGACGACGATGCGGGCCCGAACGTCAAGGAAGTCGGTGTGATTGGCAGTCGTCCACCACAGAACTCCAAGGCTGCTCTGGGACGACTCAATCCCAATGCGCCAGCATTTATCGGCTCGCTTTTCAAGCCCAAGTCGGAGAAAGACGGCAAGGAGGGCAAGAAGCCGAAGGACGGTCACAAGCCCAAAGACAAGACCAAGGAGCCGAAAGATAAGTCCAAGGGCAAAGAGCCAGCGCTGACACCCGATACGACGCAGCCTTTGACGGATCTCGACTCTCCAACGGACTCACGCAAGTCCCGCGACGGATACTCGGTGCACACGCAGACATCTTTGTCGGAATCACGGGACTCGCTGACCCTGGATCAGCCCTTCTCCAACATGCCATCGGAGCCGACTAGCGGGGGGCTTGCGGGCAGCATCAAAGACGATAACGTCGTCCGCAAGCTGTTCCGTAAGAGCAGCTCGGGCAAGTTCAGCCTCCCGGGGCGACTGGGCAGCAAAGAATCCGGGTTGTTTAAGAAGGGGCCCAGCAGCGTTGCTAGCGGGGCCAACTCGGACCGGGGCTTCTCAATGGAACGCTCGAGTATCGGTGACTTTGAAGAGATCGCTGCCGACGAGGCGTCCGGTATAAACCTGGTTGCGCGTAGCTATGACAGTGTCACCAGCAGCCCCGGCCTGGGACCGGCAACCGGAAGTGTCAAGAGCAAAGACGGAGGCAACAAAACATCGGTGAGATGGCTCAGCAACTTTGGCAAAAAGGGCAAAAAGGAGAAAGAGAGTCTAGATCTAGACAGGGCTCAGGTATCCGAGTCGGAAGGGACTGTTGACGAAGGAGGGAGACTGTAGCAATGAGCGGGTGGAAGACCTGGATGGATCTGTGGGAAAGCAGCAACAGCGTAGAGAACCGAGCAATACACCGACTTTGTTGGGCTGCACCCTTCTGAACAGAGCCGTAACTGTTTATTTGGTTTTCCAGCGCAGTATAAATGACAAATCATTGTGCTTTTCAAAATATTGATCAAGAAGTGCCTAGGCACCTCAAGGCGAGGTCGACGTTAGGTGCATAACTCAAGGGAGCTTGTTGTTGGTGTTGTTGCACCTTGTGGCTGAAGCTATACGTATGTGGCTGAAGCGTCGACGAAATCCGCAATCGCTGCCACACGGACCTCATCGGACGACTTTCCTCATTCCTTCGACGCCCTCACCCGTGAGACCCAGCGAACAAACAAGACATCAGCTTTGATCGCCGCCGCGAGCCCTAAAATCTAGACTTATCTACCGCCTCGGAACTCACGGAGCCCGACCAAAGCGCAAAAATCAACCCCGAATGGCCGCAATGGCCGCCACACACAACAGAGACGGCGAGCAGCCGCAAGAACCGCCAAAGAGAAACATGGGCGCCGTGCCATCGCGAAACCCCATACCGCTTTCTGCGTCGCAGGAGGCCCAAGTTAGAGATGTCTTTTATGCACGGGTACGAAGCAGGTGTACCGAGGAAATCAAAGGTAACATATCCTCCCCACGGCCCATATTCCAGTTACTGACATGTGCATGCGCAGCCTTTGCAGAATGCGCCCTAGGTCGCACGTTTACCGTATCATTTGCCTGCCGCGAGCCGCACCGGGTGATGAACAATTGCATGAAGATGCACGCCACGCCGGACGAGCACGACGCCGCGAGGGAGGAGTGGTTTGCGGGGAGGATGGAGAGGCAGAAGGAGAAGGAGAGGAAGGCGAGGAGGAAGATTGAGCAGGAGAAGTTCTTGAGGGAGTGGTGGGGGTTGCCGGAGAAGGATAAGGAGCTGGCGAGGAAAGAGATGGAGAAGTTGAAGAGGCCTGAGAGGATTGGGGGTTTTGCTGGGGAGGGGAGGGTGAGGATAGAGGAGGACGGAAAGAGGTGACATGTGAAGCTTTGTAATTCCGGAGAGAGTGTCTTGATATCAGAGCGGAGAAGCTCTTTATGGGCCAGACTTGGGGCAGCTTGGGGTAAGATCACCAAGTGCTGTGTTGAAGCGACATTGAGACATTGTGCCCCCTCGTATGGGCACTACTCTGTGGCGAAAAGGGGTAAACACGCCACTCTGTACAATACTATGTAACTGAGCATGGAGAGACCACCGGATATATGAAAATGTACAAAGTAATGATGCGTTGCGCCTCTCGACAAATTCGGCGGTTGAGGCGGCTGCACACTCTCAGATGAAATGACGCTCAACTTCCTTAGCAACTGCCTCTGCGACACCCCAGGATAACTCATAACCCCTTCCACCCAACCCATAGGCGTGCATGATGAATTCTTCCCCCTTTGTCACTTCACCTTCTATTCTCGGGCCTCCTATTCTCGTCGGTCGCCGACCAACAATATCAGCAAGGACAGTGTAGCCCCCGCCAAGATCATGAGGCCAAGTTCTGCGAAAGTCTGAAAGCAGCTTCTCTCTCACCTCCATCGAGGGCTGGGCCGCCCAATCGTTCACATCTTTCGTCCCGCCGATCACCGTCCCCCCATCAAAGTTCCGGGGGACACAGAAGCTCCAGCTTCCATCGGCATTCTGCCGGGTTACTGTCACAGGACAAAGATCATCCACCAGACATGTCTGCCCTTTAGTCACATATATGTTGAGATCGTCCCCAAATCCGTATCCCGAGGCGTTGACCACCGCGTCAACTCGACCCAGCCCAAGCTCCTCTGGCGGTAGAGCAAAAACCTCCTCGGGTTTACGCAACTCTCGCTTTCGAATACGTCCACCACCCATAGTGAACTTGCGGAGAAGGTAACAACAGTATACCATTGGATTGACGCACCAGGTGTCATAGGCGCAGCCCCAAGAAACCTTGTCGTCGGGGAATTCATGACCGGCCAAAAGACGAAATCCTTCGATTTTCAACTCCTTAGCTCGAGCCTCGGTGAGGGAGGTGTACTCGATCGATGGAGCCTCAAGGTATTCGATACCTTTCATGAAGGTGATTCCTGCCTCGGGGTGATATGCATGGATAGCTTTCATGTGCTTATATGTTATCAAGGCATAAGCGTGCTCGCGGGCGTTTTCTCCCGAAGGGGAGGGCGGTACCCATCGATTATGAGCACCACCCCAAGGAGACGTATAATTGATCTGGGCGATGGGATCAATGGTCTCGAATGGAGCGGGAAAATCCTTGGCGACGATTGTAACGGTGCAGTGTTCCTGGAGCTTGATGGCGCAACTTAGGCCGATGACGCCGGCGCTGAAAACGGGTCAGTTATGGTCTTGAAGGAGGTTGATACGAGCGTACCCTATAACGACAACTTCAGACATTTCGAGTAGACGAGGAGTTTACTTTGCGTTGGCTGTTTTCCTGGATCAATGCCACATGCTGGAGTGTGATGTAATTCGTAATTCGAAGAGAACAGAAGCTCTCCGGACCTGCTCCGTCGTAGGTGGCAAAATCCTACGTCCTATGTACTAGGAATGAACTGAAGCCTGCGAGCCAGGTCCGCGACGCATGGCTGTTTTGGGTCGTAGTGTGATGCAGTGTCGATGATGCATCGGTAGAACTTTCGGGCTTGGCTCGGATCGGACGCCGTATATACGCGGGCCCTCCGGAGCTCCACCGGGGCTCGGTCGCCTGGTTGCATTTTTTCACAGCGTTGCTGAAAGTGAGCATGGGAACGTGAGTGTACAGCTTCACTCGTAAAAAAAAAAATGATGGATGCAAAGAATAGAATCTATCGGCCGGGGTACCGAAAGTGCACTGCTAACTGTCGCCCCTACCGCGACAACAATCGCTCTTTCCTCAGATTTCATCGAGGGCATTTGGCACACTATTTTCCCAGCAGAAAATAGAACGCGCAATGTTCAGTTGTTTAGATGTTGTCCTGCCAAACGGGTATCAATCACCTTCAGGACTCATCACCCCAAGCAACCGACACGGCCATTGCTCGTGGTCTCGACCAGCGCAACACCTATCCACCGCTTACCACCACGTCGAGTTCTCATAAAGCTGTCCGGTGTACTGCGAAAGGCCCGGAATCTAGATGAGCACGTCAACTCAACCCAACCCAAGACGACCAACCATGACGCACAGGACGCTCCATATCTCTGCACTCAGTGCCCATTGTAGAACGCCATGACACATAGGCCACTGTCATGACATTCTATACAAAGGCACATCAGATGGAACATACTAACCAGTCCGCGTACGGACAGAAAGAACACTGGGCCGCGGCAGGTGAGGCAATAGCTCCCCTACGACTTGGTCACCAAGCACTTACAATAATAGGAAACTCTTCCACAAACGTTTGTCACAGTGTGAGAACCCAACCGTTGCTTCCGAGAGAACTCGCCTACGCCAATCCATTTAACCTCAACGTCCTGCCGCACTTGCTGTCCTCCGACTTGGCACCCAGTCACACCCGTGTCTGTCGCTATTTTGGTACCCCTTTGCGAACTGTCTCCGACGATCTTGCGCCTGGTGGGAGTCAAGATTTCAACACCTTAGAAAGACACAAACCTTGACAAACACCGAGGATTTCCTGGTATTCCGATCTTACTGTCATGTTGCGGTGTTTACCGCTCCGGCCCACATCTTACACCTTCTTGCGACTAGCAATGAGAGTGACTTGTGTCAGCTTGGAGCACTTGCTCGCTGTGAATAGAAAGATCCGGTAAGGTCACCACGCCAACACAGGCCCTTAGAACTGGAAGTGAAGCGGCTTCACCCCACACGTACCACCGATGACAAGAGTACACCTTACCCATTCAGAGTTATGCCCCGACGGCCGACAGATCGTCATCCGTGCTACAGCCCTGCCGCACGTACTAAGAATAGCGAATTCTTTCCTCGGAGAAAACGCCGCCCCCTCGAGGCTTGTCCCACTAGGACCTGGGAGACAGAAACTAACATGGGAATTCGAATGTTTGGGATTCTCCGTCGAAGGCAATATCGGTTTCATGGGCCGCTCCAACGGGGGAGATCGTCTGGGTCTGCCGTCTTGGCCATCACCGGTGATATCCCAAACTAAACGTTACCTTAGCTGAGCCCAAGGCAAAGGAGAGTATTTTTGGCGTGGCCTTGACGGTTGCGGCCTACTAACCCATAGTTAAGGGCCATGGTGATGGCGCTTGGCCGAATGAAGGATTACCCTCTTGTTTCGACTGCCGACGGGAAGTCAGATCTGCTTTCTCGAACCCGGGAAGGCGGCCACTGACGGGCGCAAGTCTACGGCCAAGCAAACGGCCGCCTGAAAATCAGGCCACAACGGCGCACATTGTTTGTGTGCAGGACGGGAGACGGGAGGAAGCGAGGAGCAAACGCGAATTGGTGGATGCGTCTCTCGCGGATTCCCCGCAAAATCGTCGAGGCTCAACATTGCATATATCCAGTCCCTATATGCGGTGCGACCAGACGGCACATTAAAGTACGCCCAGGCTGTCACTCCGAATTTAGGTGTGGAACGGATGAAACCCATCATGGCAGCCGAGCCAAGTTCGGCTTACACACACCATTACGCAAACTCGCCGACACAACGACAGCGTCCGTGTGGTGTTGAACTGAAATAGGTTCAACTCTTTCGGGGACTACGAGGCTGCTCGAGATCGACGCCGGGATGAAGCAAGACCCGCCGGATCGCTGCAGCGATTAGCAGCGTCCCTGAGCTGGATCGAGGCCCACGGGTCGCCTGCTGTGTCACGTCCTGGAGAGTTTAGGCGCCACACTTGCCGCCCTCCTCCACGACTATTCCGTACGGGAGCTACCGAGCTGGCGGCAAGCTGCGAGGCCGTCACTGGAATTATTGCCCTTCTGAACAACCTATCTCTGTTATCGCGGAGCTCAGAACCTGGTTCCCTCACGGTATCCGCGGCCACGGATGGGTTGTGGAAGATGTGGCCGTATGGCACAGCTCATAAAGGGGGGACGAGATGTTGGAGTTCCACTCACAGCTTATAACTTACATCGCACAAGGCTAGAGGGTGACTAGAAAACCCCAGAGTCATCATCAGATCGATCCTGCAGTTGGGCCTGGTGGGAACAATGGCAGGGTCCGCTAAGTGAAGTTTCGGGGACTAACGCGTAGGGCGCTGACGAAATGCGGACAGAATGTTCTGCGCAGATACCCGCCCACAACGTGGGTGCCGAGTCGGTCGAGTCTTCGTTGATGTGAAGTCAAGATCAGGGACGATTGGGTAGGGATTTTTTGGGCCCAATGCACCTTCTTGCGACCCTACCAAGGGTTCGAAATATCACGGCTTCCTCGAAACCCGACGGGAGAGCACGGAATGGCAACGGAAGTGAGGCATCGTGGTTGTCGACGGTTGACGGTGTGAGAAGCAACGCAGCTTCTTTCGAAGGGAGCAGGGATTTTCGCTCGGAGCCAAATCGTAGCGCAAGACGACTGTCGGGCGTCTACGATGCGGTGTGACTCCGGCACTGATTGGCCCGGCGGGAACAGGGATCACCGAGATCTATTTTCCTCCTCGCCTGCTCGACGAATGGCAGCGCGCCATCTTCCCGCTCTTGCACCCCAGTCCGTCCCCTCAGCGCTCAACCGCCTTCCCACCCGCCAACGGGCGACTCGGGGCGACAGCGCTGGCGGAGAGCCAGCGCTTAAAAATACAACCAGCATCGCAGTGCAGACGGAATGGGCTGGTTCCAGATGGAGCTGCATGGACAGGGCCCCTCCGCGCTCACTCCTCCTCACCCCTCACCCCACCCTCCAACCTCTCCCCCCTCTCTTCCGCTCACTGCCGGGGGTGTACGAATCGAACGGCGGTACCACGTACGGATGCACGAAAGGTACCACGCGCCGCAGTCCACGGCAGACAAGGGTTCGACTCGCGCTCTGGCCCAAGATGCGATCCTGCCGCCTTTTGCCTCCCACTCGCACTCCCCCCTCGTGCCGGGGGGTAGCTCCAAGGCCCGCGGTTCGCAGGCGGCTTGAGGTTGGTAGGTTTTCTGTCTGCCCGGTGGTAGGCCTGTTTAAAAAATGAATTGGTCCCCATGTCTGCGTGTGTCCGCCCCGTCGGTCCCTCCCCTTTATGTGCTGCTGCTGATGACGACCATGGTCCTGTGTCACCGTGGATCTCGTCTTGGATCTTTGTCTTTGTTCACTGTGATCTGCGATCATACCATCATGTCCCGGTAGCAGGCCCACTACCACTTCTCAACACCGTGTGATTTCCCTGCTGGCTTGGAGGACCGAGGAAGCAGGGTGACGGAAGAAGGACGGAAGGAAGGCGGAGCAGTGCCACTCGCCTTGCCGGATTGAAAGAGAGGAAAAGGAACAGCAGGACAAACAGGAAGGACAGGACTGCACAAGATGTCGACACCGCACTCAGCCGGAGGCTTCTCCCTCTTCCCCAACACCAGTGCCACCAGACCGCCATCGCGGAACCAGCAATCCAGGCCAAGGGCCCAGACGCCTCAGGGAAGGCCGTCCACCTCGACAGAACCAACACCTCCGCGTGCCGGGCGTCAACCATCGGTGCGGAGGGCGCCATCCACGAGAGAAGGGAAGCAGCGGCAGTCGAACAACCCTTGGCAGCATGCCCTGGACAACCCGATTGACCCCGAGCAGCACCAGGGACAACACCATGAACAGCACCAGGAGCAGCAATGGCCTTTCTCTCAGCACTATCATCACCAGCAGCAACAACAGCAGCAACAACTAGAACACCACAATCCCTACCACCAACAAAACCAACAGCCCCCGCAACGACCGCAACCGCCGGCCCTCGACACGACGGTAGGAAGCCGTCCACCGGTGGAGCAGTTCACCGCTATCTCACTGGCCGATGTGCCACCGCGGTGTGAGACTGCGCTCTCGGAGGCGAAGACGCTTGTCCGCAGTCCCAGCGTGAGCTCCATCGCCAAACCACCCCTGGCATACATCCCAAGCGCCAGCAGCAGTCAGCAACAGCCACAGCATGGCAATTCTTCAACAGCGCCAGCCCCTGAGCCCGCGTTTCGGTCGATATTCCCAACATATAACCCAGAGCTGCCCCTGGATCGTCAGGAATACCACCCAACTCAAACCAGCCCCGTGCACATTCCACAGTCTATCCCACAATCAGCCATCAGCAGGCCTCTGTACTCACCTAGAGGAAACAGCGCCGATGGAGGCCCGCTTCGCAGTCCCGGCATGCCCATGCAGAGCCCCGGGATGACTCCTGCTGGCCAACCCAGGCGGAACTACGAGCCCCCTGTGACACCCCCGGTCAGCACGACCGAGGAGCTTCGGGCCTTGTGGAAAGTCACCAATGGATGGAAGGCATCGTCACTCGAGGGGCGCATTTTCTGCCTCAAGATGACCACCCAACCTGACGCCCCTGTCTACACCCTCTCTTCGGCTTCCTCCCAACCATTTTACAACCTCCGGGTTGACCCGACCTCGGTTTCCGCCTGGGTCTCCCTCTCCCGCTTCGACCCCAACAAACCCTTCAAAGGCCCCAAACCCGGATCTATCGACGCCCGCAATGCCAGCACCCCCTCTCCAACACCTCGACGCGCCTCCTCCTCGTCCAAAGCCGAGCTCAAACACGATGCCAAACACTGGCACGAAGTCCTCGGCACCCAGCTTGAAGAAGCCTCCCGCCGCCAACCCCCTAATGACGGTCTGGTCGCCCAGCTCTGGCCCACCGCAGCCTCTCGCCTCGTCGCAGACCGCGCAAACGATGCCACCACCG
Organism: Podospora aff. communis PSN243; assembly: GCA_033296975.1. Taxonomy (NCBI): domain Eukaryota; kingdom Fungi; phylum Ascomycota; class Sordariomycetes; order Sordariales; family Podosporaceae; genus Podospora; species Podospora aff. communis PSN243. Next base: position 882,806 of record MU865916.1, on the reverse strand, counting down.
TCGCCTTGGCTGAGCACGAATGCGCCCGTCTCGTCTGGGATGCCGACTCGTCCAATCACTTCCTTGTCCACCCCGCCCTCGCTGTACCCTTTTGCGTCACCATCGAGCGCAACCCTGCCTATTCTCGCACAGAATACACTCTGGAGCACCTCGAGTCTCCCGTCCATCTTGCCCGCCTCACCCGCGACGGCACCGGGGCGGGCTGGGTAGAAGTCGACACCAGCATTGCGGCAAAAATCGACGCCGTCTACATTGTCGACGTCGCCATTGCCGCGCTCATACTCGTGGCTCACGCAGACGAGCAATTCCCCACTGTCGAAGTCTTCGAGCCACCACCGGTGTTTGGCGGGCCAGGCGGGAGTCTCTCTCCTTCTAAGCGTTCCAGTCGCTCCAGCCGCATGTCACGCGCTTCCAGAAGAGAAAGCAAACGCGAGGAGAAGCAGAGACAGAAGGAGATTGCGGAGAGTCACAAGAAGAAGTCCAAGAAGGAGCCGAAGACGAGGCTGGAGCAGTTTGAGATGGACTTGGAGAGTCAGACTAGTGATTTGAAGAAGGGGAGCGGGGAGAAAGAAAAGGTACCGGGGGTGGCGAGGGGGTTGATTGCCGTCTTGACGGTCATCTTCAAGTGTGTCATTTGGTGCTTTACGTTGGTGTTCAAAGCGCTGACGGGGCTGGTGAAATGTTTAAGCAGTGATAAGTTGTAGGGGAGGAGGGGGGAAAACGTGCGGGGGCCGTAATGATGGTTGTGGTTGGGCGGTTCGCTGGTTTGGGAGGACTTGGCTGTGATTATGGTGGATGGGTTTATGATATTGGTATTTTCGGCGTTGGGTATCATTCGCTCTCGTTTTCTCTTGCATGGACATGGTAATACGCCGACCACATCACACACTTTACAGAGAGAGGAAGAGCGAAAGCTAGACTATTCGCTCCTCTCATCATATGATACTCCTGCTTGCTTGGGAGGGAGTTGGATATACCAGATAGTGCGCGAGGACGCAAAGGCAAGCCGCCTTCAAGAAGGGGGATAAAGAAGTGAAAAGAAACACGAGGCATTTCCGCCCGTTACCTCTTCCTCTCGCGAACCTTGATCTTGTGTCCGTTCTTGGTATAGCCCCCCGATGTCGCCGTTTTCGCCATCTTTGCTTGCTGCACCTCCAACTGAAACTCGGCATCCGACAGCGCCTTGAGCTTTTTCCTCGCGTTGCGCAGCTTCTTCTCCAACCTATCCAGATTTTGCGCCTTCCTCTCGGCCTCTTTTGCCTTGGGCGAATTCTCATCGTCCTCCTCGTCCTCCCACTGGGCATCATCTTCTTTCGCCTCGGCCTCCTGCTTCGCCTTCTTCCTCTCCTCCTCCCCATCGCAAAACACAATCTTCTTCGGCGCCTTCTTCGTCCCCTGCTTCTGCTTCCCCCCCATGCCCAACCCAAAATCGACATCCTCCTCTTCACTTTCCTCCTCTTCCAGCTCCCCGCCCCCGGCAATGGCCCACCTCTCCTCCAACTCTCTTACTTCCTTCGCCGCCACGTTCCTCACTGTCCTCAAATACCCCAAGTCCTGGGTCTTCAACAACCGCACCACCTCGACGCTCATGGCCTCGTTGCCCCGGCTGTTCTCCACCGTGCCGTCGAACCGCTTGCTGCCGCGCGTGATGCTGCTGCCGGGCCCATTGCGGGACAGCATGCCGTAGTAGAACTCATCTTCGTTGCGCTCGGCGGCCTTAGCGCGCAGGGACCTGAGGACGGCCTTTTTTTTGTTGTAGTCGGCGGCGCGCTTTTGGTAGTCTTTTTTCTTTTCGAGGAGGCCAAGGCGGGCGCGCTCGAGGGGCTGGGCGCGTTCGCGGTGGGAGCGGCGTTGGATGCTGGGGGGTGTTAGAGTTGGGTGGGTTTTCAAAGGGGGGGGGGGGGAATGAGGATTTACCTGTTTCGTAGGGACGACATGGTTGGGATGTGTGTTTGTTTGTGGAGGAGGGTGGTTTGGAGGGTCGCTGTCGCGATTGTGGTCGGTGAAGGTTTGGTGGAATTTTGGGATATTTTGAGGGCGATAAGCGATAAGGAATTGGGACTAGCCAGGTGCCCCGCAGTATTGGGCAGCAGGGGTGGGGAGCGGGAAGCTTGGCGGGGCTTGGCGGATCTGGACGTCGAGCTGGTGTTTGAGGCGAACCTCGAGTGGGCTGAGGGGCAGCTTCGGGGGATGATCGAGGATGGATGGCAATCCATTTTGTCCATCTATCGTATCATGTGTAAAGGTATCAATTCATCGCTATATGGCGTTGTGGTTTTTTTTTTTTGAGAACTCACAGGCGTCTCTAGGTTAGGTACAATACCGTTTTACTTGTGGTTCCCGTCACGATGTTGGATCGTGAATGCGAGAAGCAACCTCAGCTAGCGCCGGCACTCCCCCGCGGCTCGATTCCGGACACTGGTCTCAACAATCGGAGATTTTATCATGCTTTTTCAATGGTTTCCTCTGCCGCTCTCGCGCCTATGGCTTTTCCTTCTCCTTTTTTGCTCACCCTTTTCCATTTCGACAGCAGCGAAATTGGGCCCTCGTATTGCTGCGTGCCACAGCCGCAGCAGATCAGCAAATGGACTCCACAGGCTTGGCCATTGCGGGACGCGGGCGGCCAAACAAGGCAAGGATGCAAGGGTGGCCATCCTGTTCCCAGAAGCTGCACAGCAGCGTTCCGGCGAGGAGCCGTTCAAAGCTTCTGCAGGCTGTTGGTCAAAAACAAGTTTTGGCCGGGTTGGCAGACGGGCTCCCTGTCTCAGGCCTGCTGGCGGCTTTAGGCTATGGCGCGAGGCGCGTTTCGGGGAGCTATCGATCAGTACTTACCTAGCCCTGGGGTCTAACATGACATTGACTCCTTCTCTTCTTGTCATCCCTCTTTTCCTTCCTCATTCTCTCCGTTGTAGATGAGGTGTTTGGCATTGAGATGAAGCCCGTGGATTGAACTTCTGTTCTTCTGTTCTTTTCTCGCTTCATCGTCATTCACGGCTCCTGCCCCTCTCAGCGTCTCTCGCTCCTGCTCTCCGAGGGAGCAATGTACCCCCTGCGAAGATGGTCGTCTTGATCTCCCAGCCCAAGTTCCAGCGCATCGCCCTGCTCGCGGCATGCTTTCTTCTTGGTACCTACTTTCTCCTGGAGCGGTCGGACAGGATCCCATACCAAGCGAACTGGCAATATGTTCAAACCAGTTTTGACTGGGCCAACAGGCTCCCCAAGTATCCAATCCCGGAATCTTCAATGACGAGGTTACCTGAAGGGTCCCCTCGGGATTTGGCACCCGTCCAGCACGTCTTCACCCAGGGCGAGCTGAGCGACACGCACAACAAGACGCAGGCCGACCGGCGAGATGCCGTAAGACAGGCAGCCATCAAGACCTGGAACGCCTACCGCGAACATGCCTGGGGCAGAGATCAACTCCAGCCTCAGTCCCTCCGCGGTGCTGATGGCTTCAATGCGTGGGGTGCTACGCTGGTCGACTCTCTGGACACTCTCTGGATCATGGGTTTGAGGAGGGAATTCAACCAGGCCGTGCGTATGGTTGCAAAGATCGACTGGGCCAAGACCAACTCGCGGGACTGCAGTCTGTTTGAAACCACTATCAGATATCTGGGCGGACTTCTGTCGGCGTACGACCTGAGCGGGGAGAAAGTTCTCCTGAAAAAGGCTGCCGAACTGGGCGAGATGCTCTATGCTGCCTTTGACACCCCGAACCACCTCCCTGCCAACAACCTCAACTTCGTCGCGGTGAAAGAGGGTTTGCTCTATGCGAGCAAGCGGGAATCCACTGCGGCCGTTGGAACACTCTCCATGGAATTCACACGCCTCTCTCAGCTGACCGGCGACCCAAAGTATTTCCACGTCGTCGACAACATCAAGAAGCATTTCGAGCGCACCCAAGACACTACCAAGCTCCCGGGAATGTGGCCCATGTTCATCGACCTCCGCAACGACTTCATCACCGAGGACAACGCGTTTCTTCTCGGTGCCATGTCCGACTCAGCCTACGAATACCTCTCCAAAATGTACTCCCTGCTCGGCGGACTCGATGAAACGTACAAACGCCTCCACATCAAAGCCACGTCCACCATCAAGCAACACCTCCTGTTCCGCCCCATGCTGCCTGACTCCTACCCCGCCAGCCCCCCAGATATCCTCTTCTCCGGCACCGTCCTCTCCAACGGCAAAATCATCGAGCTTCAGCCTGATGTCTCCCACCTGGGTTGCTTCGCGGGCGGAATGTTTGCCCTAGGCGGGAAACTCTTTCATGATGAAGAGCACGTCAAAATTGGCGAACGCCTCGCCCGCGGTTGCGCGTGGGCATACGACGCCTTCCCTACGGGCATCATGCCTGAGATATCAGCCGTCGTGCCGTGCAAACAAACCCCTGAGCTTGCGCAATGCGAGTGGAACGAGACGCTGTGGCGTGAGAAGAACTCGGCCTCGCCGGAGTCGAGTGGAAGGCCGCTGCCGAAGCCGTTCACCGTCATGCGGGATCGGCAGTACTTGTTGAGGCCCGAGGCGATCGAGAGTATCTTTGTGCTGTATCGGATTACAGGGAAGGCGGACTTGTTGGATGTGGCGTGGAGGATGTTCCAGGCAGTCAAGGCCGCGACGGAGACGAAGTTTGCGTTTTCAGCGATTGAGAATGTCAATACTGAGGGGGGAACTACGAAGCTTGATGCTATGGAGGTGAGTGCCATTGGCCGTGCGTGTCTTCAAGATGCTAACTGGGCACAGAGCTACTGGATGGCGGAGACGCTGAAGTATTTCTACTTGATCTTTTCCGACCCAGAGTTGATCAGCTTGGATGACTATGTTTTTAATACAGAGGCGCATCCGTTCAGGCTGTTGAAGGCGTCGAGTGGCAGGAGGAAGTAATCTGGGACTGGAATCAGACTACGGGCTGGCGTTTGGTGGCTTCGGGTTAGAAAATATAGATGATACAGGTTGGCAGGTACTACAGGAGGATCAGGCTTAGGATCTGGGTTCTATTCAGGAGCCCCAAAGCTCGTAACTCAAGGCCCAATTTAAAGGCAGGCATTGTTTTGTTTGTATAATCGTATTCTTTTGTTGTTAGAAACCTGTGGTTAACCCTCTTGATAACTCCTCTAACTTGCGGCCCAAACGCCGGCTTCAATCCCCCCCACCACCAAAACAGTACTTAATCATCCTCCTCCCCTTCTTCCTCCTCATCTTGCCTAAACACCACCCTCTCGCAGAGCTGCAGACACTTCCTCACCGGCAACCCAATCACATTATCAACACTGCCCTCCACCCTCTCCACCAACACCATCCCCCCAATCCCCTGCAGCGCATATCCTCCCGCCTTATCCGCCCCCTCCCTCGTCCTCACATACGCCTCAATCACATCATCCGGCAAACCGTCATCCGCCCCCGCAAAAAACACCTCCGTCTCCTCCGTGTGCGCCGCAATCTCATATCCGGGATGCGCAGCATCCGCCCTCGGCGCAAGCACACACACCGCCGTCAAAACCCTGTGACTCCTCGTATCCCTCAGGTGCTTCAGCGTCCTGATATGATCCGCCTCGTTCCTCGGCTTCTCCAAGATCTGCCCCCCCTTGGTGGCAATCACCGTGTCCGCGGCGATCACCAGCGCGGGATCAGCCGGCACGGTGCCGCCCTCGTTGGTGGCTTTTTCCTGCGCGTCCAGAGCGGATTGGTACACGTCTAGACATTTGCGCCGTGCGGTCGCCGAGACGTATTCCTCGGGGGTGTGGGATTTCTTGTCGAGGTCTTCGGGCTGGGTGGAGGGGAGCACTTCGAGGGTGGTGAGGCCGAGCTGGGAGAGGAGGGCGCGGCGGCGGGGAGAGGCGGAGGCGAGGATCACGCGGCGGGATTTGAGGTGGGTGAGGATGGGCAGTTCGAGGGGGTACGGGCCGCGTTTGATGGGGGCGGATTGGCGGAGGGGGATGCCGTGGGCGCGGGGGGCGGTTATGTACGCCGGGGGCGGGTCATTGGGGTTGGTTAGGTCCATTCTGGTGGTTTAGGGTTGGTGTAGATCAAAGTGAGTGGTTGCAAGGTGTAGAATGGAGGTCTGGATTTGGGTCGTATATGTGTATGGGAAAAACAATTGCCGTGTTGGTGAGTTCCGGTTACAAGGCGGGGTGGTGTCAGGTACAGAAAGGGCCCCGCAGTAAACCGGGGGTGCGTCATCGTTGGTTATCTCTCATCATCCGAGCCACGGTTCCAGCAGTCAAGTGAGCTATAGGGTACGCCATGTATGGATTTTGGGGTACCCTGCAACGGCGCAACGTTCGAGGGTCCACGCAAACCTGCCACCTCGCTGACGGTGCAAAAAGCAGACTCAGGTCGGTTCAGCTTCGGGCATAAGGGTCCTAGAATGTTCAAACACGTATTCTACAATTACGTACACGGGTCATACAATACCTCCTCTATGTTTACATCTGCATTGCGCCGTTTTGTCACCTGTAAGCCTCTATTTTCTCGCCCATGAACCGCCGCAGCTCTTCTGGCGTCATCTCCAGGCCCTTCTCCTGTGGTGCATCGCCAAGCTGAGGGATACCCGTAGCGTCGACGGTAACTGAACCCTTGTCCACGTTCTTCGGCCCAACCACAATGATGGTGCCGTACCCCTTTGTTTTCGCTTCTCGGACTTTCAGGGGCAGACTCCGCGCGCTCTCGTCAACATCTATCGCAAGCTGAATCGGGCTCGAACCTGGCCCGAAGTCCCCCGATTTCTGCGACAGCAGCACATCCCGCGCGTGATAGGCCCATTCAACGACAGGGGCATTGTCGTTCACCGTGAGGATGATTCCTTGACGGGGGTTCAGCCAGAATGGCCATTTACCGTCGTAGTGCTCTATCAGCAGCGCCATGAGCCGTTCTACTGATCCAAGCACGGCGCGATGGATGAGCACTGGTCTCACCGGCCCCAAAACAGCGAGTTTCTCTGCATCTGTGGTTGTCTCGCCCCTTTGTTCGAGCTCCGGGGCTGGTGCCATGTACTCCAGCTCGAATCGCTTGGGAAGTTGGAAGTCAAGCTGAACTGTAGCCGTCTGGTGTTCTTTGCCATCCGAGTCCCTCAAGATGACGTCGATCTTGGGGCCATAGAACGCGCCGTCACCCTCCTTGATGGTCCACTCTTGTCCGCTCGCGTCCAATGCCCTCTTCAGGGCATTCTCCGCCTGCTCCCAGTCTTCCAGACTTCCCATGTAGTTTTCCTCTGGCCGAGTGGAGAGCGCCAACCGGTACGGCCCCAAACGCAACACCTCATATGTCACTCGGATAAAGTCCAGCGTCTTGCGGATTTCCTCCTCGATCTGTATCGGCCGGCAAAAGATATGTCCATCATCCTGGTGGAACCTCCGCACGCGTGTCAAGCCGCTTAGTGCGCCAGAAATCTCGTTCCGATGCAGCGGGCTGAAGTCGGCATACCGAATCGGAAGGTCGCGATAACTGCGCTTCTGCGACGCGAAGATGAGGCAGTGGCCGGGGCAGTTCATTGGTTTCAGACCGTACTCCTCCACCTCACCAGTCTCTTCCTGCTTGTCGGCGCGCGAAGGCGACGTGCTCGTCACGGTGAACATGTCATCGGCGTAATTCTGCAGGTGGCCGGACTTGGCCCAGAGCGACTTCTTGTAGATGGTCGGGGTGATGACCTCCTGGAAGCCATAGCGCACATAATGCTTCCGCAGGAATTCGACGAGGCGGTTGAATATGCGCGTGCCATTGGGGAGGAAGATGGGCGAGCCGGGGCTGTAGATGGACGTCGTGAAGAGCTCTTGCTGCACGCCGAGGTTGCGGTGGTCCGCAGGTGGTTTCGGCGGGGTGCTACCGCATGAGGAGCACAGGCGCATGGGCAACCTGGGGGTCCCTGAAAGCGCCTGCGAGGCCCATCGCGACGCTCGCAGAAGGCGCATCCCGAAGCTTTGTTTCTGGTCGATGCGTTGTGTGTTCGCCGGAAGAGTAAAGACGGCTGCTGTCGTCAAATCACACTGGACCCACCTGGAGCTTTTTGGCGGGTACGCCAAGCTTTATCAAGGTGCTCGCAACGATTGGCTGGGACTCTCGAGGACCCCTGCAGCGACCAGGGGTGCTCTCGTGTCAGTGCGGGAGTGACACAGCCAGTCCATGTGACAGCATCAAATTCGCACGGTGCGCTTGCTGGTGATCTCAGTTCAAGACCACAGTGAGAAGCCCGCGATGTGTCTCGCGGCTGTTCCAGCCACCCGTTCCTCGCCAACTCTTGACATCAGACCCCATGCACCCCCCATCAGCCGCAAACGGTGCTATGGAGTGGCGATTACGTTGGGATGTCTTTCCATCAAACCGTCCCCATCTCTCCTTCATTTCAACACCATCTTTTTCTCTTCAGGACGCTTCTCGACTGCTGCAGCTGCTGCCTTTATCGTGAGTCATTCTCCAGGCGACGCCTTACTTCTTCCGGGTGATGTCATGGAAGAGCGTCTGAGCACTGAGCATCGATTGAACTAAGAACCCCCCACGACCTATAAACGGCCGCTTCTGCCTTCGACCCCAGTGACGCGAGGCGCGTGACTTCGCATGTCACCACGACTTATCATCCACCCATCGGAGCCTAAATATCTTGGTCACCCACGCGTTTCGTGTCTTCGACGCGTCTCACCCATTAATTCTCTGCGCAACCCCCAACGCGCGACATGGCAGGCTCACGGAAACGAGAGCTGCATGTCGAGAGCTCCTGGCGCATGGTCGAAGGCGGCGAGAACGACAGCTTCGACGCCTCGATATTGCACGACGATGACGACTTGGCCATATCCAGCGCTAGCGACCCTTCACAGCTATCTGGCTCTCAGCCGATGAGTTTTGGGGGATCTCAGCCTTTCAGCATCGGCGGATCCCAAGACGAGACGCTCGAGACTTTCTTGGACAGGGCCATCAACGACGACGACCAGATTCTACAGCGGAATCCTTTTGGATCATCGGTGCCCAGGGAAGTGCGCCACAGCTCAAGGAACGCCATGAAGCACCGCTCGACAGAACCAGAGTTCTACATGCCAACGGTGGAGGTGGAGAGTCCCAGGCGGGGAAGTTCGCGGTCCACAAAAACGCTGCGACCCGCCCCACCGTCACTTCCGGGCCTTCGGCGGCGACAGGTTGCCACCAAGTCTGGACGCTATCGGGAATCGTCGGAAAGATCGCAGGACCAGGCAAGGTCGTTCAGCGATAGGGTCGCCGAGTCCTTGCCTGATGCTATTCTCGACGTCCTCTCTTGGATGCTGGGCGTCGTTGGCCTAGCGTTTCGATACGCGCAGAAACCCCTGGCTATATTTTTGGCCTTGTATCTCACCTTTGGCGGCATCATCATCGTGCAGAATATGGCAACGAAGTCGCTTTACGTCTCGTTATCCCCGGTCTGCCGTCTACCAGGCGCATCGTGGCTGAACCTACCATTCTGCCCAGGTATCATTCCGATGGAGGGAAAAGGCCACGCCCGAAGCGGTGTGCCAGTCGAGTTTGATGACCTTATGAGGGTTCAAGACGAATTCGAGGGAATCCTTGAAAAATCCGCACAAGGCGCATCACTTCCCATGGAGATGAAGCGCACCGAGGCATCTATTCGCGACTTGCGCACATTGGTGCGCCATAGCACCCTGCAAGGAAAGGACGAGCTCGTGCTTGAGTTTGACCAGCTCATCGATACAGCCAGAGGGGCATCAAATGACCTTCAGAAGTTCAACACGCACGTTGGCTCTGCGGTTGACTCGGTCATTAGCATCAACCGCTGGACATCGCGCTACTTGGATACCTTGGCGGCCGAGAAGGAGAGCCAGGGACTGCTTGCCGACTGGACCGAGTGGGTGTTTTCGCCTTTCCAACCGGTGGTCTTCTCGGAGCGCAGCCTGCTTGACAAATACATCGAGCATACGGTGTCGGTATCAGACAAGATCTCCGGGCTCATCCTCGAAGCGCAACAGGTGTTGCGGCTTCTGACCAAGACAGAAGGCCATCTCGACGTCATTTATGAATTCGCCACACGCACCCAGAAGTCGGTGCAAGGTCAGAAGAACGAAATATTATGGACATTGTGGACCCTTGTCGGAGGGAACAATCGACGGTTACATAACCTCAACGATCAGCTTTCAATGCTGCAAGAAGTCAACTCGCAGCGCTCGGAAGCGGTCAAGCAAGTGAACGAGCTCATTGTTGAGCTCCAGAAGATACAGGCCGGCCTGGACAGTTTGCGTGAGCGGGTTACCGAGCCGGAGCTGGTGCGAGATAGAATCGATGTGCCATTGAGTGTCCACATCGACACCATCAACCGGGGGGTAGAGCGTCTGGACAGGGCCAGGAGCAGGATGCGGGAAATGGAGGAGGATCGGATCCAGGAGGTTCTGGCCCGGGGATCAAAGAGCAACGCGCGGATGATTGATGCATAAGGGATATTCGAATTTGGCGTTTGGAGTGTTGTGTGTTTGGGCTAACAGTATGGTTCTGACGTTTTTTGTGTTCTTTAACGCCGGATGTTTGTTTACGAGCCATGACGGCGTTACCATTTGGATGGTCTGGGTTTTCGGAAGAGGCCGCACATGATACCAAGCAACTGCAATAGTAGTCTAAATATCTTATTTCGGGGGCAATAGACAGCCTGCAAAACCGGGCTTTACCTTATCGAATTCGCCTTGTTTGTGACACTGTAAGTTGGGTTAGCGGGGATCGCCCTGTTGCGCTCTTATCTGAACGATGCGGGGTATGGGACCAACATCCCACCCCGAGCTGCAGCGAGACCGATGTCATTGCAGCAACTGCGGATACACCTACGATGGCTTGCCGGTCAGGACTTGGAGGAGGGGGCGGAAACGGGGTGGGATCCATACTTGGTAGGCGCTATCTATCAACTGAGTGATAACCACATACGTTACCGCGGTGCGCCAATTTGGACGCGATGTCTCTTTACTTTCCCTCCTCTTGGCCATTATTGCATCTCCCAAGCTCACCAACTCACCTAGCCACCTTAGCTTTGCGTCCAGCAGGTCGCGCAAGGGAACAAACATGCATTTGGTTCCCAGAGAGGTTAGTTGCCGCTAAAAAAACAACACAAACAACCCCCCACACTAGGTACAGCTGCGGTGCTAACTGAAAGCTACCCCTACAGCTCGACAAGCTCGCCATCTCGCAGCTGGGCTTCCTCGCCCAGCGCCGTCTCGCCCGCGGCCTCCGCCTCAACCACTCGGAAGCCACCGCCCTCATTGCCAACAACCTCCAGGAACTCATCCGCGATGGCGACCACTCCGTCGCCGACCTCATGGCCCTCGGCGCCACCATGCTCGGCCGCCGCCACGTCCTGCCCGAAGTCCCCACCACCCTGCACGAGATACAGGTCGAGGGGACCTTTCGCATGGGCACTTACCTCGTGACTGTCCACAACCCCATCGCCACCGACGACGGGAACCTCGAGCGCGCGCTGTACGGCTCGTTCCTGCCCGTGCCGGATCCGTCTGTCTTTCCGGCTGTGGAGCCGCTGGTTACGCCGCCTGGTGCTGTGGTGGTGGTGAAGGAGTCGCCTGTTGCGCTGAACGCGAATCACAAGCGGATTAGGTTGAGGGTGACGTCCAGGGGGGATCGTCCTGTGCAGGTGGGGAGCCATTACCACTTTGTCGAGACGAATCCACAGCTGGAGTTTGATCGCGCCAAGGCGATTGGGTACCGGCTGGACATTCCCGCGGGGACGTCGGTGCGGTTTGAGCCCGGGGATGCCAAGACGGTGACGCTCGTGGAAATTGGAGGGGGGAGGGTGATTCGCGGCGGGAACGGGCTGGCGGAGGGGGTGGTGGATTTGGGGAGGGCCGAGGAGATTGTGGCGAGGCTGAGGGAGGCGGGCTTTGCGCACGCGCCGGAGCCGAGTGCTGGGTGGGAGGTGGAGGTGGAGGGGTGTAGGATGGAGAGGGGGGCGTATGCGACCATGTTTGGGCCGACGGTGGGGGATTTGGTGAGGTTGGGGAGCACGGAGCTGTGGGTGAAGGTGGAGAGGGATTATACGGTGTATGGGGAGGAGTGTAAGTTTGGAGGGGGGAAGACGCTGAGGGAGGGGATGGGGCAGGCGACGGGGAGGGCGGATGGGGAGACGCTGGATATGGTGGTGACGAATGCGTTGGTGGTGGACTATACGGGGATTTACAAGGCGGATATTGGCATCAAGGGAGGGATGATTGTGGGGATTGGCAAGGCGGGCAACCCAGATGTGATGGACGGGGTGACGGAGGGGATGGTGGTGGGGAGTTGCACGGATGTGGTGGCCGGCGAGGGCAAGATTATCACGGCGGGAGGGATTGATACGCATATTCATTTTATCTGCCCGCAGCAGGTGAATGAGGCTTTGGCGTCGGGTATCACGACACATTTTGGCGGAGGAACGGGTCCGAGGTGAGTTGGCGGTGTAAACAGTTGGAAAAGGGGTAGTAAGCTGACGATGTCTCTAGTGCGGGAACGAACGCGACGACTTGTACGCCAGGTGCGCATTATATGCGCCAGATGCTGCAAGCTTGCGATACGCTGCCGATCAACATTGGCATCACTGGTAAGGGTAACGACAGCGGCCCGACCGGCCTACGGGAGATGATCACGGCTGGTGCTTGCGGTATGAAGCTTCACGAGGACTGGGGAACCACCCCAGCGGCCATCGACACCTGCTTGAGCGTATGCGACGAGATGGACGTGCAGTGCATGATCCACACCGATACCCTGAACGAATCCGGCTTCGTCGAGTCGACCATCGCCGCCTTCAAGGGGCGCACCATTCACACATACCACACTGAGGGTGCCGGCGGCGGCCACGCTCCGGATATTATCAGCGTCGTTGAGCATTCTAACGTGCTGCCCTCGTCTACCAACCCGACACGCCCTTACACACGCAACACCCTCGACGAGCATCTTGACATGCTCATGGTCTGCCACCACTTGAGCAAGGACATCCCCGAGGACGTAGCCTTTGCAGAAAGCCGCATCCGCGCAGAGACCATCGCCGCCGAGGACGTACTCCACGATCTCGGTGCCATCAGCATGATGAGCAGCGACAGCCAAGCCATGGGCCGCTGCGGCGAGGTCGTTCTGCGCACTTGGAATACAGCGCACAAGAACAAGCTCCAGCGTGGCCATCTGCCAGAGGACAAGGACACGGGGGCAGATAACTTCCGCGTGAAGCGGTACGTGAGCAAGTATACTATCAACCCGGCGGTGGCTCAGGGCATGTCCCATCTGATCGGCAGCGTTGAGGTCGGCAAGCTGGCGGATTTGGTGGTCTGGGATCCGGCCTGGTTTGGGACAAAGCCGAGCTTGGTTATCAAGAGTGGCTTGATCGCTTGGGCGATGATGGTAGGCTTCCCCCTTTTACGTTCCTCGGATATAACAAACTGACAGCTTCCAGGGCGACCCCAACGCATCCATCCCCACCATCCAACCAGTGATAGGCCGCCCTATGTTTGCACCCCTTGTGCCCGAAACGAGCGTGCTGTTTGTGTCCCAGGCGAGTATCGACAGCGGTGTCATTGCTTCGTACGGCCTAAAGTCGCGTGTCGAAGCTGTGCGGAATTGCCGCACGGTGGGTAAGAAGGACATGAAGTTTAACGATACTATGCCGAAGATGAAGGTGGACCCGGAGAGGTACACTGTCGAGGCCGACGGGATGGTGTGTGAGGCAGAGCCGAGCAGTGAGTTGCCGTTGACGCAGGCGTGGTTCGTGTATTAGCAAAGTCGCTACTGGTCAAGGCTGCGGGCTGGAAGTTCAAAAGGTGGCTAGGCACTGTAAGCGCGGCAGTTGGTATCGTAGGTACCCTAGGTACGTAATGCCATGCACATGAGAGGGAGGACAGCGGCCCAGGGCGTATTTCAGGTATCAGTATATTAGCAGTTCGGTTTACAAACAACCACGATTTTGTCACTCCGTATCTACCTGGCAGTTGAGTTGTCGAACAGTTCAAGTGATGGGCTGCGGGGCTTGATAGGTGTTGTTGTTGTTGTTGTTGTTGTTGTTGTTGTTGTTGTTGTTGTTGTTGTCCGCAGGTTGGGTTCTTGGGGCCACTTACACGCCATGTGCCTCAGGCACAGGAAACGATACGTCCATCTACCTGTTCGTAAACTTGAAGCCCCGACCTGCCCCTAATGGGGTTGCTAGGGCACCATATAGGTAGGCCTTGGTTGTATGGCAGAGCCCTGTCGGCGACTGAACTTATACGCTGCGCGAAAGCTCAGCACCATAGGAAGGCACTGAAGATTTGCATCATTCCATCCAAACTGCAACCAGACGCGTTACTGGAGGGCATCGAGTTTAAGCCCTCTAAAAATCCACCGTTCCGCACCTGGAAACGGCCCCTGAAGCTGCGCCGCTTTTTGTTTCAGGTGTGCTATGCCATCAATGCAAGCCAACAACACCCGACACTCCGGGTACGCCGGGGCGGTTGCCGACTTGGCTCTAGAACTACAACAGCTGCCCAGGCGCCTTGTTTCAGAGCGACGAACGCTCCGCCTGAGCCCTGCTCCAGGAGACTCGAGATATTGCGAACGAGACTTCGGTTATACAGGTCAGATTGTAGCCACACCGCTCATTGAAAACCGCTGACAAGTAAAAGGTAGTGATTCATTAGACCAGTGTGCGCCGGATACCATAAGAAACGCAATAAATACAACGGGAACCATCCCTGTATAGGAGCATACCGCTCCGCTATCCTTCCCAACAAGACCACCCACCCTCACCTCTTCCAAGTTTTCTGAACGACCTGATTCCCAATGTTCGTCATGACTCATACAATAAGTAAACACCCAAAAGCTGGAAGACTCGAAAAGCCACGCCTTCACTCTGGCCCCTTCACAAAGAGCCGATACCTTCCCGTAGTGCCCAGGACAAACTCCCAAGAGCCGCGCGGAGGGTATCATAAAAATATGAAAACTCAACAGGAGGTATCACGAGAAGGATCAACAGGACAACTAGAGGCAGAAAACGAACGCGCTTAAGAGCTCTTGGTCTTCTTGCGTCCGGACTTCTTAGGTTCTTCCAGCTCTGGTGCTGCCTTGGAGACGCGCTTCCGCTTCTTGACCTCCGGGCTCGATGGCGTGGCGACGACCTTAGCGGGCTCAGCCTCAGTCGCTGGAGTGGCAGTCTTGCGTCGGCCGGCGGCCTTCTTCTTGGGTGTCTTGGTTGCGGGGGCGGGCTCTTCCTCCGAGGCCTCCTCGGCAACGGCGCTCTCTTGAAGCTGCTGTGCGATAGCGTCCTGGTCCGTGGCACCGGTCTCCTCGACGTCCTTTACGGTAGGCATTTCAATCCCGAACTCGTCGGCGTACTTGAGAGCCTCGGCGTCGTCCATCTCCTTGGCACTGGCGTTACCGTGCTTGTAGGAGTGGACACGAGCGTTGTAAAGGCGGAGGTTGTACTTGTACGCCTGGTTCCAGCCCGCCTTCTCCTGCGAGTTCATGACAGACCAGCGGCGCTGGCCCTCCTCCTGGACTGCACCTTTGGGCGCATCCTCACCCAGATCGCTCGCGATGATGGGGCGAGCAGTCTGCATGTAGAGGAAGTAAGGGGTGAGGGGGCGCTTAGGCGCATTGGGGTCGTGAGTGCGCTTCTTGCGCTCCTTCTTCTCCTCAACGGCCGGCTGCGGCACTCCGGAGAACTGCGCAAGCTGGGCAAACCCAAATTGCTGATCCAGGTCAACGCCCTCCAGGCTGGTACCCTCGCCAAGGAGCAGATTGGTCTGGCGCAAATAGTCCTGGGAAAAGCTCTTAATCAGATCCTGGATAGTTGAGAGCCTTTGGTAGACCTGAGAGCGTGTTAGCCGAGGTCAAATGAGATTGAAATGATTGCGATGAGAATGGCCAGGGAGCGATTGAAATTTCCCCTGCACTCTGCGCCCGTTAAGGCGTGTCGCATTTCGACAATGGCAATGTGCGCGATCGCAGCCTATACACGGAACGGTGCAGTGAGCTTGCGATGCTTCACAAACCTTGTGGTCGGCGCGGCGACGCGTCACAGTGTTGAGACAGGGGTGTTGTTGTGAGTGAGATGCGACGGCAGTTGGCATCGCGTGTTTTGGTGCCGCAAGGCTGGGATGAACGGTGGTGGCGTGACATGGGTTGGAGAAGCGGGGAGGGAACGAGGTTGCGGGCGAACAAGGGAGTGGTGCGATGCGGACGGGCTGGCGCTGACGACAGGGAGACTGTTCACTTACAGAGTCGCGAACGCGGACGAAGTTGTCAACGTCGATGACGGGATGGGCCTTGGGGGGCGCTGCTGCAACAGGTGCTGGCGCTGGGACGACAGGCTTCGGGGCCTCTACGGCCTTGTTCTTAGGTTGGCGCGGCATGGTGGTGGTGGTGATAGGGTGGGTCGCGACTCAGGCAAGGTTTTGGTGGATTGATGCGTTGCGATGGATCGCAACTGCCGCAGCGCAGTAAAAAAATTCGTTGTTGGTGCTTGCTTGTGGGGAGCTGGCGAGAGTGCTGGAGCGCCAAAAATGAAAGGTGAGAACAAGAGGAAAAAAATTCGGCTGAATTTTCGGGGCGGCGGGGGTGGTCGGAAATTATAGGTGCGGCGCTGGGAGAGTTGGCAGCGCTGATTTCGCGCTGAAATTTGGGGGAGCAGGAAAAATCTGTCTGCTGAGGTACAGTGGAGGGGGCCCCAATTGAAATGGCACCAAATCACTCAGGCTCTTCCGGCGACTGATGGACAGGGCCTCGGCCACACAGCCCCAACTGCAAATAGGCGCCCACCACCCACCTGCACCGCGCTGTCCCCGGGTGCCTCGCTCCTCTGCCCCTCCGTTCTCGCACACGCTGCACCAACAGTGCCTCGCACAGCGAGTTTTGGTGCGACCCGCGGAAGGAGCTCCCACCCCCAGCCCCTTCCACTTCTTTGGCCTCGCTGTCACTCTAACTCTGGTGCTCCAGTCTCCTTCTATCGCGTCCTTCTCGATGACTTTCCAAGAATACATTTGATCGCTTGGAAAATACGTTCAATACCAATGCATATCGGTTGCGCGGGTTTTTGCACACTGTTTTGCGTTGTTGGCGCGTCAACTGCACCATTGTTGCTGTCCCGAGGGCCTGTCTGTCTGGTGCTTCTGTTCCCGAGGTACTGCTTGGAGGCTTCCGAGCAGGTGTTCGGGTACTTGAGGCCCAGAAATCCAGCGGCGACAGTGACCTCGGGTGTCGCACGCGAAATCGCACCAGCGTCCACCAATGGGCGGGCGCTTTCAGCCTATGAGACACCTGCAGCACCACCAGGCTCCTAAAGTGGCAGGGGTCCTCGAGCGCGCACCTTCCGATTTTTCGCTGGTGATTTCGTGCGGGGCCTCTCAGAATCAGCACCATGGTTTTGCTGCCCACCCACCTTTTTGCCTTCCCCCGCTCTCTCGTCGCCTGCCCCTCTCCTCCTCTCGCGCACTCAGGCTCATCAGCGCAGTGATGCCTCCATCCCAACATCCCTCCAAGCATCAATGCGCCATTGAACCCGCCGTTGTAATAGTGGCTGCGGCGCTCATTTGGCGAAGCCTAAACTCCTCCCTCAACTTCGGGGTTTATCGCATCCAAGCCACTGTGGTTCAGGGCCAAACAATAGAATATCCACTGCATCTCTTCCGCGCCCTTAACCGCCGCAGCATGCCTACCTTCAGACCTGTTACTTCACCACGTAGCCTTCAGCCGAATGGCGACAGCGAGGACTTCTGAACAGTCATCACCGCCCCAAGCCCTGATGGTCGCCGCTTCATCATGGAACCTACAGCTTTATATGACATAGCTGTGCGCACTTGATTCCAGTCTCTTAGATCGCGCCGGCCGAGTGACGCAACTTTTCTCCTCGATGCTTACGTGATGGCCATGGCGAACTTGTCAATGTTGGCGTTCCCGAGAGAGCAGTAAAGTGTAGACTTGTCCATCAACGCAGGCGACTGCCTCCCGACGCGTCCGTAACGCCTGCGCCGTTGCGCTCATCTGTTTGACCTGATGAATGCGGCGGGTGTGAGTGCAGGTGCAGGCAACCTTGGCAGTTAGGAAACCCGGCCACGTCATGTAGACCCCGATGAGAGAGCGCCTCAGGCACTCGGTCGAGCAAAGTCTCACCGACCCCGCTTCCAGGCGGGCCAAGATGCGGCGACTTGGGACCTATCGCATTGCGCCCGAACTTCACCTGGGCCCTCCCATGTTTCCTACCGATTGCACATGCTGGACTTCTCAGCGGCGACGCGCTTGAGGGAGTCCAGAGCGCTGTGCGACTTCAAAGATGCTAGCCATCGACTTCATGGCTAGTCGAACTGCAAGAAGCTGTGCCCATGCTGTTGTTGCAGCTCTGTCCCGACCCAACGCGACAGTTGGATTCGGGATTCTCTGGGCACCCCAGCAGAATTCGCGACTGCCCCGCCCCATCTTGGACCTCCAAGGCAAGTTGGGATCGACCCATCGCCATCGC
This sequence comes from Podospora aff. communis PSN243, assembly GCA_033296975.1. Classification (NCBI taxonomy): domain Eukaryota; kingdom Fungi; phylum Ascomycota; class Sordariomycetes; order Sordariales; family Podosporaceae; genus Podospora; species Podospora aff. communis PSN243. Next base: position 864,385 of record MU865916.1, on the reverse strand, counting down.
TTTACACCACGGGCGCGGGTGTCTTGACGAGAGGATGTAACCTTTGGCGCCGAAACTCCTTTGGGCAGAGAATCGTATTCCCAAAGCTGCTTGGCTGGGTGCCATCGCCACCTGCCGTCCCCTCGTCCTATTTGGCTGCCGGGCAACTTGGCTGGGGTGCATGCGTGCGGCATTCAGCAGCTGAGGAGACCCCCTGGTCACCTTGGATGTGATTCCGTCGCCCGGTCCAATCAACCCCACCATTGGCTCGAAGCTCTCGAGCTCCTACCCCTCCTTTCCTTAAGCCCCTCCCAAGATTCTTGTGCCCCTCCAGATGATACAAGCTGAACTAGGGCTTGGCGGGTTTCTGATTGCCCTGACCATTTGGTGATGAGAGCATGGAACGGCCGCATGCCGTGCAGTAGTTGTTAGATAGCTTTGGGCCCCTAAAGGCGCGGGTCGTCTCCGTAGCCCATTCCTTCTCTCTCTCGCTCGCACACAATCTCTCCATTCACCCAATCCACCGATCTAGATCTATCCACGAGAAGGTAAGCTGCGTATCTGCTCCATCGTCTCCCCGCTGCCTCTATGGTCAGGCATGTTTGCCCCACGGCGGGCTCAGTTATCTGAGACACCTTGCCCGCCCCTCTCGAAGGCAGAGACTCTGAGCGCAACCGCTGACCATCGCTCCCAGAAATCTTCTCCTACAATACCCCGCAGTTTGTATCAAGAATAACAGAAATAAACAGTAGCTTCATCGACCAGATCCGCAATCATGGCTGGACTCAAGCCATACCCGATCCTGTTCGGGCTCGTCGTGCTCTTCCTCTTCGCGCGGCCCACCCATGCGTTCGGCGCTGGCAACATTGCCGGTATCTCTAGTGTCGAAGGCCAAAACTGTAAGAAAGCCCCTTTTATACCCCCTTGACGCCCCCCAATGCCTTTTGCATCGGCGCGGCGCTGACAAGCTTCTTTACTTGCACGCTAGGGCGCCACGGTGATATCGAAGATGCGCTCCTCCAGATCATGATGGCCCGCGCTGTCGGCGGTAAGAAGTTCGACAAGCTCATGGTGTCGCGCGTCTACTTTGGCAACTGGCTCCGCGATTACTCACAGGCTATCGATGTGGGCACGGTGAAGAGCGTCTCCGCTGAGGCCATCCGCTTGCTGCTCTGCGTGTTGGGCTTCTTGACCTTTGGCTACGGCAGCCGCGAGTTTGAAGTCACGGCCGAACGCCTCGGATGCTACCGCCCCGAGGACCACATTGATAATCCCAAGAACTACGCCGACAATGAGGACGCGAGGCAATATCATCGCGCTTTGCGTGCCCCTGTCGACGAGGAGGTCGAGCTGGCCGTCGATCCCGAGACGGGAATGAAGAACTACATCGCCAACGAGAATGCCAACATCATGACCTCGGCGCTCCATGTTCGCCGCCTCTTCACCAAGTGCATCCAGCTTGGCCGTTCGTACTCGCGAAGCAACAATAAAGATGAGCTGTATGAGGCGCTGCGTCTCCTCGGTACCGGCCTCCATTGCCTCGAGGACTTCTTCGCCCACAGCAACTACATCGAGCTTGCCCTTATCGAGATGGGCGAGCGGGACGTCTTTCCTCATGTCGGCCGCGACACTAAGCTTAGGATCCCCGGTGCTAGAGGCTCCGTTTATCCTCTGGTCACCGGCACCTTTGGCGGCGTGGACTTCCTGCACTCCGTAACTGGCGAGGGTATGCGATACTGGCAATGACGCCTTTGTGGATGCAAATATGCTGACGAGAGCTAGTTTCCGACAAGATGATCCAGAGTGAAATCCAAGACCTCGAGGGAACCCTCCAGGAGAGCCAGAACAAGGACACCAGCATGCTTCGCGACCTTCTGGATAAGATTCCCGATGGTCTGTTTGGCGGTGACGACAAGAAGGCGAAGATGGATGACCTTCAGCAGAACGCTGCTGCTGCTCAGATGGAGCAGGTCACCGTTTCTCCGAGGGACCCTGAAGAGTTCACGCTTTACATCCAGAACGTCTTTGCTCAGCTCAAGCCCACTATTGAATTCCACGACGACCTTCTGCAGACCATCTCGGCAAGGATGTCCCAGATCCCGGTCCTCCCCAAGATCATCGAGCAGCTGGAGGAGCAACTCTCCATCTTCGTCTTCTCCCTCATCGCCCCTTTCATCATTCCGGTCATCGACCAGATTAAGAACGAACTTGCAACGGGCGCCACCGAGATCATCGAGAGCAGCAAGAACGAGCAGCACATTGTGTTCCACGATGACAGCTGCAGTGACCCGACCCACTCCATGCTCTCCAAGGATCACTTCTCCAACGTAAGCTACACCTAGCCTCCGAGCTTCGATGCTGCAAACTAACCGCAAGCAGATTCTCAACGAGATTGCTGGCAGGACCGCCTCCAAGATCGTGACCTGGAGCGTCCCCCAGATCATGGAATGTTGGGACGATGAGGGCAGAGACATCAACAGCACTCTGGACACCATCATCTACGGAATCCTCCACCACCCCGCGCAACGGGAGGAGGGCAACCGAGGCATCACCGAGGGCCGCGCTCTCATCTTTGGGTCTGTCGAGGAGTGGTGGAATGGTATGAGCGAGGACGCCCGCCAGGAGCTTCGCGGGAAGCTGAGTCGCGAAGGTGTCGAGAGGGGAGAGAACCATAAGGAGGGCGTCCACGATACCGGTCACGGCTGCGGCGGCAAGCTCCATATGCACAAGATCAACACGCCGGAGACCATCGAGGACAAGATTGCGAATGCGGCTGTGGGAGCCATCATGGGAGGCGTTAAGCAAGGCTTCTCTAACATCCAGTCACAGGCTTCCGGGTATGGTGGCAGTACCGGCGGTTACGGTGGCGGCGGCGGCGGCTCCGGTGGGGCCCTCGCCGGATTGGCGGGTGGTGGTGCTCTGGGCGGCCTGGCGGCGGGATTTCTCGGCGGCGGTGGCGGCGGCGGTGGCGGCTACGGGGAGACTCAGAGCAGCTACCGCTCTGGCGGTGATTACGAAGACAGCGGCTACTCGCAGTCCCAGTACACCGAACGAACGGAGTATAGCGAGCGCTCGGGAGGATACAACTACGAGGAGCGGTCCGAGACCCGCTACGGAGGCGATGATGGATACAGCCGTCGCGAGGAGAGCTATAGCCGTCGTGAGGAGTACGACGAGCCACAGGAGGAGTACCGTCGCGAAGAGTACCGCAGGGAGGAAGAGCCACAGCAAGAGGAGGAAAGCTCCGGCGGCTTCTTGGGCGACATTGCCCGGCGGGCCCGGGAGGCATATGACGAGAGACGGGGGGGCGAGGAAGAGGGAGAGCGCAAGGGCTGGTGGTAAAACCAGACTGCCGCCTCCTCTTTTCAGCTGACCTGGACGGGTGCGAACAGGAGGGGCAAGTGGCGCCGACTACGGCAGTCAAAAGTAGGCTATCACAACCGTAGCTGATACCTTTGCATAATTTGACACCTGATTTTCGCTTTCACGTGTGTCTGCGACTGCTGGTGCAGTGGACTCATAATACACCCATGCGCAGAAAAAAAAGAAAAGAAAAGTACGGAGTGTGGTGGTAAACTCGCATATTGGCTGCTTGCCAGAACAAAGCTGGCTAAGGTAGTTAATATGGAGTGATACCTTTTCAGGTTGATTAGGAGCCGTCTGGTAATATACGGCGTGTGTTATGGCGCTTGGATTAGCTGATGAGGAGAGCGGCCGGCGTGCGGGGAAAAGGCTGACGTGCCGGTAATATAAAGGGGTCCGGTTGCCAAGGACAAAGGCCGCCGAGGACGACCATGGGGACAGGTTGGGTACAAGAGATGGAACTGATGGGCATCCGATGAGAAGAAGGAAAAATTTCAAGTGCAGTGGTGGTGTAGAATTGAATGAGGTTCTTGGCTTGGAGGTGATGGTGTAGTTGATGCTGCTGTGTAAGTGGCTCAGGGGTAGTCACACCCCTTTTATTGAACTTGGGGAGGATCGGGAAACGTACCGACACGCGCCGACTGCTGTGTGTGTGTGTCCTCTGCGCTTTCTATGGGGGTAAACTACACAGCACACGGAGCAGGGGCTCCTACTATCTTGCCCGGCTACCGGCTACCGGCACCCCTTCTTTTGGGTAAGGTACACCTGCCCTGTGGTAAACTTGCTCTACTGCTCCTCTCATCTACTGCCGGGCCATTCGGTTTTAGGTTCCAGGTCCCGTGTTGTGGAGATGCCCTTTCATTTGGGTATTGTGTCGCTCCCCCGCGTTTTGTGCGGGCTTGGAGGCCATCGTGGAAAGCTGGGCGGCCGGGACGTGTGCGTAATATCTGGGTGAGGCGCGCCATATTCTGGGGAAGTGGTTCTTTCGTGATGAGCTTGGGGGTATTATTACCGGGTCGGTCGCTCGTCCTTCGTTTTGTTTCCTGGCTCTGACGTGCGATTGTGTGCTTTGGTCTGCATTGTCGACTTGTATCGCCCCCTTGACCCCTTTTCAAGATGCGTCTGCCGCTTGCTACCCTTGTGGCCATTGTGCCCTTCTATCTTGATGCTGTCTTGGCTCAGGCTCAGGGAAGCGGTAAGACGACGCGGTACTGGGATTGCTGGTAGGTTTATATCTCTCTGTTGCGGTGTTGTCGAAGCAAAAGAGACAGACTAACAGCTTCCCAACAACAGCAAGCCCAGCTGCGCGTGGCCAAGAAAGGGAAATGCCCCCCAACCCGTTTTGACATGCGATAAGAACGACCGACCGCTCAACGATGGCGGAAATACCAAGTCTGGTTGCGAGAACGGCGGCAACGCCTTCATGTGCAGCAGCCAGAGCCCCTGGGCGGTCAACGAGACGATGGCTTATGGCTGGGCCGCTGTGAACATTGCCGGCTCCAACGAAGGCGCCTGGTGCTGCGCCTGCTACGAGCTGACCTTCACTTCGGGCCCTGTTGCAGGCAAGAAGATGATCGTACAGGCGACGAATACCGGAGGTGATCTGGGCAACAACCACTTCGATATTGCCATGCCCGGCGGGGGCGTGGGCCTTTTCAACGGTAAACCCCTTTCCACTTTCCCCCCCTTCTGAAACATCAAGTCTGATGTGTTCTCAGCATGCACAAACCAATACGGTGCACCGCCCAATGGATGGGGCGAGCGCTACGGTGGCGTTACTTCCAAGTCGGCATGCTCCAGCTTCCCCAACGCCCTCAAGGACGGCTGCAACTGGCGCTATGACTGGTTCCAGGGTGCCGACAACCCCAACGTCAACTTCAGACAGGTCGCCTGCCCGGCTGCCATCACCGAGAAGAGCAAGTGCGTGCGCCAGCGTGATTCTATCGACCAGACCCCGACCGGTCCCAAGGAGATGCCGACCTGGACTCCGTAGGAATCCGGTGGTGAAAGGAGGGTGAAGTTGTTTTGGGAGGGGTTTAGGCTGTAAATAAAAGAGGGGAAGTGGAAATCGGAAATGGAGGAACTGGTTGACGCTTCCCCCCTTTGTGGCTTGTTGATGTAAATATGATTGTGTGCTGCCCCCCGATTCTGTGAATTGCTTCTATCTGTATGTAGTTAGCATTTGGTGCCACAGCAACCATACGTGGTACTCCTTGACCTGCAATGTCAAACCTGCATTCTATCCAGAAAGCTTGTCTTCGGGACGACTTGTCTCCCACTGGTGGGGTTCGACTACCCATGCAATGTGGTGAGTGAACGTCGAGCTCCAAGTTTGGGGGAGAGAAGAGGAACAGCTTGTAGTCAATGTCAAGGTGCCCTGCATGGTGTGGCCAGCTTGTAAGCGACATGCAGGATATCATTCTGCAGTAACATCCAGCCGACCCTCCTACCTGGTTGACACTTTGCCCAAACAAAAGGGGCGCATCCAAGAAGAAAGAGGAGCACGGCCAAAAGAGGGGCTTTGTACAGCTGACATGGTTATAATATATACATCCAAAACTGAGCGGAACATTATCATCATCATATCTGATCCAGAGTCCCCGTTTCACCTCACGGAAGTTTCAACTCCGCTCTCCCACTCACCTCCACCACCTTTTCACTCCCTTGATATGCATACCTTACCCTCAGTACTTTCGTACTCATCGGCCCAGGATCCCAAAAACCAAGCAAACGGCTCTTCCTCGTGCCCGCTGGAATGACCAACTTGCCTCCATCCACCAGCGCAGCCACTGCGATGGTAACATCCGCGATCTCATCCGGAGGTGCATCCTTCGCCCCGTACTTGGCGCTCAGAATTACCAAACCCCCGTTTTGGCGCTCTTTGTTTTGCCTGGGTTCGACTCCCGTCGCTAGAACGACAGTGAGCTCATCCGCCTCGGCGCGTTTTCTTGCGATATACCGCTGCAAATCCTCCTTGAGTTTGCTCGATGGGGCTGCATCCTTCGCGGTGTTGTCCGACTTGGCGTTGGCAAGTTTCATGCGCCAGTACGCCAGCTCTACCGCAGCGAAAGCTGCGTAGGGTACGACTGTAGCCCAGAACAAAAACTTGGTGCCCAAGCTCGACCTTCTTGATACCATGAACGGCAGGCTTATCCTCTGGCCGAGACGCGACCAATACAGCGACAAGTGGATATTGTTCGGTGATAGGCCGACTTCCAGACCGGCTTTGGAGAATCTCCCAATCCGCTTGAGTGCACGGAAAGCGAGGAAGAAGTCACGTTGCGTGCTGCTTGCGAGTTCGACTTCTGCCCGGATGCCAATCTTCTTACGGCCTGGGAATAGATCCAGGGCATACCGGAGATAGGAGGCTGCGATACCTGACGCGACACCGGCGGAGATTGTCCACGGCCCTGTTTTGGTAACGCCGTCCATATCGTGATCTACCCCTAACACGCCCCTTTCTGCGGACTTGGTGAACGGCCGCTCCGATAACACGCCCATGCTTTCTGTGCCAAACGAATACCCTGCTTCAAACGTCGGAGCGTGGCGGAAGGGATCAGCCAGTTGTGGAAGGCCACCAGTGATCTTCGAAAACCTAGATAAATTTCTGCATTCATTGGATGGGAAGAGCTGCCAGTCGCCAGCGTCCACGACGACGAATGCCGTCCCTTGACCCCTCTTCTGGCTGAGCGCGATGCCGAGGCTTGGAGGGAGAGGAGTCCTGTGACTGACCCCTTTGTGAAGAGAGACCTCAACGTTGAGAGGATCCTCACCCTGAACGTCGATGGAATGACCAAATCGAAAAGTAGTCGATGGGTGAGGCAATAGTTCCACCTCATGCTCAACGACTGAGTCCGGGGGGTGTCTGTGTGATGATCCTTTCAAATCTGCTTGCTCATAGGGGTCACGCCAAAACACTTCTTGACGAACGGTCAGGTTTAGGACAGGGAGAAACCGCGAGACCAGTAACTGTTCTAGGCGCCGCCGGCCATGCACCGAGGGTCCTGGTGGTTGATAACGACCAAGTAAAATCGGGGCCAGCCGATATGGTTCGTCCAAGAGCCCATGCGCTGCCCCCGTGACGGTTACTGTTGGTTCTGAGAACCGAAGATGCTTGCTGCGTCGAAAGTCCTTCTGAGTGGTGTGCAGCAGTAACGCGGCCGTCTTTTCAAGAGGCTGTCGTAAAGCAGGGACCTTGGCGGTTGCTGACTGCTTGAGTGCGAAGTCTAGCATGCTCAGCCTATGTCGGGGTCGTCGTAGAGATGGAGGCCCGGCTTCGAGTCTGAGGCCCAAATCCGTGGTTGACCGGATGCCGCCTTGCGTCAGGAGAAGGAACTGCTCCTGGAGAGCTTTGTCGAACGCTTCCGGATTGCTTAGTTGCCCTTCTGCGGCGAACTCGGCTTCGTCTGAATCGCATTCGCTTTCCACGGATAGATCGTAGCCTGCCCTCCGACACGGGTCGATCAAGGTTTCGAAAGCAGCTTGTGCCAGGCCAAGGTTGTAGCTCGCCGTGCTCTGGAAACGCGCCGGCTGGTTGTCAACTGCAAGAACATGAACAACACGCTGGAACTGTTTCTGAACTTGCTCGGCAGGAAGCGCAGGATCTCTAGGCAGGCAGAGCAATTCGTAGTAGTTCCTGTAAATGGCAGCAGATGCAGCATCTTGAGACACAATAACTGGGTCATCGTTATCACCCCAGATGGCTTCTGAAGCTACCGTGGAACTGTCATCGAAGCCGAACTCGATCTCCCGCCTTGTCGTGGCAAACTGATCTCGCAAACTGAACCTCGAAGCTGCCGGTCGCAGTCGATGCGATGCGGCGTACCCACCCCGGAGAGAGCCTGAGCTTGACTCGTCGTACGCTCCTGAGGCCACTCGACGAGAACGGGCGTCCGCCATTGCCAATGGATTGTGGTGACAACAGAATGGTACCTCAGGGCCAAAATGTGACGAGAGGACTGACGACAATAGCGGAGGTCATGAGCCATGAGCCGCGACCCGGGAATTTATTCACCCACCGCGTCTTGTTGCAAGCACTTGCTTGCTGGGCGGGCACGGTTGCGGCACAATACTGGTGCGACATATTGGCAAGGGTCGAAGCTCCAGTCAGAAGCCCTGAATAGATGCTGGCGCCCAGACGCGAAACACTCTGCTTGAAGATGGTTGGCGAGATCAGAAGAAGAATGGCGCGTCATGCGGCAAGCATCAACACCATAGAAAGACATGGCGAGACATCTGAGGGTAAGGCTGGAGATCTAAGGCAGCTGGTAAGGCCAGGCGCGTTCTGGGATCCGCAGGTGGTGACAGGAAATCTTGTGGGCCCTGAGGCAACATGAGCCAAGTGCTGGGGGAGCCCGATAAGACGACGCTTATCGGATCAGTCTGGGTTGCGGCGACCTGATTGGCCGAAATCGTTGACCTGACTTCTGCCCCTCACACCTCCAGAATCCAGCCGCATCGAACCCAGAAACCCCAATAAAGAGCCCGCCTCTTTCCGAACCACCCTCCCAGCAACGGACATATCCCGACCCGACACGACCTTCCGGCGCGCATCGTCGCGCTCGTGTCGCAGAGTCGCAGAGTCAAAGGATCAGGAACCCGACAGCCGCAATCATGGCCCGGGTTTACGCAGACGTCAACCAGAACATGCCTCGGGCATACTGGGACTACGACAGTGTTAACATCAGTGCGTGCGCCGTCAACGGCCCCATGGTTCTTTCCACGCGTACAGCGTGCTAATCTAGAAATAGGCTGGGGCGTTCTGGAGAACTACGAGGTTGTTAGGAAAATCGGTTCGTCGCCTCTTCCGCCCCCGGTCGCGATGTCGCCCTGGCTGACCTTCACCCCCACCATGCAGGCCGCGGAAAGTACTCGGAGGTGTTTGAGGGCATCAACGTGGTCAACTACCAGAAATGTGTGATCAAGGTTCTCAAGCCTGTCAAAAAGAAGAAGATCAAGCGAGAAATCAAGATTCTCCAGAACCTGGCTGGCGGGCCGAATGTTGTCGCACTGCTGGATGTCGTGAGAGACTCTCAGGTGCGCTTCTTCCTTCTGATTTGGTCTCCCATTGCCTGACTAACTGCCATTGATCCTTTTAGAGCAAGACGCCATCCCTCATCTTCGAGTTTGTCAACAACACGGACTTCCGAAGCCTCTACCCCAAGTTCAACGATATTGATGTTCGGTACTACATCTTTGAGTTGCTCAAGGCCCTCGACTACTGCCACAGCAAAGGGATCATGCATCGCGATGTCAAGCCTCATAACGTTATGATCGATCATGAGAACCGCAAGGTATGATTATATGCTTTGCGATGACGCTAGAGTCTTGTGCTGACTTCTCTAGTTACGTCTCATCGACTGGGGTCTGGCCGAATTCTACCACCCCGGTACTGAGTATAACGTCCGTGTTGCTTCGAGATACTTCAAGGGTCCGGAGCTGCTCGTCGATTTCCAGGAGTACGACTACAGCCTTGATATGTGGAGTCTCGGCGCCATGTTCGCCTCCATGATCTTCCGCAAGGAACCCTTTTTCCATGGCAACAGCAACTCGGATCAGCTTGTCAAGATTGCTAAGGTCCTGGGCACCGATGATCTGTTTGATTACTTGGACAAGTACGAGATTGAACTCGATGCTCAGTACGACGACATTCTGGGCCGCTTTCAAAAGAAACCCTGGCACAGTTTCGTCAACTCAGAGAACCAGCGATTCGTGAGCAACGAAGCTATCGACTTTTTGGACAAGCTGTTGCGCTACGACCATGCGGTATGCCCCTGTCTTCGTGCCTTGTAGAGTAGCCCAGAGCTGACACGTCTTTAGGAGCGGTTGACCGCAAAGGAGGCCCAGGCACACCCGTATTTTGCCCCGATCCGCGACGAGGCAACACTCCAGCAATATTTGGCCGGAGGCACACACTCGTAAACAAACCAACTTCTCGATTTCCGCCGCCACAATTTGTCACCCGGAAAGGGAATGACGGCTGGAACAGTGCTGATCCGCCCAGGGCGGAAATACCCTTGGATTGTCGCAATGCCCCTGGGGTCCAGCTATCGGCACGATGGGGCGCCATGATATCTTGCCCTCTTCATTCATGGTTCGCTGCTCAGCCTTCAGTTCCGTGCCAAGGGATGGGACAGGCATGACGTTCTGGACAGAGCAGGGAGGAGCTGGCGTCGACGGATTGGATGATGATGATGAACGGAAATGGTGGAGGCCCTTCAATCGGAAGGTTATGACGGACGATTTGCGCCTGGGTTGCGGGAAGCGTGAATTTACGCATGTGAATATGATTCCCTAATTTTCTCTGCTGGGGACTCCAGGCCTCTCAGGGCATGGCAGTCGTTGGAATGAGAAGAGTCTGCGTTTGCTTTCCGTAGTAGCACCAAAGGGGCTGGGAAGATGGGAATGCCCGGAATTCAGGCCAGCGTTGCTTACCCCCTTGAGGCTGTATTGTTTACTGCGGGCTGCCCTCCTCGGCTAATACTCCAGCTGGCTCGTAATGCACCGTTGGCCACAGGCATAGTTACACGGTAGATGTCATGATTCATCGGTAGTCTGATATCTTAGCATTATCATCTCCGCTCTGAACAGCTTCATGTGAGGTTGGTACGAGTTCGCTATGCTTGTCATCTTCCCGCTCATTATCCGTCCATCCGTCCATACTATGCCGCCGGAGACTTGAAATAACGATAGTGGTATAGACATATATATTCTCGCAATCCTACACGTGGGCCTATGATAGACACACGAAGCAGAAATCCCTGTCGCACCTAAACTCACCCTCCCCACATCTACGTATATGCCCGCCCGGCGTCTGTATCAGCTCCGACCCCAATCTCGACGCAGGACTGCGCGGCGCCTCCGAATTAGCCGTCCGCATTAAACTACCTGGCCCACCGCCCGACGGCCCGCTGCGGATAGCAAGCTTGGACACGTTGCTCAACGATAGTCTAGACACACTGCCGGCGCTGTAGCGGCCCTTGGAGGGCGGTGTGCGGGTAGAAGCGGATGCCGTGGCCCCGAGGATGGCGCCCCGTCGGGTAAGAGTGGATTTGGTGCTGTGGGCTGAGGACGGGACAGAGGAGGAGATGTAGGTGCGCACGCGGCTGAGGCTTTTGTGTGTCGCGGGGGTCGGCTTGGGATCACTGGGCTTGGGACGCCGGCTGCCGGAGGGGGTGAAGTCCGATGGATCGAGGGAAAGTTCGTCTTCGTCGTCGGAGATGAGGGAGAGGATGCTGCTGTTTTTGGCTGAGGAGGTTCCAGTGGGACGGGAGAGGCGGCGGAGGGACTTTTGTGAGGGTGTTTGGGGGTGTAGTGGATGGGCTGGTTTTGGGGAGGGAGGGAGTTGTTGAGTGTTGGGGATGGCCTGCTTGGGGTTCTCCTGGGGTGCAGTATCTTCGTTGGTAGGTGAAGGGACACCCTTTGGCGAGCTCATGCCCAAGTCGGGGGAGGGGTCTCGTGGCCTTCTACGTGATTGCGGCCCAGGAGATGGTTCTGGCGTCTCTGGGATGACCCGGTCGTAAGACATGTCCTCGCCTGCAGGCGGCGCCGGTTCTTCCTCTGGGTTTATCCCCGAAGATCGTTTCTTCCGCTTCCTCATCGCTGGTGCACCAAGCATGACGCTCTGGATTTCGGGACTTCGCTCGACTGAGGACAGTATTGGCTGGGCTACGGTAGTGTCGTCGGGATTCGCCAAGGCCCTCCTGATACCGCTTCTCCTGGGCTTGGCGCTCAAGAATGAGCGTGTCACGGGCGTCACCCTTCCGACCGTCACCGGTGTCTGATGAGGCGAGGCTTCCTCCGTGATTGCTTGCTCATCTTCAACGCACGACTCCCGTCGCCCTACCTGAGGTTCGGTGTTTTGAGTGGCAAGGCTCAAGACTTCAAAAGAGTCGGTCGGCCTTGTGCTACCTTTACTAGGCGTGGTTGTTGGTGATGACGCAGGATTGTTGGAGATGGTAGGCCCAGAGAGTGCGTCACTCTGGATAATAATGGCGACCTGTTTGGGGCCCTCTGCTTCTCGGCGGGGCAGCCGCCTTTTGGGAATAGTTGGTTCATCCTCATCTGAAAAGTCGTATGAAGGGTCTTGCACGTTCCTTGAAAAGACCTCAGCTTGCCCTGCTGGGGGCTGATTGTCGACCTCTGACGTTGGGCTTTTGGGAGACCCTTCTCTTTCAGTCCTCCCTGCAGCTTGACCCGATGGTAGAGACTGTGCCCCGGGGCCATCCTGACTTAAAGTAGTATCCGGCATCGGATCGTCGATCAGATCACCCGCCATCGGCATACTCGGCATCTCGTCCAGCTCCATGGCGTGTGGAGGCTCTTCCTCACCTTGGCCCTCTTGCACGGACTGGGAAGCCTCAGGATCGGGACTGGCTTCAGGGCTAATCAACATATACGTAGAAATATCGGCTGGTGTCATAGCCCGAATTTCTACCCGAAGCGTCTGGTTGGGTGGTTTTGGTGCAACTTTGCACCCTGAAAATGACATGCCGGTACTTGATCCTGCCTCTTTGTCTGACGTGGTGGCTCGGGATGGGGCCGTCGCTTCCCGGGGTGCTTCGGGTTCGTGGGTCTTCGTTGCAGCAGCCGTATTGCTCCCCTGGGGTGCGTCGGTAATCTTAACCTTCGGTCCCCTTCTCCTCTTCTTTTTTTCATGTTTTAGGGTGTCCTTCACCAGAATTTCTGGAATCTTATACCGAACCCGCACAACCTTTTGGGCCACATTTGGCTCTGGCTGTGCCGCCAATTCTGCGCCAGAATCCACTGGTTGACTAGAAGCCACCTGAGGAGATATCTCAGACAGTACCGAAGCCGCAGCACCTGCAACATCCGCAATAGAGGTAGATGCGCCCAAAAGGATGTCGTCCTCGCCGCCCTCCTCTTCTTCTTCGGTAATGAATACAAACTTTGCCCTCCGTCGCTTTGGCGGAGCAATGGGACCATAGTGGTCCGCGGGCATCGGCGGACGGAGCTCCGGTGCTCTCCAAGTTGGATCGAGGCTCGGCGAGGAATCTGGAATCCCATGAGATATCGCGGTAGAGTAGCTTCCGAATCGCTGCTGCATCTGTCCTAGATACATCGGACTTGAAAGCAGCGGTCCGACCCCAACGAATGGCGGAGGCTCAGACCATGGCCCTTGGAGAACGGTCGAAGTGGGCGGGAAAGCGAATGGGAGGGAGTCGCTCCCTAAAAGACTGAACTGATCGCTTGCCTTTTCCCGTATGATTCGCTCCTTCTCTTCCTCCTCCTCTGTGGCCTCGCCATTCTCCTCGTTGTCATCGTCGCGGTTTATCGTCGATTCCTTGAGCGACCGAATGTGGCCATTGTCGACGATGATTTCGCCGGTCCGAAGGTCAATCTCGTCGCCAATGCCCTCAAAATCCTTTCCGTATTTCTCAAATATATTCTCAAAAGCGGATTTTAGTTTGAAAGCGGCGAAAGCGCGGGACTTTTGTAGCTGGATACCCGGGTCTCGAAGCGCATTCACCTCCTCGGGCCGCGAGTTGAGCTCGTCATCGTCGGGGGGTGGGCGATCAAAGGGAGAAGCCCCGATGCGCGACCGCTTGGCAACTGGTTCCATTGTGATCGCATGGCGGTGGCGCGTTGCTTCCTGCAGGCAGCGGAGAGGCAACTCGAAGCTGTCCCGAAGACTTTCGCAGATGCTGGCGCGCGCTTCGCTCGCAACTCGAGTCCAGACGCGTAAATTGAACAATTGACGCGCCGAGCTGGCGGGGTGTGGGGTGCGGCTCACAAAAGGCATAGTGTGGAGTTATAGTGCGTGTTTCTTGCGCGGCTGGCGGCTGACAGGGGTCACCCTGTCACAAATGATCAGCGTCACCAACATCCAGGCTGCTGCACCCCGCGATACCTAGTCCCCCTGAACTTCAACTTTCCACAACATCTTCGCAGCATGGACAGGTTCTTTTGCGAAAATGTATTGCCAGAAGTGTCGGACTCCTCTGAGGTTGGACAGCTCCCTGGAGGACCTGAATCCAGCCGCCTACGACTTGTTGGTCGGTACGTCACAGGCTCTGAAGTGTACCTATCTTCTACCCGCATGGAGCTGACCCCCGAATAGCTACCCATTCACAGCAGCCATCTAAGAAATCTTCGTCAACTCCACATCACATACACTCTTATGATCGTGCTTCAAAGTCAATATACGACCGAATCTCCCGAAATGCCGCGCCGCCCACATTCAAGCGACACAGCGGGCCTGGGAGAGGCGATGGCCCTCGTGATAGCTCGGCCATGTCATTTATCCTCTTGACCGAGTCCCAGATCGCGCCGCCCAGTCTTGCCTTCCAAAGGCACCAACCACCGCCCGAGGCTATATCCCCGTCAACGGGACACGACGGAACTGCAGACGACGACGACGCGACAAAGTCATATGAGATGGAGCGCATCACCAAATTATTCGAGATCCTCTCGGCTCGCTCCGATATCGACCACCCCGTCTGCGTGGACTGCACCGAGACACTTGTGGAGGAGATGCAAAAAAAGCTAGAGACGGTGACTCGCGAGCGAGATGCCTACGTCGCATACACCAAACAAGCACAAGCCAACGCGCCAACCGACGAAGAGCTCAAGGCGCAGAAGGAGTCATTGCGACAGGCGCAAAAGGCCGAGGAAGAAGCGCGAAAGGAGCTGATAAAACTTGAAGAAGAAAGAGCAGCCCTGGATGCCGAGTTCTCTGCCCTGGAGGAGGAGTCACGACAGCTCGATACGCAGGAGGAGGCATTCTGGCGGGAACGCAACGCCTTCGCAACTCGGCTGTCAGACTTCCAGAACGAGCGCGACAGCAT
This sequence comes from Podospora aff. communis PSN243, assembly GCA_033296975.1. Lineage (NCBI taxonomy): Eukaryota > Fungi > Ascomycota > Sordariomycetes > Sordariales > Podosporaceae > Podospora > Podospora aff. communis PSN243. The sequence continues at coordinate 849,236 of MU865916.1, read as the reverse complement.
CAACAGCAGATTCGACCACGACTCCCGCCAGCTCGAGAAGTTGCATCGCAGTAACGTGTATAACGACACGTTCTGCATTAGCCACGACGGCACCTTTGCCACCATCAACGGCCTCCGCCTTGGTCGACTCTCCAGCATCCCAGTTGGTTGGCCAGAAATCAACGCCGCCTGGGGCCAGGCACTTCTGCTTCTTGTCACTGTCGCCGACAAGTTAAACTTTCGCTTCGAGGGCTACGAGCCGCAACCAATGGGATCAACCTCGCGGATCGTCCGTCTTGAACCCGTCTCCCCTGCGTCCAGTCGTCTCGGCAGCACGGGGGGCAACCGCAGCGCACCACCACCGCCCCCTAAAAGACACGTCCTCGAGCTCTTCTCCAGCGGCGACATGCCTCTCGGTCTCACGTTTCTGCACCGAAAGTTCGATTACGCCATGACAGCCTTCCTGGAGCTTGTCCGCCAGTTAGGTGCCCATGTTGAGCAGCAGACGAAGAACACCGGCACCCCCATGAGCTTACCGTACACTATTGACGGTGACAAGATTGCCGAGGTCAGCATCAAGCTGGGCATTGCACAGGATGATGGCTGGACGAAGGCGTGCAAGCTGACGCTGACTTGCTGTAAGTTTCTGTTGGCACATGCTAGTAACGTCAGAGTTGAGTCAAATGGACGGGGATAAATTATGCTTGTACAGGACGAGCAGCTACACGGTTTTCAGTTGAGATCATTCATCACGTTCATAGTATAGGTAGCATGGCGTTGGGGATCGGCCAGATGATACTAGTATAATTTCAATATTGGCGCAAGGTAACTAAATAACACAATGTGTCGTAACTTCGTGAAGCAACAGTAACAATCTTGGAATCCGCCTCTTGCGCTCCTCGTGTTTCCTGCCCCTGGCCACAAGGTGAACTACCCCGAATTTTATCTTGTACGCTAATCCAAACATCCCGTACCCGATCCAAAGAAACCCAGCCAGGACCCTCCTTCACTCTCAACCACAATACACCTAATCCTGACGCCCATACCTCTCCTCCTCCCCGGTATTATAATTCAAATCTGTTCACACCAAACGTTAGCACAGCGCTTGTCACTCCCCTACAGAAACCACAGCCAACTCCCTCATCAACATCACCCTTCTCTCTGATAAAATCTCCTCTTCAAACTTACCTCCATCACTCATCTCCCCATCGTCCCTCTCCTCCTCGCTCACGCTCACCTCCGCCTCACTGCAGCTCTCATCCTCCCTGTCGCTCCCGCTCTCCTCCTCACTATCCACCAGCCCCCTCCCCTCCTGCTCCTCCAGCCCCAACTCATCATCATCGTCATCACCCGCACCGCCCGTCCCCTTATTCTTGAGATACAAATACGACTTGAAACCCCCCGACATCTTCACCACCGCACGAAGATGCTTCTCCCCCACGGTAACAGTCTGCACCTCTGACTCGAGCGCCTCCGTCTCCGCCAGCGCAACAGCAGTCTGCAGCGCGTTGCGAATCTCACGCCCGTTAAGTCGCAAAGCCTGGACGTCATGAGATTTCAAAACGTAATCCCTCGCCGACTGAGGAACGTAGCACCGGCCCGCAGAATCCCTCTCGAGGCGCTCAAAGTTGGATATCCAGATGCGCCCGCGGTCTTCATCGGTAAGCTTCTTGTAATGCAGTGCGACGTGGATGCGCGAGGTGAAGGCGCTGTCGAAGGCCTCGACGCGGTTAGTGGTCAGGAAGAGAACACCTTTGTAATACTCCAGAGCGCGCAGGAACATGGAGACGAGGGCGTTGCGTTGGAGGTCGCGCGTGCGGCGGGCTTCGAGGTATACGTCTGCTTCGTCGAGAAGAACGAGGGCGCCGAAGCGCTCGCCAAGGGTGAGGAAGTAGGAGAGGGAGCGCTCGACAGAGCCGGCGGACATGGAGGTGGAGATGTCGCCGGAGGTGAGGGAGAGGAGGGGACGGCGGGTGAGTTCCGAGATGCATTCGGCAGTGCAGGTTTTTCCCACGCCCGGCGAGCCGTGGAGGAGGAAGATTCGGCCTTCACCCTTGTGCTTGATGAAATCTGAGGGCCAGGGTGAAACCTTGCCATCGAGGGAGGCGAACTTGCCGATGAGGGCGCGGACGGTGAGTTTGATCTCGGGGTCGAGGACTAGGGAGTTGAAGGCGCTGGTGTCGGGTTTGATGTCGGAGAGGCCTTCGACGCGGACGTGCAGCCAGGTGCGCTGGCCGAGGACGAAGGCTTCGATGGTGTCGGTGATTATGTGGAAGTAGAGGTCGGTGTTGGTAGGCAGGTCGGCGTGGTTGGGATCGAGGTTGTCAAAGCCGGCAAAGGGGGATGGCTCCGAGGGGGTGTTGGCAGTGAAGCAGGCATTGCACGAGCAGTGAGGCTGATTCTGGGGAAGCGCATCCAGTCGGAGGCGCTGCTGAGGAGGGCGGCCCATGGGCCCGTCGTAATGGCCTCGATTGTTGGAGTTGTCATGGCGGTGGAAGCGCTCAAAGCCTTCGCAGTCGACAATGACTCGGCCGGAGTGGTTGCCCATTTTCCTCCTAGACTTGGCTACAACCTCGCCGTTGTACTCCCGGTAGCAGGGCTGCTTGGCCAGCTCCCAGTACATCTTTCCCAGGGCGATCTGTTTCTCGGCCACCTCCTTCTCGCCATCAGGATGAAAGCGTGCCGGAATCAGGGGCAGCGTCGAGATGGTCCGCTCGCCGCTCCACGAAAAGATGTTCGTCTTGTGCATGCGGCGTCTCAGCCGACCACGCTCAAACACGATATCCCACACGTCAACGGCATACGCCTCCTCAGCCCGCACCTGGTCGTTCTTCTGGACGGCGCTGATGACGCGCGGAACGAGATGTCCCCTGTGCTCCTGGTAGACGATGGACCCAGGCTTGAGCAGCAGCCAAAACATGTCGAAAGTCGCGGTCCCACCCGATGGGTTATTCCAGCGGTACACCTCGGCCTCGATCTTCTCCGAGAAGGTCTGCTGCAAGAAGCCCAGCAGGACCTCGACGTGCTTCTTCGTCGTTGCTGCGTACTCGGCGTCGTGGGACTCGGGTTGGTTGTTCTTGTACTTCTCCAGCTCGTCCCAGTGGTGGACGAGAACCTGGTAGGGCGCCTCAATAACCATCTCCTCCCCGGCAGAGCTGAAGGTGCTGTAATAGCCCACCACAGCCGAGATGGCCGCTCGGAGATATGCCGAATGCACAACCATCTCAGGTCTCTCGGCCTTAAAAACCTTCAGATTGTCGCCGCCGCGATCAGGGAACCCGACCTCTGGCCAACTGGGACCTCGGCCGCCATCGAACCCATCGTCCATACCGGGTGGGTAATACTGAGGCATGGGCGGAACAGGATGCGCCATTCGTCCACGACCAGAGTTTGAGTTCCCGTTCGTAGCAGACACGCGAGTCCGGATCTCAATGACGGGTTTCTTTCTGGTGCCCTGGTCAAGCATACCATACTCAACCACGTCAAGGGGTGTGTCGCTGACGCGCGAGTCGATCAATTTTCCCGCAATGTTGAAGTACTGCACGGCACTGCTCCATGTTAGCACCCAATCCCTTCTTCATGGGTACTCAGACAGGGCGATACTCACTAAAGCACATCCGGAACTTCATCATCGCCCAGCTCCTTCTTCCCCGGAGCGTCCGCGATCAAGTTCTTGAGACGCTCCTCTCCGGCACTAACATCCACGAAGCTCGAAAGCAACGCATCCTCACCCATGCTCTGCAATCCATATTAGCATCACGTCTCCAACTTGTATCAAGCGACGGAACGAACCTTCTTCCAGTGCGACATGTTGCCGGTCCTACTGTCAATTTACGTTTTCTGCTCTTCGGTTGTCGGTTGTCAATACGCTTGTGTCTGGTCCCCCGTATTGAACTCAAACCCAGGCAGAATAATATAAATCGTCAAAATCACCCTTCAATCGTCCGTGTAACTCCTCAGAAACCCATCTCACAAACCTCCAAGCCCCCTGTCCACTTAAATACACGTCCCATGATAGACCTCGCATACCCTCCCCAGGCATCCCCGCAAGGCTGCCTAGCTGCCTAGTATCCGATCCGAGCCAGACTGCGTATCCTACCGCCCCGGCAATTGCTCCAACAAGGCTGACGAACCACACACCACAGAACCCCCTCCGCACCTGCGCATCTCCGCATCTGACCGCAGCAGTACCACTTGGCACCGACAAAAGTCCGTTTTACTGATAGCTATGCAGCTGTGAAGATCCGTGATTTGATTGTGCGAGGATCTTGTCCGAGGCAGTGACTCAGAGGGCGGTCACGGTCTGAACAGGGATTGGATCTAGGTCTTTGGATCTGCAAGATGGTTGCAGCTTGGTTTCTCTTGGTTGAGAAACCGCGCAGGTAGGACAAAAGACGCCCGAGGAGAATCTTCGGCCAGATGCTTGTGTCGAAGGGTGTGACGAGTCGTCTGGAACCCCTCGGTTAACGGGACTGCACAGAACCGGCCGAGAGTGTTTGCGCTTTGATAGGCTATCGGCCTTGAAGGCTGAGCCTTCGCTCTGTGAGTTGTCGGATCCATGTGTCGCATTTCAAGCGTCGTGCAGCGATATTCCTAGGTACTTACTCGGGTCTTGCTTGTGCAACCCCCGGCTGGCTCCGATCCGCGGGGGAGGTAGGCAGGGACGTCAAAACACTGGATGAAATTGCTAGGTACCTTGAACCAATATCCCATCGAAATGTCCTCTACCGCACAGAACCCGATGGTCCACTGTCTGGATCCAAAGAAAGCGCCTCCACCATGCCGCTCAGTGGGATTGCCTTCTCGTTGTAAGAGCTATTGTATCCTGGCCAATCTGATGACACAGGATGCTTCAAGGGTCCGTTGAGTTCATCTTCTGTGACCTCGTCGTTGATGGTGGTCAGCCGCTTGAATGTCTGGACGTCCTCCTCTTTCATCATGCTCGAAAACATTCGGAAGACCACCTTGGAAACGTAGTGGCTGAGTCCCTGCTCATAGAGGCCCTTAACTGCAAGCAAGATTGTTGACCTCAGATGCTCCGCCCTGGCTGTGTCTTTATTCGTCGCCATCGCATCGAGCGTTGCCTGAGCAAGAGTCCCGAGAAAATTCACCAGGAAGCTGCTTGGCGCATGGAAGCCATGCCGAAGATAATAAAGGCGGATGACTGTTTCGTAACAGACCAGTGAGTTTTCATACGCCTCGAGCGGCGACTCGACTGGTGGGTTCTTAACACCCCAGTCCAGCCCCTTTATGGGCTTCAGGATGGCCATGAGCACATTGTGGTATTGCATATGCGTCATTAACTGGTGGGGGAATGCCATCTTCCGTGGTGTAAGCGGCTCCGGGAGCTCCCTCATCCAGCGAACGAATTTGTGGTAGAAAGGTAAAAGTTCAGGCGGAGAGATAACCTTGCGAGGATCCGGTCGAGTAAATGCAAAGAGACTGAACTCGTTGATTATAATCCATAGCTCTGTCTTGGCCTTGCAAAAGACAGGATGTTGCATTGGTAGGCGTGACTGCGAGAGTGGATATCTCACCCACGTCTCCCCATACCATGCCTGGTTGGAGGCAGGATCAGGTAGAGGTGTTTCGGGCGGCACGCGGACCAATGGAGTACGGCAGTAATAGTAGCAGTTCATGCTGTGGTTGGCGTGAGCGGAAAGGGGTATTGACACAGAGTAATAAAAGAACGTACGTTTGCCAAGAAAACAAGGCCCAGCCTGTGAACTCCCACACTGTCCTTATGTCGGCGTCGAGTTCTTCCGAGGGTCGGCGGAAGAGATCTATCTCATATGCCATTTCCACAGCCCTGAGTGTGTAGCGGAAACCAATGCGGTCGATGCCGTTGAGGGCGTACATCACCGCCAAAAGATGAGCAGTTTGTATTGTGGCAAGCCTGCGTACCAGCCAGTGTTGATGTTTTTGCGCCCAGCCCGGATCATGCACTTGTCCTCCGGGCTTCTCAAGTCCTGCCTCGTACTCAAAAAGCCTCTTGGTTTCAGCCAGAAACTGGTAGCTCAGCGCTTTCGGGTTCCAGTACTCGGCGCGATTTTGTAGTCGGCTCAGGCAATGCTGGAGGAGTCGGTCAGCGAAATTTCACAAAAGCTTTGCAGGTACTTACAGATCCAGCGCAAAGTACTGCGTTGACCAAAAGGGGCGTGCAGAACCGATGCCGTCCGTTCGCCATGTCCTCGAGAAAGAAGTCCTTATGGAAGGCGGTAAACCAGTCATAGTCATGAAGAAGATAAGCCTCAAGAAGCTTTCTCATGAGATCATCGTCATCGCTGATGTTTGTCCATCTGGACGGCTTGACGGCATCCAACCACGGTTGCAGGATCGTGACACCATAGAATGGCTTCATGTACGGTTCAAGATGCAACCCGATCCGTGGGCTCGATGAAGAAGAGGAGGCAGGAGAAGGAAGCTGTTCCACGGGATGCAGGGCATAATCGTATATTTCCGAAACGAGGTACGGGTTGCAAGGACGTAGCAGCCATGGAGGCATCTCCGACGTGTAGGGAAAGTCGTATCGATACCTTGCCTCCGGTACTAGGGTGAGGTCACCTTGAACGTCGCCGTAGTTGATAAGACGCACGATTGTGTTGATGTCAACGCCGCTGCGTATCCGCTGGAGGATCTCGCCGGCTTCACGGTCGGGCTTCGACTGAAGAACCTCGTAGATCTGCTTATACGCTGCTCTCTCGCTTTCAAGTTCACTGAACTTCCGCTTGAGAGCCTGGGTGTGTGTTTCTGCGGCATTCGTGTCATACTCACACTCAGTGCCGCGATCAAGGCAGACAGAGCATTTCGGTCTCTCAGCATTGCACTGCACAATTCCACTAGGTCAGTTCATGACAACCAGAGAGCACACGCCTCCCGCAGACAAGGGGTCAGACTTTGGACTTGCGGCGTCGACAAGCACCACACGCTGCGAGAGCACTGGCAACCCTTTTCTTGCGTGGAGGCGGAGGGAGGACCCGAGCATTTGGCTTCGAGTTGCCGGTATGTTGCTCGGGCGTTCCTGTCGAGTCTGGGGGAGAGGAGGCCGAGGAGGAAGACGACGACGCTGCCGGCGTAGATGGCGCCGCAATGGGCAACAAACGCCTCAGCGTAGGGAGCCGGTCTTTGGCTTCCAAGGGTCTGGCGTCGGTCATGATTTATACGCCGTGTGCTGTTGGGGTGTCTTGGGATGGTGATGGGATGAGAAAGCAAGAGCGGGGTCTAGACCCCCAGAAGGCCCGGGGAGAAGAAGGAAGGGCAACGGGGGGCGAGCCTGATACGATAGAGCAGGGCGATTGCATTGCACACTCCCTTCAAGGCTGCTTAGCAGTGGCTTGCATTTGGAGTTCGCTGTCAGTACTGGTCAGCAACCGTGGGCGGCGAAATGCGGCCGGAGCTGGGCCCGATGCGCATCCTATTCGTCGACTCTGGGGCTCTCAGGCATTTGGCCAATTTTGGGGTGTGGACGATGGGACGGCGTGGACAGGTCGAGCCAAGACCCAGGAGAGGGGACCATGGGGGCCGCTCCTCTGATCCGTGCGGTGAGCCTGGTGAGCGATAATCGCACGGCTTGTAGTCGACCAACATGCCTTCCGACATCCACGGGTCTCTCAAACTCTCGTCGTGACCCGAAAATCAGACAGAAATAGCTTCAAAGAAGAAGACTAGACATCTACGAGATGGTCAGCAAGGGCAGAACGATTCGAGGATGGAGTGGCTGAACAGCGAAAAGGCATGTTGCGCACTGGCTCGGTTGATCGTCCCTTCGGCAGGAGCCTCTCGGGCCATCCCGGTGTGGTGAGTGGGTTCTTGAGCTGTCCAGCGCTGCTGTCAAAGCTGTGTGATGATAGGTCGTGAAACTGTAGACAAATTTCCGCACAGAAGGACCCGACTCTCCACAGATGAGGTGGTGGTGGTGGTAACATGGATGCAGACCAGACCGAGACACCTAGGTAGCGGGACCCTGACTGAACCGCACTTCAGCCAGAGACATGAGGTAGCGTTGGAAGCGACAGGTAAAAGCGGGCCAATTGGATCCATACCGCGGGGTTGTCCCGCGTTCCTGCAGTTTGCTCCATTTTTTTTTATCCAAGGTCAAGGTTTTCACATCAGCAGCCAAGTTAATCGGGGATTGCGATAGCGGATTGCGGTGACTCAAGTTCGCCTCGACATTGCTCCCGAGTTGTATAAGAGCAACAATCCACTGCCGTGCCAGACGGAGCTACCAATTAAGTTCTCCATCCAACACTCCTTCCTCTTCTGAAGAATTGTTACATCGTCGAACCCCTCCTGCCCCTCAATCCTCACACAATGGCTCCTACGATTCTCCACCTTCGCAGCGAGACCAAGCCGCTGGAGCACAGGTCGGCTCTGACTCCGACCACAGCTGCCGAGTTGATCAAGGCGGGCTATGTCGTAAACGTTGAGAGGTCGCCAGAGCGCATCTTTGACGATGAGGAGTTCTCCGCAGTCGGCGCCACACTTGTACCAGAGGGCAGCTGGGAGGATGCTCCTCGAGATCACATCATTGTTGGCCTGAAGGAGTTGGAGGAGAAGGAATGTAAGTAATCGACAAGACAGAATGCCAATTCGCTCATGCTGACCACCCTCAGTTCCCCTCAAGCATGTACACGTTCAGTTTGCTCACTGCTGTGCGTATGCCCCTATATCACACACTGGCACAACAAAGTCCTGACATACCGCTAGACAAGCAACAAGGTGGCTGGGAAACGGTTCTGGCGAGGTTCCCCAGGGGCGGCGGGACGCTCCTGGATCTTGAGTTCCTCGTTGACGACCGTGGACGCCGTGTAGCTGTAGGTTGAGACCCAACCGTTTCCTGCCTGGAGCGAGGCGCTAACGGTGACCTAGGCGTTCGGGTTCCACGCCGGTTTCGCAGGAGCGGCTCTCGCTCTTGAGGTTTGGGCATGGCAGCTCAACCACACCGAGCCCTTCCCAGGCGTTTCCAGCTACCCCAACGAGGATGCTCTGATCGCCGATGTCAAGGCTGCTGTTGAGGGCGGCGCCAAGAAGGCTGGTCGCATGCCCCGAGTGATTGTCATTGGCGCTCTCGGCCGATGCGGTTCGGGAGCTGTGGCTGCGCTTCGAAAGGCGGGTGTACCTGAGGACAACATCCTCAAGTGGGATATGGCAGAGACTGCCCCCGGTGGCCCGTTCAGTACGTGTCAGTCGAAGCTCACCCTTCCTGCAGTTTCTAATTATTTCTTCTAGAGGATATCACTGAGAGCGACGTCTTCATCAACTGCATCTACCTCAGCGGCGGGGGCGTTCCACCATTCGGTAAGCTCTGCCCTTCATGTGTCCAAGGAAACCATCTGCTGATGTTCGCTCATAGTGAATCTCGAATCCCTGCAAACGCCAGACCGAAAGCTTAGTGTCGTCTGCGACGTTTCTGCTGTATGTATTCCGCCTGTCTCCATGACTTCCTACCATTTCAGATCTTTCTTTAGGTACTGATATTTCGTCACAGGACACGACATCTCCCTTCAACCCCGTTCCCATCTACACCGTGGCCACCACATTCGATAAGCCCACAGTCCCGGTGGATGGTCTAAAGAGCGGCCCCCCGCTCTCTGTTATCTCTATCGACCATCTGCCGTCTCTTCTTCCTCGTGAGGCATCCGAGGCGTTCAGCCGTTCGTACCCCGAGCAGCTCTATCCGTACTTGGCACCATACTGACGCCGCTTAGACGATCTCCTCCCTTCGCTGCTTGCTCTGAATGACTGGCAGAACCACCCGGTTTGGGCCCGCGCCAAGAAGCTTTTTGACGAGAAGGTTGCAACTCTGCCGCCGAGCGCTCTGGAGAAGTAAATGTTGGATACTATCCACCTTTCTAGGACTATTTCGCAGTACCGCTTGAGGGGTGGCAGGAACCCACCAGGATACACAAAATAGATGTAGCTGGCGCCACGGGATATGATCTTTGGCGTGGCAGAAAACCTACGAGGTTCGCTCATAGACGTGGGCACGCTAGAAAAAAAGTGCACCCAGTTGCGTTTGGATTGATTTCATGAGAGATCCGAATGACACGAAGTTTCACGGGTTAAGGAGTGGCCGCGATTTGGGAGTATGTTAGAAATCAGAAGAGATAGGACCGCAAGGTATACGCTACGAGCTATACGCTATGTGCTATACGCTATGATCTCCTGTCTCAAACCCGCACTTTTCCCACCAACTCCGTAGAATGACGCAGCCGACCCATCCTTTTCCCATCCGTTACTGTGTTCTCGTTTCTCATTGCCAAAGCAGACCGTGGCGCAATCAAGCGTATAACTTCTTCTCATAAGACTCCATGTTCACGCCGCCTTCCACCTGGGCGCTAGCAGTCCGTATCTCAAACCTGACAGTGCCATCGGCGACACCATCGTGGAGCTCCTCGAGGCTCTTCATGCCGCAATCCTGTAGGGAGTGTTTCAACCCAGCAGCGAGATATGGCACAAACTTGCTGATGGATCTGGAAAACTCATTAGTATGATGCAGAGACAACAAGCATGGGGAAGCAGCTTACCCTCTATGTGCTACAGCGCCAGAGACGCCCTGCGCAACAAGAACACTGTCACCTTCCGAGAAATAACGAGCGGTACCGGCGTTGCTTTTCTGGCTGTCCTTGCCACCACCGCCAGCCTTCTTGTCTTGCATAGCATCAATACTGCCCATGCCTCTGTAAGCCTTGACCAGCTTGCCCTCGCGAGAGACAAAGGACGTGCCAGGGGACTCGGTGGTACCCGCCAAGAGACCACCCATCATGACGGTGGAGGCACCGAGAGCCAAACCCTTCACAATGTGGCCGACGTTCTGGATACCGCCATCGGCGATGCAAGGGACACCGAAGCGGGCGGCGAAAGAGCTGACGTTGTAGACGGAAGTTGCTTGAGGACGGCCGACCGCCATGACCTCTTGGGTAATGCAAGCGCTTCCGCTTCCCATACCGATGCGCAGACCATCAACGCCAGCAGCAATCAGAGCGGCAGCTTGCTCCCTGGTGACGACATTGCCACCAATGACATCCAAATCGGGGAACTCTTGCTTGATCCACTTGACCATCTCAATCTGATACATGCTGTTTCCCTGGCTGGAGTCAAGAATGACGATGTCCAACCCGGCTTCCACCAATTTCCCAAGACGAACCTTGTCCTCGGGGCGAGTGCCAATGGCAGCAGCGCAAATAAGCTGCTTGGAGTCGGGCAGCTTGGAAGCGAGAGGGAAATGGAGATTCTTGGTCAAATCGGAGCGGGAGATCATGGAAACAAGGTTGCCATCTTTGTCGACGATGGGCAGCTTGCCTTTCTTCGACTTGGAAAGGATTTTGTTCGCCTCGGCCAGGGTGACACCGGCTGGTGCAGTGATCAGGTCGGTGACCATGACATTCGCGACGGGAACATCGAGGTCCTCCTCGAACTGGATATCGCGGTTTGTGACGATACCCAGGAGCTTCGAGCCGAGCTTGCCGGATTCTATCGAGATAGCTGTTAGCATCCCGTGGCCAACAATGCGAGTTCTTCAAAGGAATAGGAATGAGGCTCCTCATTATTTTCAGTGTATTTGTTTCCCCATGACACATAGGTCGATACGGTGGAACGAAAGTTATGATTTATAGGTTTGTAATCATCGAAGCTGGGGGTGGTGAGAAAATCGGGGCAACCAACCTGTTACGGGGAAACCTCCGAACCCCCACTTCTCCTTCAGTGCCTTCGCCTCGCCAACCGTGGTCTCGCGCTGGATCACGACGGGATCAAGGATGAAGCCGTTCTCGTAGCGCTTGACCTTGCGGACCATGTCGGCCTGGGCATCCGGAGAGCAGTTGTGATGAATGACGCCGAGACCACCCTGGAGAGCCATGTGGATGGCCATGTCGTGCTCCGTGACCGTGTCCATGGGGGAAGAGACGAATGGCGTCTTGAGCGTGATCCTCTTGGTAACAGGCGAGTCCAGGGTGACTTCCGAGGCAGGGAAGCCAATGTAGCCGGGCAACAGAAGGAAATCGTTGTAGGTGAGACCGCCATGAACCTTGGCGTCCATGAGATCCTCGATTGAGAGGCCATCACGGCTCTCATACTCCTTGAGGACTTCCTCAGCCATGTTGTAGTCGAGGACCTTTTGGGGCGTGGCGCGGGCAACAGAACCGTTGGTGGCCGTCATCTTGGAAAAGGTTCAGCCGGAGAAAAAAAAGCTGGTGATATAAGAGACAGAAGAAGATTTCTGGGGGAGGGCAGCGACAATCACCAGTTTGGATCAGTCGGCTGTTCCCCCCCAAGAAAGAAGAAGAGAACAGGAAACCGATGCCGAATTTTTTTTCTCTTAAAACCCTTCATGGCGGCAAAATGCGGGGCACAACCGCAAAACCGCTAGGCGGTGAAGGCCAAAACGCCCAAGCACCATCGGTCGAGAACAAAGAGGGGTCCGCGTCTCCACCAAAGGTCAAAAGGCTCGCGTTGCCCGCATTCGCAATGAGCAGTTGCGTTGCATCGAAGTGGGCTCTAAAGCATCGCGGACCGTCTGGGTAGGTAGACGCGCCAAGCATCGACCTTTAAATCGACCGCTGAGGAGGATCAAACCACCATCGTCGATACCCCGATCGGTTTACAATCGCTTGCTGGACTCAATTCCAGTTGGTGATTGGGGAGCACTTGTCTTGACGTGGGTTTTGTGTTGGCAGCCGAAGTGATGGGGTGATTGCGCTTGTCTGGGGGTTTCTGGGCAGCTTCCCATGGGAGGGTTGGTGTGAAGAAGGAAGAAAATTAGTAGGAGCGACCTCCGGGCAGGAACATGTTTTTAAACCTCACGATCACGTTTCAAGCAGTGCCGATAAAGTTTTGTATGGCGGCCGCCCGTAAGCCACAGGGGAGCTTGTGATTACGATCGCGACATGGCGTTCGATAAAAGAGGCTATGAGTTCAATTTACGTCAGAAGTATTGCTTCCGGGTAGAGCCCGTTTTTGTTTGGGAACAGAGTTAAATCGGTTGTTACCTTAGACCACGTTCCCAACGGCTCTGTCCTTGGGCTTGCAGGTGCTTGAAGCTGTTTGGGCTGGGACCCACCTGACTCGTTCGCGTTGTTGTCGAAGGCGGCAGAGCTCGTGGGACAACTTCTCCGCTGCGTAAATAACAACCAATCCCTCAAGAACTCGATGACCAAGCTCAAAGTAAACCCGGGTCAAACTTGTTTTGGATTGAGGGTGCTCGGATGCTGTGCCGACAATTGCCGTAGGCTCTTCAGTGGTTGCAATGTGGGCAAGTGACTGGAGTGACCAGGTTCAGGGCGCAGCTGAACCCGTGCCCACAAAGTGCGCCACACGAAAAAGCGGCCGTTGCTGGGGCGTCGGTCCCGATGTAAACATTGCCCACCACATCCCGCCGACACCACCAACCATTTCTCCAGCTGGGCCACCCTGGTCGACTTATCCTGGAATAACCCCCAAATGCGACTCTGTGCCTGTGTAGAATGAGGCCATCGCGATAGCTTCCTCCTTCCTGCTGTTCTTCCCTTCTATCTGCGACATTGTCGTCGCGACCTTTTTGTTGCTTTTTCCTGTTTGGGCGCTTGCGCCGGCGTTATTTGCATCGAAAGACAACACAGCCCACGCAATATGCCCTTTCATCAGGCCGAGCGCGACTATCGTTGAAGCCCTGCGCCAGAGTTCCTATACGATCCTGAAGCTCGATCGCAGCTCTCTGGCTAGCTGGCCCTCGACAAAACAACCTGCCTGGTCGTCACCGGCCACGGCGGAACACCTCTCAACATGTCCTACCGGCCACATCCCCTCCGACAATCCCAGACCGCCGATTATTCCGTCCTTCGTGCTCCCTCGAATGCATCGTCATCCGCATCCTCTGGCTACTCCCACTCATCCGGCACGTTTGAGTTCAGCCGTGGCCCTAGCTCGCTAGCATCGTCACCGTCGAGCATTTACTCCCACTCTGGTCATCATAAGCGGGGACAGAGTGAGGCAAGTCGGCTGCCTCCCACCCGGCATACATCGAAAAGCCTTCCTCCGACGCCATCGCCGGAGAACATCTATAATGCCGCGCGGCAATCACTCCGACCGCTGCCTCAGGCGCCGGCCGTAGCTACACCAATCCGGGCGCCTGCCCGCCACGAGCGGGGCCAAAGTCTCGATGTCAGCAGGTTGTCAATAAATGATAGCGGAAGGGCATCGCCAACTCCTCTCCCTCGGACACCCGCTATGCGGCCCAACTCTATGCTCTTGACACGCTCCGATTCAGTCCGCCGAGGCAGTGATGTCGGACCCCCCAGCCTAGTGCATGCTCATACCACACCGCTCGCCGCTCCGGATTTGAAGAGCCTGGGTCGATCTAGCACCAACGAGCTGCGCACCTTGTCGAGGCTGGCTCAGTCCTCGCCGGAGGATCTCGCTCTAATATCCCCAACACAAGAGGTCACTGGGCTCCGTGGACGACGGAGGTTGCAAAGAACGGATAAAAGCGTGGCCAACCGCCCTGGCCAGCGAACGAGTGGCTACGGATGGGAGGGCCGGAACTGGATGGACAAGCAGCGCCAGTTCCTGCAGGCCTATGAATATCTCTGCCATATCGGCGAGGCGAAGGAGTGGATTGAGGATGTCATACACCGCCAGATCCCCCCTATTGTCGAACTGGAAGAAGCCCTGAGGGACGGCGTTACCTTGGCCGAGATCGTGGAGGCACTGAACCCCAACCGACGATACAAGATATTCCGACACCAACGACTCCAATACCGGCACTCGGACAATATTGCCATATTCTTTCGGTACCTGGACGAGGTTGAACTTCCGGACCTGTTCCGATTCGAACTCATTGACCTCTACGAAAAGAAGAACATACCTAGGGTTATCCACTGTGTCCACGCTCTGAGCTGGCTGCTCTACCGGAAGGGCATTGTCGATTTCCGCATCGGCAACCTTGTGGGTCAGTTGGAGTTTGAGCATCATGAGCTTGAGGCGACGCAAAAAGGCCTCGATAAGTTGGGAGCCAGTATGCCTAGCTTTGGCAACATGGGGGCCGACTTTGGGGTGGAAGCAACGCCTGAACCGGAAGAAACCGAGGAGGAGAGGATCGAGAGAGAGCTAGCGGAGAATGAGGCGGCGATCGTAGATTTGCAAGCGCAGGCGCGCGGCGCTCTCACACGAATGCGACTCGGCAACACAATGGAGCAACTATGGGATTCGGAGGACTGGCTGATCGACCTTCAAGCCCGCATTCGGGGAGATTTTTCCCGTCAGATCATCGACTACCGCCTGCAAATGAGGCGCTTTGCGGTGGATCTCCAAAGCTCAGCACGCGGGTTCCTCGTGCGCCGTCGACAACTACGAAAGAAACAGTTCTGGAAGAGCAAAGAAAAGGATGTTCTGAAACTTCAGAGCTTGGTGCGGGCGAGCAAAGTCCGCAGCGAGGTACGAGAGCAGCGATCTCAGTTACAGCTCGCGTCTGGCCCCGTCCGAGATGTTCAAGCAACGTTCCGGGGCTTCCTGGTCCGAAAGCGGATGCTCGCCCAACAGCAAGAAACGGACCGTATGTCTGGCCCCGTCGCCGGGTTGCAGGCTGCGATTCGAGGCATGCTGCTCAGGGAGAGACTGGAAGGGGATCGACGAGCGCTTCAAACCCAAGCCCAGGCCGTCACCCGCCTGCAGGCTATCGCAAGGGCCACGCTGACAAGAAATCAGGTTGCACTGCAACGAGAACAGCTTGAGGGATTCTCTCCGGTGTGGAGAGCGCTTCAGGCCTCCTCCCGTGGATCCCTGGCCAGATCTCATATCAACGCTCTCCGGGCAGAGCTCCGAACCCACTCGCCGACCATCGGTCTCCTCCAGGCGCATGTTAGAGCCGGCGCTGTGCGCAGGGAAATTTCGGACCAGCTCGAGAGCCTCGCGGAGGCTGAAGATACGGTGCTAGACCTTCAGTCGAAAATCAGAGGCATGCTTGAGCGCCAACGAATATCGGATGACCTCGAGGCTCTTAGCCAGCAAGAGGCCAAGATAACCGCGCTGCAGTCATGTACTCGTGGTTTCCTTTCCAGAAAACGCCACAATGATCTCTTGGGCGAGCTTAGAGTCAACGTTGGAGAGGTTACCTCGCTGCAATCCTTTGCTCGGGCGATGTTGCTCCGAGGCGATGTTGCAACCGTCTTGGATCAGCTCGATGAGCAGGAAGAGTGTGTTGCTGCAGTTCAGGCCGCGGCCAAGGCCTTCGTCGTCAGGGCGAAATTTGAGGAGAAGAAGCGATTCTTCAACGAGAACATGCAAAAGGTCGTCAAAATCCAAAGCTTTGTCCGCGCCAAGCTCCAAGGAGAGGCCTACAAGAGTCTCACATCTGGAGAGAATCCGCCAGTCAACGCTGTCAAGAACTTTGTTCATCTTCTCAACGACAGCGATTTCGATTTCAATGAGGAAGTCGAGTTCGAGCGCCTGCGGAAGACGGTTGTTCAGCAGGTGCGACAAAACGAGATGCTCGAGCAGTACATTGATCAACTAGACATCAAGATCGCCCTCCTCGTCAAGAACAAGATCACCCTAGACGAAGTTGTCAGGCACCAAAGCAACTTCGGTGGCCACACTAGCAACATTCTCGCCAACACTGGCATGACAAGCGGCAATCAGTTTGACCTCAAGGCTCTCAATAAAGGATCCAGGAAGAAGCTCGAGTCTTACCAACAACTCTTCTTCACCCTCCAGACCCAACCTCAATACCTCGCCCGGCTGTTCAGGCGCATCCGCGAACAGGGGACTGCCGAAAAGGAGTGTAAGCGGATTGAACACCTTATGATGGGCCTTTTCGGCTATGCGCAGAAGCGGAGGGAGGAATACTACCTCTTGAAGCTCATCGGAAGGTCGATCCGGGAAGAAGTTGAGGGCTGCAGTGCGCTCCAAGACTACCTCCGAGGGCACTTCTTCTGGTCCAAATTGCTCCACAATTACACGAGGTCACCGCGAGACAGGAAGTTCCTGCGGGACCTTTTAGGTCCTCTGATCCGAGACAACATCATCGAAGACCCGGCTCTGGACCTCGAAAGCGACCCTATTCAGATCTACCGGTCCGCCATCAACAACGAAGAACTCAGAACAGGACGTCCCAGCAACCGCCCGCTGGATATCCCCCGCGAGCTCGCCATTAAGGATCCAGAGACCAAGGAAGTCTTCATCGATCATCTCCGTGACCTCCGAGAGATCTGTGATCAGTTCCTGCTGGCCTTGGAGGACCTCATTCCGCGGATGCCCTACGGCCTCCGCTATGTCTGCCGACAAACGTTCGATGCGCTTTGCCAACACTTCCAGCGTGAACATCACGAGCGTTTGCTTCAGGTTGTGGGCAACTGGATCTGGCGCATCTATCTCCAACCTGCCCTCACGGCTCCCGAGAACGTCGGCGTCATCGAGAAGCAACTTAGCCCACTACAGAAACGAAACCTCGGGGAAGTGGCAAAGGTGCTAGGCCAGATCGCCTCCGGGCGACGATTTGGTGGAGAGAACATCTACCTTCAACCTCTCAATGCCTTCGTCGCAGAGTCCATCGAGCGATACGCCCACATCACGAGCACCCTCATCACTGTGCAAGACGCCGAAAGCACCTTTGATATTGATGAGTTCAACGACCTATATGCAAAGAACAAGCCGACGCTTTATATCAAGATGACGGATATTTTCGCCATCCACACTCTCATTGCAAACGAGCTGCCCCACCTTTGCCCCAACAGAGACGACATGCTGCGGGAAATTGTTCAAGATCTCGGGAGCGTGAAGAACAATGAGAGCGAGATGATGGCGGTCGGATCATCCGACATCCATATGTTCCTCACCCCAAAGCTGCACGACGTGGAGGATCCGGAAGCCGAAGTCAAGGCGCTGTTCATGGAAACTAAACGGTGCATTCTTTACATTATCCGCGTGCAGACAGGGACCAACCTCCTGGAGATACTCGTCAAGCCGATTTCCCGAGAGGACGAGCACAAGTGGCAGATGTTGTTGCGGGAAGACTTTGCCAGCAATTCGAACACTCGAGGTGCCTACTCGGACGCGAATATGATCGACGTGACGAGGATGTCGTATTACGAGCTGAAGCGGACTGCCCTGGAGAACGTCATGAGGCTCGAGCATATGGGCCGCATCTCCAAGCACAACTTCTACCAGGACGTCCTCAATGCCATCGCACTGGACATTCGCACCAAGAGCCGCAGGAGAGTACAGAGACAGAAGGAGCTCGAGGGGGTCCGTCTGACGCTCGCCAACTTGCACGAGAAGGCGAAGTACCTGGAGCAGCAGCGGAAGAGTTACGACGACTACATCGAGCAAGCTATGGCTACACTGCAAAACAAGAAAGGGTACGTAAAGCACACACTGTCCTCATGATTGATCCTTGGCTAATGGTTGTTCCTCCGCAGAAAGAAGAAGTTCTTGCTCCCCTTTACTAAACAATACAACCATCAGCGGGAGCTCGAGCGCAGCGGCCGTGTTCCAAAATTCGGCTCCTACAAGTACAGCGCAAGAGCACTCTTTGACAAAGGCGTTCTCGTATCGTGGTCAGGCATGCCTGAACGCGATTGGGGCCAGATTGACCTCACCATCTCCTGCGACGAGGTCGGGGTCTTCTCTCTCGAAGGCAGCCGCAGCCACATCCAGATTCCGGGCGCAAGCGCTCTCGTGCCGATCGAGGATCTCCTGCAGGCGCAATTCGAGGCTCATCAGTTCATGACCCTCTTCGAGGGCAATCTGAGGCTCAACGTCAACCTTCTGCTGCATCTTCTCTACAAGAAGTTCTACCGTACTCAATGAGCTCGGAGTGCCTTGGTAAAGAACGGCGCGGTGCCAGGTTGGTGGTGTAATGAGAGAAGGGCATTGAATTAATTGCTTGGACAAACGGTGTTGGATGGTCAGTAGAAGCATTTTCGAGGGAAGGGACGGGGGACGGCTCACGAAATACATTTTATGGTCAGAAGGATGGATAGTGACGATAGCGGTGTTAAGGATGTCTGGCATTGCTGTTTCATAGCATGTGGTGATGAAAAACAAAACTGGAGAGGAGGTGAAGAGTTGGAGAAAGGGACTGAGCAGGCTCAATGTGGCGTCGTTATGGATGGCATGGGCCGGCGACGCGTGGGGGGAGATATTGATTGATACCCGCGGACCAGCGTTTCTAGGATGGGAGGTTTGTTGATGGGAATGAAACACTGGAGTCGGAAAGAGAGAGTGCTTCTTTATGCCATTTATTTCGAATACTCTACTGAAGTAAAGTGTTATTGCTCTTGGGCAGTCTCAGTATGATGGAGATTATCATTGACAATTCTTTGAGGAAATGGCTTTCCGGAGTTTGCTTGGTGAATGTGTGATGCTTTTGGCTTACATTGTGATGTTTGGGTTTGCCATAGCTCGAAGGTGAATGACAAAATGCCACAGTAGATAGAAATCAAGCAGCATGTTCCATGTTCATTAGCAGAGCGTCAATGTCGTTTCATATTACCGTCCATCATGGTATCATGGTCCGTGACACATTAAGGAAATACAACATGCAAATGCTCCCTTTTTAGAAGCCATAACTCCCACCACGCCCAAAATGCATGAACAACGCCCAAGACTTGACAGCCCTATGTGTTCCTTTTCCTCCCTCTCCCTCCCTCTCCCTCCCTCTCCCTCCCTCTCCCTCCTTCTCCCTCCCTCTCCCTCCCCCTTTCTCCCCCTTCTCTCGCCCAGACAACTCGAGAAACACCACCTTAGTCGCAACTCCCATACTTCCTGCCCTTTCTCCCTCCTCTCAACGGCGCATCTTCATCCCCAGAAACACTCTCTCCATCCGAAAGCCCCTCTATCGAGCCCCCGTTTCGATCCTCCTCCCCACTTTCCTCACTCACAAGCGTCTCCTCCTCCCCATCACTATCACTCTCACTATCTGCCCTGCTGGGCCCGTCTCCCTCCACAATAAACCAAGCCGGCACCGCCCCCATCATCGCTATCCCCGCCAACATCCACCAAGGCGCAATCACATAACCCCTTTGCACACCAACGCTAAACACCGCGCCCGTGAGTGCCGGTCCAACCGCCCTTCCCAACCCACTGAACGACGTTGCATAGCCGTTGAGTGTGCCCAGTATCCTCACACTCGACGCCGAATTCGTAAGCATAATTGTCGTGCAGGGAAAGGCCACAATCACCACTATGCCCTTGAGCAACATGATTGTGAGGAAGGCGGTATACCGGAGCGTGCTGTCCTGAATGAGAGCGGTATAAGGCGTTAGGAGGTATACCAGGGGGAAAACTATGGTTGCGGCCTTGTAGCAGTTAAGAACACCGAAGCGGGCGCAGAGGATGGGGAAGAGGAAGAATTGGATGATGCCGCATGCGATGCCGTAGATCGTGTAGATTGTGCCAATTTTGTCCGAAGTGAGACCAAAGCCACCTGAGAACTTGAAGGGGAGGCGGGTGTTGGAGGAGTCGGGGATCTGAGGCGGGTAGTTGAGGAATACGGGGAGAACTTGGTCGTAAGCGACTGAGTGAAGCGCAAGGAAGGTGTAGGAGATCAGATTGATAATGGTCTGAGAGGAAAAGATCTCTGAGTAGGTAGGAGGCGTTGCGTGAGATTTGGAGGCGGAACGAGGGGGGCGCGTGGGCGATGTTGGGAGGAGGGGGGCGGAAGCTTCGGCATCGACGAAGGAGCGCCGTCGGGAGCGGTGGGTAGGACGGGGATTAAAGGGGCGGGTGAGTTTCTCCCCAAGGGTTAGGCCCCAGTCGGGTTTGTGACGTTTGCCTTCCAGCGTTTCCTATGATGGTGATTAGTTGATGTTGAGCGGTGGGGTGGAAGGTGAATACCTTAAGGAATAGCAAGCCGGTCATAAAAGAAATGAAGAAGACGAAACATGCCACCAAGTTGGGCAAGGCAAATGGATATCTCCTCAAGTATTCGATGTTCTCGAACATGCCGCCAAACAAACGACGATCGACGGGGCGAGCAAAGAAACCGCCAAACGCTGGACCGAAAACGCTCCCAATGGACCAGACGAGAGGCATTATTGAAAATGCTCGAGGTTGAAGCTCCTTTTCAGGCACCAGTTCCGCTACCATTGTTCTAATAATGCCGACTACAACCTGGTTAGTCTTGGCTCTGTTATGACGGACCCTCAAACTTACCATTTCCATTCATGCTCCCCATGACAGCCCGAGAAGCAATCGCCATGGGAAGACTCGTTGACATGCCCCATATCAAGAAACAGACCATCGTGTTCGCCAGGCCAATGAGGATGATAGGTTTCCTGCCAAACATGTCGGATGCTCTACCCCAGGGAACAGCCGTGGCGCTCTGACTTATCGAGAAGACGGCCCCGGTAATTCCTGCCCATCGCGCCACTTCATTCTTTTCTACCCCGAAGCTGCTGATCATCTCAGGGAGGTAGGGAAACACCGAGGTGAGGCCTAGCGGCTCAGCAAACCTAGCGACAGCTGTGTGGAATTAGTCGCCATGAAATAGACGGGGCCGTGTACCTTGAAACGCTTTATGAAGTAGGTAGCATAGCTCGCCTGTTGCGAGAGGCCGGCATTCTTGGGTAGGTTCCTTGACCAGGCTCGGTGTGAGAAAAGCACCGGATGGGACGGCTGATCTCAAATGCTGGGATAAATGGACGGAGACACTAATTGAAGATGGACAGAAGCAAATGGTGAGCATACCTAGGATGGCAAGCTGCTTCACTGGGAGCTTCGCCCCATTGCGTTTTTGTTTGGAATTCACCATGACTCCTAGCCTGCACGGCAAACAATACACCGAAGGAGCCGAGATCACCACTGGACGGGACCCAAAAGTTCTCTTGTTTGTTTTGTTTCTGTCTTCAGTAGAGTCTGAGGTGCGACGAGAAAAAAAAAATACAAGTTTCCAGAAGTCAGACCGAACACTTAAACCCGGAAAGTGATGAAGGGGGAAGGAAGGGACTCTTGAAGAGCGGTTGGACGGAGGCTTCGCTCGAGGAGGCGAAGTTATATAATGGACTGGCTTTACGCCGGAGAGCGACGGGCCAAGAAAGAAAAGCTAGAGCCCAGCTTGACGCCTCACATGCGGACTCCCACTAACACCAGAAGGAACCCCCCTGATTGGCCAGCGCCGTGCTCAGACAGACTGGACTGGAAGGAGCCGTGCAGCAACGCAGCTCGCTATTGCATGGATCGGAAGAAGCACCCTGAGCCTCGCCTTCCAACCGTATCGGCGATAACACCGCGCCGCGATGCTGCCAAGTGCTTCTAAGGTAAACCGAGCTGGAGCTTGCGCAGGAAGGTACCCGGAAAGCACTTTACAGTATTTGTTGGGCTGAAGCAATATCCAGGCCGGGTCCGCAATCGGCTGTCATTTGGGCGACAAACCTCTCTGACTCGCCACCTGAATTACGAACTCGGCCGAACGGTCTCCACCCCACCCACCGCGCTGCCATCCGAGTTTTTCGGGCGAGGTTCCATTGCGTGCTTTGTGGCCGCTGGCTGCCTTCAACCTAGGATTGATTCTTCGTGCACTTTCTTTGAGCGGCTCAGAACACTGCGCTTCAGCGGACTGGGAGCTGGGAAGAGGGGGGGGAACAAACCCGGGCAGCGGGGAAATCGATCCGGACTGACAATGGTTGTCTCAAAACCGTCACGAGGGCCACCAATGGGGGGTCTGCAGCGCTCCCCCCATGTTCGTCTCACGCTGCAGTGTCACTGAATGCCATCCAGGATGGTGTGAAGGCTGCTCCCCGAGCGCATATGCATGAAGCATCGCGAGGTCGGCGGTGATCGGGCGCGAAACGGTCGCGGCTCGGCCAACGAAGGTGGGGTTCGATTCCCCCAGCCTTCTTCTCGCTGAGGTGCGCCCCGCGCGCCCTTCAGCCTTGACACCCAGCTGCTATGCGCCCGGCCTCTAGCGGCCAGTCTAGCCTAAACCGTTAGAGGCTTCGCTACTGCAGGCAGGTGCCCTGGGGCCATCAGCCAACCGGAAGCTCCCGTGCTTGCTTGCGTCAGTGGCGATGGGAATGATCGGCTTTGGATCCCGTTCTGTGTGCCGCTCTCCGTCATCACTGTTTGACTTCACTTTGAGCTGTTGGTGTGTTTTTCTTCTCTACCAGAGACAAGATTGTCACCGGCCGTTTTGCTCTCTGTAGGAAACTTTTCTCGCAAAGCGCAATGCATACCTGAATACGCCATCGTTCATTCCCAGATCTCGTCTCGTTGGCACAAGTGCCGGGCATCTTCACAGCTCCAACCTTGGCCCAGCCGCCACCTCCATCTCATTCTTGGATGGTCAAGATGGGGTCACGCACGAACCCCGAGGGCGTCCCCCTCCTGGTCACCAAAACGCAGGTTCGCCGTTCTCGGCCCAGCAACCCTCCAAGCACACGGCGCGTTGTAGAACACCTTCTATGGCTCGGCCTGTTCTTCACAACCGCTGTTTACTTGGGCCCGGTAGTGCTGCGAGCGGCATTTCTCCCCTGGGTCCGCGGTGGGTTAGACGACGTTTGGTCTTGGCCCGGCTGCAAGCATAGGACGGTCACCTACAAGCAGCTTCGACAGATACTTCTCGACACCCCCAGCAGTGAGCGCGCCGAGGAATGGAGCAGGTACTACACCAGCGGCCCCCACCTTGCAGGAAAGAACTACTCTCAGGTTGGTCTTGTTATGTTCGGGAGATAGGCTGTCAAACTAATATCTCTGTAGGCTGTTTGGACCAAGGAAAAGTGGGAGGAATTCGGGGTCAAGTCGGAAATTGTGTCGTACGACGTCTACATCAACTATCCAGTCGATCACCGCCTTGCACTTCTCAAGAAAGAAGAGGAGGATGGCGCATCGTCATGGAAGGTTTCCTTTGAGGCATCCCTTACAGAGGACGTCATTGATGAGGATCCGACAAGCGACCTCAACGACCGGATCCCGACCTTCCATGGCTACTCGGCTTCTGGGAACGTGACGGCCCCAGTGGTTTATGTCAACTTTGGAACCTTTCAGGACTTTGAAGATCTCATCAAGGCAAATATCAGTCTCGCAGGAAAGATCGCCATTGCTCGATATGGTGGAATCTTCCGCGGCCTCAAGGTCAAACGCGCGCAAGAGCTCGGTATGCTCGGTGTCATCTTATACAGCGACCCCGGCGATGATGGCGAGAATACGGAAGAGAAAGGTGTGGCTACTTATCCAGAGGGACCCGCTCGTCAGCCGTCGAGTGTTCAACGCGGCAGCACTCAGTTCTTGAGTGTTGCGCCTGGTGATCCGTAAGTTCAAAGTGCAGTTGCACACCATTGATTATGTCGCTGACAGTAACACAGGACCACTCCTGGCTATCCATCCAAGCCAGGTGTCCCTCGCCAGCCTGTTGATGGGGCCATTCCCAGCATTCCGTCAATCCCCATTTCATTTCTGGATGCTTTGCCCATCCTCAAGGCGCTCAACGGCCATGGCCCGAAAGCAGACGATTTCAATCAATGGTGGACCCGCAATACCGGGCTGCGCTACAAAGGTGTCGAGTACAACATTGGTCCGACACCGGATGATGTCGTGGTGAATCTTTACAATCAACAGGACTATGTCATCACGCCTCTGTGGAATGTCATTGGGGTAATCAATGGCACCATCCCCGATGAAGTCATTGGTAAGTAACACTGTATTTCCCTGTTGCCATTGGTATGGGATCGTCAATCCTGTGGTGCTACCTGCTTGGTGGCAGCTAGCTGACGCTGGTAAACACTTTAGTCGTTGGAAACCACCGAGATGCGTGGATTGCAGGGGGTGCTGGTGACCCGAACTCCGGATCGGCTGTGATCAATGAAGTAATTCGATCTTTCGGAGAGGCTCTACGTCAGGGCTGGAAACCACTGCGGACCATCGTCTTCGCCAGCTGGGATGGTGAGGAGTATGGTTTGGTTGGTTCGACCGAGTGGGTGGAAGAGTACCTCCCGTGGCTGAACAAAGCGAACGTTGCATATCTCAATGTTGACGTTGGGACGTCAGGGCACCATTTCAAAGCATCGGCTTCGCCTCTCCTCGACAACGTCATCTATGATGCGACGAAGTCGGTCTTGTCCCCAAACCAGACGATCCCTGGCCAGACCGTGTACGATGTTTGGCATCGAAGAATTACCACGATGGGCTCGGGCAGCGACTTCACGGCGTTCCAGGACTTTGCAGGAATCCCGTCTCTCGACGTAGGATTCGGACCTGGGCCTGGTGACGCCGTGTATCACTATCACAGCAACTACGACAGCTTCCACTGGATGGAGAAGTTTGGCGACCGCGGCTTTGTCTATCACCGCGCAATGGCCCAGATCATGTCTCTGATCACAGCCCAAATGGTTGACTTGCCCCTGGTATCTTTCAAGGCTTATGATTATGCCAATGCCTTGGGCAAGTACGTGAAGACGGTCGAGGACAAGTTAGATGCGGCGCTCTATCCGGATGAGAAGCTTGATGCCTCCGCTTTGAGCGAGGAGGTCATCATGGAGCTGAGGGCCAGCCATCGTGAGACGAGCAAGATGGTCGACGACTACGGCATCAACAACGTCCCTTCCCGTGAAGCCTTGGACTTCAAAAGGGCACTTGGGAAGCTGCACAAGGCCGTATCCAAGCTTCAGGTGGCGGCGCTTGAGCTGGATGAACGAGCTAAAGAGCTGGAGACGCGCACGCACATGCATGTCCCGTGGTGGAAATGGCCTAAGCGGCTCAGGCTTGCTCTCGAGATTCGAAAGGTGAACAACAAGTACAAATATTTGGAGCGAGACTTTTTACACGCAGAGGGGCTGGACTCGCGACCTTGGTTTAAGCACGTTGTGTTCGCACCAGGTCTCTGGACTGGTTACGCTGGTGGTAAGTAGTTCCCGGAACCTTTTTCGTTGTTTCCAAGATCGCGAGGCTGACCTTGAACAGCGGTGTTCCCTGGTTTGGTGGAGAGCATTGACACGGAAGACTGGACGAACGCGAGGAGATGGGTTGACATCATTGAGGTTCGCATCCTCACTGCGACGCAAAATCTCTGCGCGCACCACCGCACTGAGTAGCGATTTATACAAGATTTGAGCTCAAGCAGCCATGGTACGAGAATATCTCAGCGTTGAATTTTTAGGTATCATATGAGCGATAAGATTACATTTTTCATGTTCCCCCGGGTCCGCCAAACAGTTGGCCCCCGCATAACATTGCAAGATCTCCCACTTGCCCTCCGCCAACGGCACGCCATATCCAAAAATAACAGACAAACAGACACGGGTATCCAAAGCCAGCAGCAACCGCAAAAAGAAGAAAATCTCTCATGGAGAGAGGGCTGTCGATCCACCCAGGGGTCGAACCTGGAACCTCCTGATAACTTCCGAAGTCGCAACGAGTCGAGACTCAGGATCGTAGTCAGACGCTCTGCCATTGAGCCAGCGGACCTGATATCATCGTGTAATGATTGGTGATTGGCAGAACCTCGAAAGCTCTACATGAATCGTGCTCATCCAGTGGAGACAAGGGCAAACCTAGTCGGCGATGGCAGACTCCACCTCACTGCTGAACTGGAGGCTGCGCCGACTGCTGTTGGACCTGGTTGTTTTCCAATTCCGAACCAGCCGTGGGTTGCATCTGCTGCTGCTGCTGCTGCATGGGCACGGCTTGAGGCTGATGAGGCGACTGGACCATGCTTCCGCCTGTTGTCTGGGCGAGAAGTTGCACGGGCGCGCCCTGCTGGTAAGCCGGCTGCGTACCGCCGGTAGATTGCATCGAAATGGGGACTTGGCTCTGGGCTGGGGGGTAGTACGGTTGCTGCTGCGGGTAGGCTTGCGGCGGGTATCCTTGAGGCGGACCTTGTGCTTGAGGAGGATACGCTGCCTGCGCCGGGTACGCGGCTTGGGGATAATGCTGCACGTACGCCTGGATCTTTTCTCCCGAAGGTCCGGGCAAGGTCTGCGGCGATCCTGGCATGCAGTGAAGTCCTGCGGCGCGGTGGCGATGGAGACGCACGCTGTGGATGGCGAGGGTTGTGATGAATAGCAAACTGGGGTAAACCGCCGTCAGTCCCGTCAATACACTGAACAAAAAGGGGGCCACTTACAACACCAAACCACCCAATCCAGACGCCAACGCCATCGTGATACCCACGGGTTCGTTGAAATAGTACGGGCTATACCAGGTGAAATTCGACGGCAAGTCGATCCTATATCCGTACAGCTGCAACACGATCGATGCCTCGGACGCGACGACGGCAAAGGCAGCGAGCCACATGATGATCATGAGGATGTCGCAGCCCAGCACGGCCCAGTAGTTGTAGCTGCGCGCGACAACATAGTGGACAACGAGGTAGTAGATCTCAATGCCGATGGTCATGAGACACTGTCCTGGGTGTTAGCTGTTGCTTGGAGAGAACCACGAGGAAGGCTACGCACGACGCAAGTCATAAAGACGTTTCCTTGTGACGGAAAGACGTGGCATCCGTACGCTGACAGGGCGAGGATGACAACGGCGAGCGCGAGCTGAACGATGCGGAGGATGATGAAGCCATTGGGATACAGCGGGATATGTTCTTTGCCTGGCTCGCGAACCGCCGAGTACTTGGGCTCCGACGGAGGAGGGGCGCTATTCATCATGGGCGGGGGTTGTTGCTGTTGGGTCTCCATCTTGGGGGGGGGGGGGGGTTGGCGGAGGAGAAAAGAGGGACCCAGAGGTAGATGGGCGTGTAAGTGAAGAGCGGTGTTGATGAGATGCCGGTATTAAAGGATATGAAAATCAGTCTGCTGACAAGAGGTGACGACGACGACGACGACAAGATCAAGAGACTAACACGGACTTGGAGATTTGACGCGCCAACAGGGAGGGGAAGGCTGCGCCTCCCACGTCGCGCCCGTGCAACGGCTTGAAGCAGCACTATTGAAAGAGCTTCATCAAACCCACGGCTCATGCCCCTGTTCCATGTCTGCATCCAGCGATGCCAAGCTCACAATCCTTCTGCCTTGACTGGTTCTCGTGTAACGCGAGCTATCAGAAACCAGTCTAACCAGACTTCACCTTGTGACACAGAATATTGATCCGTCAGGACTTAATGGCATATTTCTGCATATTTCGCTCTCATCAACTCGGGGGGTTGCCGATAGCCGAACACTGACCCCCTCGCCAAATCGCGACAGCAAAGACATTACAAACACTCCTCAACAACACTGTCCGACGCCTCCTTGCCAACGCCAATCATTGTCGGCCAACTCTTAACTGTACATATCCGTCTCTGCGCCCAACAAAACGACACTGAGGCGATCCTTTCCCCCTTCCCCGTTTATAGTTGACCCTGACCCCCAATGCGTAGGCTTCCAGAATATCCGGCTTCACAAAGAAACAGAAAGGGCTTTTCCTCCCAGAAGAGGGCCAGCTATGCAGACCGAAAGAGACAAAAGGCAGGAGCCAAAACAAGGGCTATGATGGGTATCAAAGCGAATCGAAATAACACTCAGGTGGTGTTGCAAAACAATGTGGTACTCGTGTGCCGTGGTTGAGATCTCGCCTCCGATCCTCTATTCGTCATCATGCAAATTCGTCGTCGTCGCCGTCATTCATGACCAACTGGTCTACACGCTGCACGAGCTCCTTGGTCTCCCGCGCGATCTCGAAGGCGATGGGAGGCAGCGTCTGTGTCCACATGCGCCACTCGCGACTCTTGGTGTCTTTGCCCTCCGCGGCGAGATCTGTGCCTCGCTTGCCGGCCTCCATCAGCCGCTCACGGCAGGACGAGAGCCGTCTGACCAGCTCCACGCCACTGGACCCAAGCGCTTCTGTCTCTGACACCACTTGGCCGACCACATCGGCGATGGTGTCGATCTCCTCGGTAACCTGGCCAATATCGGCGTCGTTGCGGATAAGCTGAACCAAGTTCTGGATTGTCTGGACTAGGACGGCTGTTTGGTCCTCCAAGTAGATTTTGAGATCCTCGGTTCTGTTATCCTGTCGCCGTCCACCATAGAGACCGTTGGGCACAGGCGGGAGACTCTTGCCCATTGCAGAGTAACCCGCGCCGTTACCGTTGCCATTCATGCCACCGTTGCCAAACGCCCCGCCGCGAGACATGGGACGCTTGGTTGAGTAGGACTCACGCGGAGAGCCGGCCGGGCTGTAGGTCGACGAATCCATACTCGCCCGCCCTGGACCACCCAATCCTTGGAAGGGCGGAGGAGGCGGTAGAGATCCTTGGAGAGAGGGCGCGCTGGTGGCGCTGGATACCTGACTCTGCCCATTGCTCCTGGGCGAGAAGAAGCCGGTTGAGTCGACAGGGGTAATGGTTCCATCGTCGTCATCCTCCAACTCACCTGCCGGCGTAGCCCGGATCTTGACAGTACGCAGCAGTTCCACAACGGCAGCGACCAGATGGGATGCCGCCGCGTCGAGAAGGGACACCGGAGAGATGCCGGCAGCGCCGGCAAAGTTCTTGGATGCCGTAATGAGGTTGTTGGCCGTGGACGAAACGCGAGACTTGAGCTTGGTCTGCTGTTGGTGTACATCCTCGCTGTTGGGCGCCGATTCGTCGATATCCTTGGTAATGCGCCGGACGCTGACCACAACTGCCTTCATGGAGTCAATCACTCGCTCTGGGTTGTCCACGCGCGCTCTCTGAAGAAGTTCATCGATGGCGATCTGGAACTTGGTGACGTTGACGTCCTTGACCAAACCATTCTCCTCGGTGAATCCCTTCTCGCGCACATACTTGGCGGCATCCTGATCAATCGTCAGGCCGAGCGACGACGCACGCATGTTTCGCAGCTGGGTTTTGGTGCGCGCATAGCGATTTCGCCAGTCGCGCACTTCCGCCTCGAGCGACTCGACCGTCTTTTCCATTTCTGCCTGTCGTTCCCAGCTAGCCCCGCTCTGTTGCGAGAGCATTCTCATTTCACGCAGGAACTCTTGCGCTTCGCGTCGCACTTCCTCGGTCACTTGCTGCTGTTCTCGCAGCGATCTCCGCAGCTCCTCGTTCTCTCTCTCGAGCTCTTCGTTCGCGGCCCCGCTCGGCGCCTTGCTGACGTTCATGTTGGCCTGACGCTCCTCTTCCAGCTGCTCCCTGAGATCTCGAACTTCGCTAGCATGGTCGTCCTTGATCCGATCCAGCTCCCTTCGTAGGGAATCATTCAGGTCCTGAGCGTCCGCAAGCCGGTTCTCCAAGTCAGCGCGCGCATCGTCCCACTCCTTCTTGTCCATGTTTGCAGCTGTTGCCCGTGAACGTTCTCCATCTAGGACATCGTTCAGCTCATCATCCTTTTTCTTGAGCAGGTCCTCCAAGCCATCGATCTTTTCTCGGAGGTCATTGACTTGCTGTTCATACTCCTCAATGAGCTTCTTATCATTCTACCAACTAGATTAGCCATGTTCTCTCATGTTGGAACCAGGGAGACAAACCTCGGACGCAGCCGCGCTCTGCTTGCTTTCCTGGTCCGCCGAAATCCTCCCTAAACCACCATACGTATCTCCTGCACCTCCATCACGGGGGTCAGGGCTCAGCGGGCTGATGGGCTCATCGTCTTCCTCCACCATTGTGCTTTTGTTGGGAACAATTGTGTTGCTCTGGAACTGCTTCGCCATCGGTCGGTTGTAGTCGCCGTTCGGCAGACCTGGCGAGGGAGGAACGCCGTATCCGCCACCGTTCACGGGTGTTGGGGCGCCACGCGCGCTTCGTATCGAGCTGGCCTCAGAAGGGCGCCTTCGACTTTGCCCTCTAGGCGGAAAGCCAGTCATACCGTTTCCGTTGACGGGCGTCTGCGACCGACTCTGGGGTCTTCGCATCGACATTGGGCTTCCAACGCGAGAGGTGTCACCGGCGGCGAAACGGGGATATCTCCGCTCCAGCTCGCAAAACACGTCGGTCGCGAGGTCCCTAAATCGCGGCGATCCGAGGGAAGATAGCTTTTGCCGTGCTTGATTTCGTTTTGGGTGAAAGCCGCTCTCCGGGACGAGAAAATCGGGAGGTGGCGGAGCACCGTTAGGTCTCCGAGAAATGAGCTCTCGTCTCTGCAGCTCGTCGTACACGTCGGTACTCAGTTCCAGAAATTGAACGCCCGTCAGACGTTGCAGCTTGTCTCGGGCCTTATTGGGCGGAGGTTTCGGATTGCCGTCGCGTGAGGTAGCCGAGAGATACCGCTTGAGAGACACATAATGCTGCGAGAGAACAATCTCCTGGTTCTCTATCTGTTGGCTCTGGCTCCTTCCGCTCTCGCTCCTCGCATACAGAGTCGTCGCTCCGG
Organism: Podospora aff. communis PSN243; assembly: GCA_033296975.1. Lineage (NCBI taxonomy): Eukaryota > Fungi > Ascomycota > Sordariomycetes > Sordariales > Podosporaceae > Podospora > Podospora aff. communis PSN243. Next base: position 818,070 of record MU865916.1, on the reverse strand, counting down.
CGCTGGATCGGCCGATGGAGGGTGGTGGGGACGGGGCACCGCCGACACTCCGAGGGCCGGGCGGGAAACCGCCGTTCATCGCGGCGGAGCCGGCCGAGTCGGGTGGTGTGATGAGCTGGCCTCGATTGTTGGGATAGGATGCGTCTTTGTCGACGGGCGGGTATGACCATTCGCTTCCGCCTAGAGACACCGGTGACAGCGGTGCATTTCGTCCATTCATGGTCTTCGATGCTCGGCAATTTGGTTGAGCGAGTCAACACAGCGGGCACCGGCGCGACGGAGAGATCCGCCCTCAGCACGAGGGCAAGTCGTCGAGTTGCGATGGGAGAAGGCGTGTCCGGGCTTCGATGGAGTCGTGGGAATGGCGAAACGTGGTCGTGGTGTTGAGCCGACCGCACTCACTGAAGAAGACGGGGAACAATCTTGTGCGGCGTAAAACGGTCGGCGGTGCTGCTGTGACAGCATGAAACGCGACCGTGGCCAGCCAGCGACGGTCCCTGAACTGGCGCCTAGGGTGTGCAGCCTTAGTTCCGCAGAACGGTAAGGACCAGTCGGAAGAGCCCAGAGCTGGGAGGCCCGTTGCAGGGATGGATCCAAGTGGCCGCCGTGGCTGCTGTGGCTGCGCGTTTAGTCTGCGCACACTCTCGCACCCGAGACGCCAAGTCGATGTGTTGAATCGAGATGCGATGGCCCAGATCCAGGCCAGGCGGTTGTGTTGAGCAGTTGCGCCGATGGCAGTGAATTACAGTGGTCGATATGGATTGGTAACTATAAGTGCGGCCCCGTAGAGAGGACCGCTTATCTTTTGCGCTTTGGTGACTTTTTTTCTAGACGGACTGCTGGGTTCGAGGGAATTGGAAAAGGGGGCCTGATGGGACCTCTCCAGGGGCGAGATCGAGGGCGCTCTGGGTGGGGATTGGTTGCCGCTGCAGCAATTTCCTTGTCGCGCGCTAGAGGCAGGAACGGGAAACGATCACAGCTGCTGATAGCGCACAGGGGTCAACGAGTCAAATTTGACCACTGGAGTAGCGATGGATGCCTTTGTTCCTCTTCAGCTCGCATGTCATGTGCTCCACTGCCGGTCTCCATCACCATCCGTCCGGTCCAGCAAAGAGGCTGCTGGGCACAAGACACAAGGGAGGGCGGGATGCCTCTCGGGCTGGGCGATGGGTTTCCCACTCCTCAACGACCCGCCAGACGGCCAGAACACGCAACACAAGCCCAAAGTACTCGCTTGACGGCCATGGCGTCCGTGATTACCTACGCAATCGAAATTGCGAAGAAGACCGAAACACATTCCCCATGCCCGGTTCTCTAGATTGGCCCCCTTTTTTGTCCGCTTGGGTCTTGCTGCAAGAAGCCCCACGGCCCGCCTGCAGGCAAACTTGCGGTTGCATGAACTTCGAGCCCCAACCGCATTTCTTCCAGTTGTGGTCGTTTGATACACCTCCGGTTAAATCGACTGGGTCGATGATAAACCTCTGGATGCTGAACTCCGGCAAGCACCCATGACTCCCATGCGCTTGGGTTGATTCTAGAAGCCGACTCATGTTTCGCTGCGAGTCAGCAATGTCGACATCCATCAGGTCCCGCTCATGAAAGGTTTCCCGGCAACACATCATCGGCACCCCACACTCGGCCCTGCGCTTGCGAGTTGAAACAGGCAATCCCGTCACCGGGAAGGCTGGCAGTAGCAACACAAGCCCCATCCAAGCCGTGGTGGCCGGTGGTGGCTCGGGAGTTGGTTCCCGCTGGCGCACCCAAAGCACAAGCGTTCTGTCTCGACTATCTCGCTCTCGCCGCTCTAAACAAATACCTGGTATCTTGCCCCCAACTCCTGAAGCGCCTGAAACTCAAAACTCCGACCAAACAGTACACGGCGCAGCCCCATACCCCGAGCTGTTTGCCAGACCATCGCTAAAACCAAGCCAGAGTCCAGGTGGCCGGAAGGTTTGGCCATCTCCCTTGCCAATCGGCCAAGACATCAGGGACTCTTTCATCGAAGCCCGATCGGCTCGCTGCGCTGCCTGAATCAAAAGACATTGCGCCAACCTTCTCACGCTCTTCCACCGCAATCTTGTTGAGAGAGTCGGCTAGATCAACGATAGCTCCACCTCCGATGGACGCCTCTTCATGGTTGTCCTTGATGTCGATATTGATGACGTGGACAGGCCTATTGAGTGGTGATCCCCGGCTGAGGAGGTCGTCGATGACGGCATCCCAGCACCGCTCTTCGCATGTAATCACCACATCTGCGACGCCGCCTTCCATGCCCTCGCTGCCCTTATCTTTCTCGTGCTTCAGTCGAGGCATCCCAATTTGCCAGTCCTGCCACCTCTCGGGCCCCCATTTGATGACGCGGTTGCGGCCCAGCATGTTGAGCAGGCCGTTTGCTCGGTAGAGCCGCGGGTCCTTCGCTTCTAGTTCCCGGTATATGCTGTCATATGATGTTTCGTTGAATTTGTATACGTTGGGTTGTGTGATGGTTGGCCCAGGTAGTCGTACCAGAGATCCAGTGCCAAAAGAAATAACCGGATAGTTTGCCTGCGCCAGACGCAGGTGGCCTTCCATAGATCTATGCGTTTGTGGGTTAGACCTGGCGTGCAGCCAAGGGATAGGCAGACGTACCTGTTCTGGTTGCTGGCACAAACAGTACAGAACTTCAGCTTGAAACCGCCATCATCGGTCTGGTTGGCTTGTGCCGCGCTCGATGAGCTCTGGGCTCCATTGGCAGGCTCCATCGCGGGCGAGCAGCACGATCAACTCGGCATTTGCGTTTACAACTGTCTGGCTAGTGTCGCATGTCAGCTACCAGGACAGAGCAAGAATGTGCAGGTCACAGTCATGATTTAGGTAGTTGGCATTTCGATATCAGGAAAAAAGCGTAATAAAAGTTTGTCACCATCGTCTGACAAGCAGGCGTAAGACAGCTCCAATAAAATATTCATCATAGAAACGGGCATAATAAGCGGATGGGGATAGTAATTACCTTCTGGAATGAGCGAGCGGAATGCCCTCCTTTGCGTAGTGCGGAAAACAGACCAAGGTTGTCGATTGTAGTGAAGCTCAAAGAGTGGGATTTGGCTGTCGAGCTTTATCAGGTTTGCCGAAGGTGGAGCCTCCGACTGTTTATGCCAATCACACCGCCTGCCCTATTCACCTTGCCCGCTCTCGTGCCACTGTGCGGTCAACCAAGCGCACAGTGGGCTTTCGAGGGCACAAACATCCACCTGGCTCTCGTCGTCCATCCCACACCCCGGGCCTCGGATTTCGCTTCAAAAACACGGGTAGGATAGGCTTGGGGGCTGCTCCTCCGAGCAACAAGGACTACGCATCTATATCTCATCCGCGCGCACCCTGCAGCGACGCAGGTATGTTGGACCAACAGCTTCCGACGGCAGCCACACCTCCCCAATCAGATCCCGTTGCGATCAGACTGGCCACACAAGGGGGAAGCAATGGTGTGGGGTTCGTTGCGGCGGCGGGTTCCCTGAACCGCCAGAGAACGGCATCCGATGTTGGTGAGCTTACGGTAAGTTGCCGCCAGCTATGTAGCGGACAACTAAGTAAGCAGTAAATATAAAATGGAGTCGAGTTCGTAGACGCAGCAACGTATTGCAAGCGGCTCGAAGTTGTATGGTCGATTCGCCATTGTTTGTCGCCGGGCGGAATCCGCACGGTGATTCGAGCGAGTTGGCGTCTTGCAAGTCGGCAGCGCGCTTACCTGCCTAGTCGAAGAGCTCTCCAGCCGCCCAACCATTTGGGCCCCCTCCGCCTCCCTCCACCTTGCCTTGGCTAGGCCATATTCAACTCAGAAATCGAACCCAAGCCCGCCTTGTCTTTTCTCGGCCAATTGCCCGGCCTCCATCCAGCCTTTTTGTCTTTGACTTTATTCTGTATACTCGTTGTTTTGCAAATCCTCGACCTGCCTGTTTGAAGACTGCGGCCTCCCGCCGCCGAGCCCCCGATCGTGAACAGCCTCGCGAGCGCCCAAGGCGGAGCCCACAAGCCGCGAATTTGCGAATCCGCGCACCCCTCTGCGCTTTCGTGCGGCCTCGCGACGGCCTTTCCAGCCCGCGGACGCTCGCTTTGCGACAGTGCCACGATCGACTGAACCCAGAGCGACCCTTGCTCTTCATACTCGACGGGGTCACCCACACGACCCCGAACGCCCAAGCCCTCGATCGAAGCCCCGGCTTTTGCGCTCAAGGGCGAAGCGGCGCCTGGACAGCCCGTTCCCACCAAGCCCCGGCGCAGTCCACCGCAATATCAGCCCTACCCAAATACAGACTACAGCTTGCTGTCGGATCCGCCCTCGCACCTCCACACCTCCAGCCATGACGGCGATAATGTCGCCCGGTCAGACCTCACCGCCCGCCATCACGTCGCAGACTCCGAGCGCTGCGCATCCGCTCCCTCCGTTAATAACCTCGCCGCCAAATCGGAGAAGCACTCTGCCGCGACCAATGTCCCACGCATCCAAGAACCGCTTGTCGCAATATTCGACGACTTCGATCCCCTCCCGATCACGGCCACCGTCACACGTCTTTCCGCTGTACCCTTCGAGCCTTCCTTACACGCTAGTGCGAGACTTTGCGTATCCGCCTGCGCATCCTCTGCACTATGGGCCGCCTCCTGAGCCTTCCCGGCCGCCATCGGGAATGACCACGCCGGCAAGTGAGCAACGGCGGCTGTCCGATCCGCCGACATCGTGGGACAGCCACCCGTGGAACGACGGCTGGTCCAAGATCCACGATCTCCCAGCCATGCAGTTTGCCGACGGACCCCCATGGAGCGAAGACGAAGACCTTCAGAGCCCTGTCGTCAGCTCCCGGCATAGAAAACACAAGTCGTCAGGGGGTTCTTTCGGTCACGGTAGGCACAGGAGCGACCGCGGCGTCCTGCCTGGTGGCCAGCCTAGTTCAGTATTGAACCCAGACAATTTTGATCGCGAAAGGGGTTACTATGCTGGAACGTCTGGTGACGGCAGTGAGCGGTATTACATCAACCAGGGCACCGAAGCCAATGGTCCTGGCGGGGAATATGTCACGTACCCCGCAGACGAAGCCAGACACCATGGTGAGGCATATCAGATTCCTGACCAGCAACCCCGTCAGTACGCAGACCACGACGCGGTCAATTCAGACTCAGAAGACGAGAGCACTGGCTCCTCTCCTGGCCTGCAAGAGGTAGACGAGTCGAGGTACTCGAGGGATTACCAATTCACCATTACTTCCCCAGATGAGGAAATGCACGGCAAGGCCGTAGCGCTTTTTGACTTTGAGCGGGAAAACGAAAACGAGCTTCCCTTGGTAGAGGGCCAGATTATCTGGGTGTCTTACCGGCACGGACTTGGCTGGCTGGTAGCCGAGGACCCAAAGACCAACGAGAGCGGCCTCGTACCGGAAGGCTATGTACGCCTTCTCCGCGACATCGAAGGCGGAATTCATAGTCTCGCTGGTCATCTCGCCGAGAGTCCGGCGAGCCCCAACGACGTCGGCACCCCTACGCAAGCAGAACATCACTTTGGGCACACCCCCACCCCGAGTAACGGTACCAATGGTTACCACCAGCCAGTAGTCTCTACCTTTTCGACGTCTAGCAAAGACCTCGACCCCTATCCACAGCATCTTCTAGGTACACAGGCCGGGCAAGCTCCGCCACAGGTAGTTCATTATCACGGCCAACGAGGCGGGAGCCAAGCCAACACACCCACCCTGCTCGTTCATCAAGATATTGGTCTGATGCGTAGAGGCAGCCAAGACGCAGGCGTAAAGCGGGGGAGCGGCGAGACACTACCGCACGTAAGGTTGGAACCGAGCCTGGAGGAGGAAACCAACACAGAGGAAAATAAGACAGATAGGTGACCGCGGGGAAGACAATGATGACGATACAACGACGATAACACAAAAGTTTTTTGACTGGTTGGTTGCAACACCGGGCAGGCAGGCAGGGGAGAAGCACGCCTAAGATTTTTTAACGTACGAAAGCATCTGGATTGGAGTGCCGGGGAGTGGGGTTGCTTTTTGACTCGTGTTTACTTCTCTCCCCAAGGGGCGCGAGAATGGATATGATGTGGATGATGCGGAGAGGATGGGGCGGTTGATGATGATGGAATATTGTACTATTAGCCTGGAGGAAGCGCGTTTTGCCGCTGGTTAACTTGCTGTTTCTGAAAGTTCAACGTTGTTTTGGTGGAACGTGGATCCCACCTCGCCTGCTCGATTGATACGCTCGTTTCTGGGCTCCCGGCGATGGGGCCGCTGCATGGTGGGTGGAGTTTGACTGGTGTTTCTGCGTTACTTTTGCTGCGATTTTGGAGGAGCGTGGGTGATGGGAACGGAAGCTTATGTTTGGATTTGCTTTGGTGTCTTGAGAAAAGGAGTCAGTCTTTTCTGGTTGCATGAAAGAGAAGAGAAGAAGGCGGAACGCTGCCTCGAAGTGTATGAGTCTGGGCGAGGTAGATACATATAAATACCCAGGGCACTATTACGGATAAGTTCGTTGAGGTTTTGTTTATTGAGTCTCGATGCTACCTAGGTAGGGATGTGCAACTCTCTGAAGGCTTCAAGGTTGAGGCTTCTTGGACCTGGGGTTGTAATGACAGTCTCCCACTGCGTCCTTCGCTATATAAGTAAGCACTGGCGCCCTCCACCTTATCAATCTTCGAGAATTCACTCTCATCGCGGGTGTAAAGTTATGCTTAAACATTGTCTATCCTCATCTATTTGCGGTCCGTCCCATGGTGAAGTCCGGGCCTGTATCGACTCAAATTCAACGGAGATACTCTGTAGGTACTGAGACTAAAGCACATCGCCTAAATACAATCAGCACATAAAACCATCTTGAGAGACGGCGAGTAGACCTCGGAAAATGTGCACGGAGCTAGTCAACATCGAACTGGTTCGTCGGAGCCTCGGTGTCGAGGACAAGAAATGGATTTATGACGTAACACCGCCATTGGATGAACCAAGCAAGCCCCGCGTCCAGGGGAGCTCCCGCCTCTACGCCCCAAACGTAGCGCAAACAGCCAAGCAGCATTCCTGAAGGTGCGACAACGGATAAAGTTTACAAATCCAGCGACTCCAACACCACGAATTGAGTTTGCTAGACTCCCTCGCAACCCCAATTCTCCAATTGATCGCCGCCCACCACTCCAACACCATGAGTCTATTCGTAGCCAGCAGGTCGGCCTTCCGGGCGGCCGCGCCCATTCAGCGGGTGAGCTCAATCCCCCAGTCCATGTCCGCGCTGCACAAGCGAAGCTGACCAGCCCCGATCCCAGTCCATCCAGACCCGTCGATATGCCACGGAGGCCGCACCGAAGAGCAGCGCGAGCACGCTGGCCCTCCTCGCCGGCGCGGCAGGCCTTGCAGGCGCAGGCTCGTACTACTTCCTCTCGGGCACCCCTGCCGCGAAGAAGGCCGAAGCCAAGGTGAAGGAGACGGCTTCTGCCGCCGCCGACAAGGCATCTTCCGTAACGCCGGGCGTCACAAGGAAGGCTCTCACCGGCGGTGACCAGGGCTTCGTCAGCCTCGAGGTCAAGGAGGTTGAGACAGTCAACCACAACACCAAGCGCGTGCGCTTCGCCCTGCCCGAGGAGGACATGGTCTCAGGCCTGCACATCGCCAGCGCCGTGCTCACCAAGTTCAAGCCCGAGGGCGCCGAGAAGCCCGTTCTTCGCCCCTACACTCCCGTCAGCGATGAGGATGCTCGTGGTTATGTCGACCTGTTAGTAAAGCAGTATCCCAACGGGCCCATGTCTACCCACATCCACTCGCTGGCGCCCGGCGACAAGCTCGATGTCAAGGGCCCTCTTCCCAAGTACCCCTGGTCGGCGAACAAGCACCAGCACATTGGTCTCATTGCTGGCGGCACGGGTATTACGCCCATGTGGCAGCTCGTCCGGGCCATCTTCAACAACCCCGAGGACAAGACCAAGGTGACGCTTGTGTTTGGCAACCTCACGGAGGAGGATATTCTGCTCAAGAAGGAGCTCGCCGAGCTTGAGAACACGTACCCCCAGCGATTCCGCGCGTTCTACACGCTCGACAACCCTCCCAAGGAGTGGCAGGGCGGCAAGGGTGTGATTGGCAAGGAGCTGCTGAAGACGGTCCTCCCGGAGCCCAAGACGGAGAACATCAAGGTGTTTGTTTGCGGTCCCCCGGGCATGATGAACGCCATTTCCGGCAACAAGAAGAGTCCGCGTGACCAGGGTGAGCTGGTGGGTGTCCTCAAGGAGCTGGGTTATACCCCTGAGCAGGTGTACAAGTTCTAGGCTGTCTCTCCCTCTTTGAGAATCACCGCCTACCTGTTTTGATTCCAGCCATCTAGCCCCTGTATTCTAGACCAAGCTTGATAGAAACCATGTATTCTAGCCACTTGTCCTTCACGGCCCAATCCCTTTCCAAGCCATCACCGTCGTAACATCATGATACCTCAACATTCCCACATACTCACCCGCAACCTTCCACCTCCAACCCAACCGCCCCATACACCGCCTGATATCCTCCATCTCCTTTTGTACCTCCTCATCCCCCCCCTCCTTCCACAGCCAATGCAACGTCGCCATCCCTCCGTAGAACGCATCCAAACACAACGGACTCACCCTCTCGATTCCACTCGGCAGCATCGCCGCGTCCAACACTTCCAGTGCCAAGTCCCTCGTCGCCTGCGCTGTCTCGCGCAAACCGGTGACGGCGCGCGATTGCATGGTTATTTCGTCGGGGGAGCGCGCGTAGTGCGAGTCGGAGCCGAGAGGGCCGGGGCCGTCGAGGAGGTTCTCGGGACAGGAGTAGATGTCGAGGAGGAGGATTATTGCAGAGAGGGTTAGAGAGCGGGAGGGGAGGAGGGAGAAGTAGAGGGGGCAGGATTGCGGGGGGTCGGCGAGGGTGGATGTCGATGTTGATGCGGCGTTTGTGTTGGTCGTGGAGGGGTTGGGGGAGTCGTTGGCGATTATGGTGGATGGGGTCCAGGGGAAGGGGATGGGTACAGCTTGCATGGAGGGTGTTGGGGCTGGAGGGGGGGAGGTGAGGCCGAGGGAGTGAGGGCGGGAGGTGGGATAGCAGGTTGTGTCGGTGTTGGCTTTGGGGAGTTCGGAGCGGAGGGTGTGGGTGAAGGAGACGAGTGTTTCGAGGAGGGAGGTGACGGTTTCGAGGCAGAAAGGGGCGGGTTTGCGTTGTTGGTGGTTGCGGATGGTGCTGCGAGTGTGAGTCGTGGTTTTGGAGACGAGCATAGCGGATTGGCAGAGGCGGGTGAAGGGGCCTTGGGGCTCGTGGAGGGGCGTGGAGATGGAGATTTGCCTGCCTCGAGAGGGATCGCCGTCGTCCTGGCTGTGAGTTAGCAATGAGTGCAGCAAAAGGATGGGATATTCTTGCCCAGGCGGAATCGTCAACGGGGAGAAGGATGGTCTCGTCCAGTTCAGGCATCGTATACCGCTTCTTGTTACCCAAGCATATCGCCCGATCAAGGACATATACTGCCCACCAAGCCCTCCTCCTCTCCTCCACCTCCGTCCAAGTTGCCTGTCAGGGGTATCAATAAACATCCAACCCCCTTCTTCCCCCTTCTTCAAGGAACAACTTACCGCACCCCCCAATACCAACGCACTCTCCTTGAAGCTTGGAATCCCCAGCAAGTCCACATACCTCGCACACTGCGCAACCGTCATCCACGCCCCGGGGTAAACCCCCATCCCCATCTCCCAAACCGCCTATCTCAAATCAGCACATCCCCCTTTCAATTCTCCCATATACATACACAAGCAGAAAGAACACTCACAATCAAAATCAACCCCTGCAACACGCCCAAACTCACCACCCCACCTTCCACCAACACCGCCACAAACCCCTTCGCACTCCTATACAGCTCCATCCCCCGCTCCTCCTCCCCCCTCGTCCTACAAACAAGCATCATCCCCAAAAACAGCATCGCCACATCCGGCCCCCCCTCCCAGAGCGACGTCCCAATAGCCAGCCTCTTCTTCGAAATAAACGGGAACCACGCATGCACGGTAGCAAAGTACTCACTTATCGCCGCCTGGACGGTAGCGCTATTGGACAAGATGGACAGGACGGACGGCGGGACGGGGATGTTGGCTGGGGGAATGACCAGAGACGCATACTTGAAGCAGTCAATATCAAGGAAGAGGGCTGATGGGAATTGAGATTGGGATGGGGAGAATGTGTCAACAGGGAAGTGGAATGAAGAAGGGTGGGAGGCGATAGGGGGTTGCGATTTGGAAGCGCGCAGTTCGGCTTCGAGATCGGAGAGGCGGGCTTGGAGGGAGGCGAGGTCGTCTGCGGTTGGGGGAGGAGGGGAGGAGTCGGCGTAGTCGCAGGCTTTGTTGAGGCGGCAGCAGAGGCCACAGATGGGAAGGGCCTTGTCGCATTTTCGTCTGGGTGAGCTCGTTAGGGATGGGTTGTACTTGGGTTGTGTGTGGAAATCCTGGCAAGAAGATGGGCTGACTTTTGCTTTTTGCAACTGGTACAGGCCTGGCTTGCCTTTGCGCCTTGCGTCGGGGTGAACGACATTGGTGATACGAGGCTTATACACGCAGCCGATCGATGAGCTAACTGTTCAAATCTCACAGTGAGATTGTCGAACCCGTGTCAACGTTGACAACTTGTAAGACCATCGTGAGGTGTTAGTAGGAATGGCTTGGCGGGCTGACTAATTTCATGCATCGGCCGTCCATACACGGCATCCCTCGACATCAGGATGGATATCGCGAATCAAATGCATCATATACGGTAGAAAATCTTCTTTTGGAATCTACCATAGCACCAGAATCGATGCCTGTCCACCACTCCAAACTCCTTGCAATGCTGATCGTTCCTCATAACCTCGTCACGTCCGAAACCTTGCGCCGCCCTCTACATCCCAAAAAACAAAAAGGCTGTGAAGCTGCAAGTGTCGATGCCTGATATCCGGTTAGCACAGCTCCGATGACTACCATGGTGATGAAGCGGATAAAGCGTGGATGCTCAGAGAGAAGATTAACTCGACATCTTCCAACTCGACATGCCTGAGCCCGAGAGCCTCAGCACGTCGGTCAGATTTCCGACTAAGGATGACGATACAAAAGGTTCTCATCATTGCAAATAGAGACTGCAAGTGTGGCAGGGCAGTAATGACTTACCATCCATGTCGCTTCTTTTGTCAATCGTCGTACGAAATTCGGCGTCGCTGCGCCGCGTTCTCTTGGACCGGCTGCTCATTCTCTTCCTCTCCGTAGTCGAGCGTGGCCAACCCTGCCCCGACTACGTCCCAGGTTCGCTTCCGTAGGTCGATCGGCTCTTCGTCGCTCTTCTTCTTGCCCCGTCTTCTCTTCTTCTTCTTGACCGCGGTCGACGGCGTTGAAGAAGAGAGTTCGCCTTCCGAGAGCTCGCCCTCTTCAACATCTCCATTCTGAGGGAGCGCCGCTTTGCGAATCTCTGTCGACTCCCGAGAGCGGCGCAGCGCCTCGAGCTCCGAATGCCGGAAAATGGCAATCTGCTCGTCTGTCAAGGTCCGCTTCACGCCGTCGTGATAGTATCCCAAACCATCATCTTCCTCCTCTTCCTCGTTATAGTCTTCGTCCTCGGCCGCGAGAAGGTTGCGCTGCAGGTCGGTCCTGTCGGGTCGGAGGAAGTGAGCAGTGAAGTGCTCCGTCGAGGGTCGAAGGAAATGCTCGTCGTGGAAGGAAGTCATTTCCGCCTGCGATCAATCGTCAGCTTGGAAAAACTCTGCGGAAGCCCGTTGCACGTACCTTGCTGATTTGAGGCACCTTGATAACCGCCATGATTGCTGGCGCCAAGCGCCTTGTTGCAAGATTCTTCTTTCCTTGAAGTCTGTGGTGAGAAAAGTGGAGGAGGAAACCCAGCAGGCAATAACGTCACGATCACGTGCAGAGGGATCGTTTGCATCCTCAAGAGGCTCAAGTTTGCACCATCTCCGCATCCACAATATATGTCCTCCGAGCTCAGTGAGAATGGCAATGGGATTGCAGCTCTCTTCCTTCGCTGTGGAGTGTTTGATCTCCAAACCTTTTGCTGTCCATATGGACGTTGAGAGAACTCAGCAGTTCCCTCAACAACTCTCACCCGCACCCACAACCTTGCGAACCGTTAGCAACACTTCCAAAAGTCGTCCAAATTGCACCGCAAAACCACCATCACCACCACTATACACCACCTACCAATCGCCAACGGCATGTGCCCTCGTTGCGCGATCTGCCCAAATCCCCACCTACCAATCGCCAGCGGCATGTCCCCTCGCTGCACGATCTGCCCAAATCCCCACCTACCACACGCCAGTGGCATACTGTGTATCCCTCGCTGCACGCTTCTCCCCGTCGCCAACCGAATGATAGTCCCTGGTTGCGATATAATGGTGTTTTTTTTGTCTTGTTTTGTTTATCTGTCACAACACCGTGGGTTGACCTCAGCGTCATGACGGGTACCACGACGGCTCTTCGATGGTGATCGCCGCCATGGTGGTTGCCTTTTTGGTTTGGCTTGTCGTGATACCATGATCGGTCTGAGATCGCGACTGGTGTCAAGACAGCTCGTAGGTGTTGATCTCTGTCTTGACAGAGTGTTCTGTCGTCTTTGTTTTGTGTCGTGGTGCACGTTGATCACAGCTTCATGACGAGTATTGTGTCAATTGCATTTGAGTCATGATCACGCTGCCATGATAACTGGTAGGATTGTTGTTTTGATGGTTCTTGCGTAGGTGGCATGAATGCTTGCCATGGCTCATGGGACAACCATGGAACATGGCTTCCAAGCCCAAACGTCAAAGTCTGATCAAGACTCGGAGTCGGGCTCGGCCTCAGGTTGGTTGAGCAGCGCCAGGGCGCTCTGGAAAGCTCGAACAACCTCAGTGACTAGATGCCTGGTTAGTTGCCGGCAGCCATTGTAAAAGTTCCGCCCAAGACTTACGATGCTTCTTCTTTTGCGAAAGACTCTGCTCCGCGATCTTCACATATCGCTCTCTGGTTTGAAGACTGTAAAGATAGTCAGCGGCCATTCGAAGCTAGTAAAAGACCGGCGGCACAAACCGTTTGACCCCTCGCTCGGCATCGTGGACCGAGGCAGCGGAGGCCCAGACGTTGAAGTACTTGACGAGATTCTCAAATTCCTTCAGAAGCTCCTGCTCATCGCCGTTCGCCTTGGTGAGAGCTTCATCGAATCGAGTTTCGAACTCATCCCAGTCAAATGGAGCAAGGTGCCCGGGTGTGCTGGGCGATCGCTCTGCCAGATCTTTGTGGCTGTTGATGCGATCCTTGGAAGCGCGGGGCTCAGGTGTCTTGATGGGCCGCGACTTCGGGAGTGAGCCTTGATGTTCTTCCATCTTCTCAAGACTCAATGACGATATTGTTCTGTGATCTTGTTGCGGAGGCAAAATCGGCGACTCCGGCTTCTCATCAAATAACCCGTCGACCGCCTTGGTAGGTGAATGCTGGGCTGAGCCAGTCGCCATGGGCACGAGCAATCAGTTTTTCCGTGTTTATCTGATGCCAAAGGCAGGTTCGGTCTTTGCGAAATGTTTTTTTTGTGTTTGCTTGGTTTGGGAAGGAGCGATGAGCGTTGATGAGAATTGTTGTTTGGGCGGCTTGAGCTCAATCTCGAAGATTGGATGAGTTTGGATGGGATGCCGCTACCTACTTATTCCCAACCCCGCATGCTGGGATGCAACGATAGATGCCGTTTGTCTCTCTCTGTCGGTCAGGGTAGGCGTGATTGGCGTGCCCTTCTCTCTCTCTTCTGCAGAAGGTGTGGTTGATGAGTTGTCTGTCTGCGGGCGATGCTTGGGAGAAATGGATCGCATCCACGTTGATTGGATGGATGCGACTAGCGCCAAAGTTTGGTCGATCGGGTTCCTGTTTGCATAGTACACATCTAGCATTCTTCCAACGCTGGTGCCAAATCCCAGATTCACTTTCTGCCTCTCCACCTATACTTACTCACTGCTGGGAACCGGGGTCGGCAGAGCCCATGGTGATCTCGCCTTGGTGTCCCGAAGGCGCCTCTCTCGAGGTGAAAGGCTTTATTTGGCAGTTTATCCTTAGACGTCGCCATCACTCCCATCATCTGGGCCAAGTGCCCTGCCTCCAGCCGGTCCCTTTGGCTCGCTTTCAAAGTCTCGAGTTAGTCCGATCATCCAGTCAATATTTCCCTCGTCTCAAGGCCGCGAAATGGTCTGTCGGTTCCCAAATCCGAAATCAACTGTGGACTTGATTTTTGACTCTGTTCCCACTGGCGTTGTCTTTCCGCAGTGGCGATTCTGCCCGGTCTTGGGGGCTGCTTCGATAGGGCGAATAGGCGGGTGGGTGCGGGAGCCCTTCTGACTGGCTAGGCTCGTGCAGTCAGTGGCTTGTCCTTCAAACCTCCGCTGCGCGCGCAAAGCTTATTCGTTTTTGGAGCTGCGGCTGCGTGACCTCAACCGTGACCGTTTGGATCTCGTGATTGAGTCGTGAACTGTCATCCACGTCTTCGCCCTTTCCCTGCTCACCGGAGCGCTGGCTGTTTCGGGCTTTATTTTTCGCAGTGTGTTCTTGCACATATATCCCGATGCGGCAGGCAGCCCTCACTTGCGCCTTCCTTCCGAAAGTGAATGAGCGACCTGAACCTTCAAAAGCGCTGCCTGCTAGGCTTCGAGGTGATATCTTGACCTGTCACCAAACATCCTTTCGCGTCTTGTGTCTCGCAACTGGAATCGACGCGCGCCAGAGATAACGCCGAATTTGAGACAAGGATGGATTGCAGCATTTGCCACAGGCCGCACGAGACGAAGAAGCTCCCGTTTCTTTGCGCGGTCGATGCGAGGAATCGCCTGTATGAAGGCCGACTCGAGATTGCCCAAGCCTTGATTCAGTGCGAAGAGGCTGAACGACAGGCTGGACAGGTTGAAGATGCGCATGCCGTCTCGATGTGCGAAGAGCAGGCTGCAAGAGACAGAACGAGCCAAATCATCGCCCAGGCCGATCGTCTCAGGTCTGAAATTGAATCCGCGCGAAAGGATATCGACGCCAAAAAGGAAGCCATCGCACGCAAAAGGTCCGATCTGGCATCCGTATCTTCCGGCTCCTCGGTCAGGCGGTCTCGACAGCTGGACGAGATGGAGCGGTCCTCGCAGCGGATCAAGTTCATGTGGAACCGCAGCGCGGAAGCCATGGCAGCAACCAGGGCGTTCCTTTGTGAAGAAGCCGCCAGGCTCTATGGTCTTCGCCAGGTGAAAAAAGGCAACGCCAAGCGGTACGAGATTGGTGGAGTTGAGATCTTCGACCTCCACGCCATGAACAGTGAGTCTTGGCTGGCCCAGAATGGCAGTGAATGGCAGCTGACAGACTCTGCAGGTGTCCCTCCCGAGGGTTTGTCGACGTCGCTTGCCCATATCGCCCACATCCTGGTTCTGGCGTCTAGTTACTTGGGGATTCGGCTTCCCGCAGAGATCACTCTCCCTCATCGTGATTATCCGCGGCCAACCCTCTTCTCCCTGGTGTCGTCGTATAGACATGGCGATATTCCGTTTCCATCAGATGACCCTCCACCCAAGTTGAGTGTGGGTGACGGTCGTACTGGACATGTTCCAAGGCCTCGACCCTTGTTCATTGACAAGCCGCTTGCCACATTGGCAAAGGAAGATCCGCCTGCCTATGGCCTCTTCCTCGAAGCTGTCGCCCACCTCGCGTACGACATTGCCTGGGCGTGCTGCTCACAAGGTGTCTCTTTCGGTGACAAAGACTCCTATGAGGACATCTCCAACATGGGACAAAATCTCTGGCGGCTTCTGATTGGCGATCAAGTCCACCGGCGATCTGTGGAGCCTACCTTTCCTGCGTCTCTCAACCCTTCGGGAAGCAGTCCTAGGGATGAAGAGAACCCGGAGATTGTGAAGCCAAAGACGATGATCGGCCGCTGGTCTCACGCGACGGTCCATTCATTCTTGGGGGGTCCAGAGGGGATGGCGTTGACTCGAAATTTCAAGATCATTCCGCCTCTGAAACTCGTCGATCAACTCAAGAAACGGCTTTCCAGCGAGGCCCCGATGCTGGAATGGGAGAAGATCGAAGGACATGAGATCGAGGACGGGTTTGAAGATGGAGTCTTGATCCGAGGACACAGGAGCGATAGATCCCGGATAGAAGCTGGTGCGGAAAGCATCATGACTGTGCGGACGGTTGGCACAAGTGCTGGTGGTTCGGACGACGGAAACCCGACACGAGCAGTCGGTAACAATGGTTGGACCAGGGTAAAGAACCGCTAGTTGATCGAGACAGCTCATAGTCAGACAAAAGATGCTTGGTTGTCGTAAAATTCGACAGAGACGTTGTGGCCCACCCTCCCTCCCTTACTATGCCACAAGTACTCAAACAGTTGAGCGTCAACAGAAAGGCTGACTGGTGTGATGGGGATTCGCAATGCGAATACTTCTTTCTGGCAGCCGGCGCACCCTGTTAGAGATTTATCTCAACAGTGTATCGACACCTATTCTTCCTCGCTGATTTCCTCATCCTCTTCGTCCTGCGTTCCGGCAGAGCTTGCGGCATCAGGATCAGCCGGGGAAGGATTTCCACCCAGCAATGTGCTAGCTGTGCCGAAATTGCTCGTTGTATAAATATCAATGAGCGCTCCAGACGGAACGTCTGGAGGGTAGGATGGCGCGCTTGGTGCCGCAAAACCAAAGGACTGCGAAGCGATTTGCGACTCTGCTTGACCGCTAAACAGAACTGGGGGAGTCGACGGCGTGCTGTCAGTCGTTGTGGTAGCCGCGGTGGAATTCGACGTGGTCGCAGTGGTTGATGCCTGTCGGGAGGATTGAGCAGCTGTTGGGAAGGATGGCGCAGTGCTAGGTGCTGCGAACACGAAGGACTGCGAACCCAACTGCGACTGTCCCTGGCCGTGAAACAGAAGCTCCCCTTGGAAATATTCCTCATCTTCTTGTACCAATCTTGCCAAGTCTTCTCCCCATTCAACAGACTCGAATGGATCCGCCTCTGGGGTTGGAATGGCAGGTTCGGCTGCGGAAAGATTGAGATGCTCCGGCTCGGCTTCCTCCTCGTCCAGCGATGTCGCCATCTCCTCATCGCATGCGGAACGTTCGGGCGACGCGTCGGCATCCAGAGACTCATCGGCGGGTCCAGCCTCTGAGACGTCCAAGGTCTGCGATGCCGTTGGCGAAGCAGGCTCCGTGCGAAGAGGCGACTCACTCCTCGGCTGCTCCAAGTCGCCCTCACCACTTGGTGCTGCTTTGGGGCGAGTTGCCTCTCTGAAGCGCTTCATCATCGCTTTTTCCTTGGCCCTCAGCTTTTCCTTCTTCCTCTCCAGTCTGGCTTTCCTCTTCGCCTTTTCCTCGGCCTCGAAACTCGCCTCGGCCTCGGCAAAATCGTACACACCAACGGAAACCGCCGGTGCAAAGTCACTGGCAGGAGGAACAGCATCCTCTCCTGAAGACTGCTCCTGCGGGGAAGGGCAAGCATCATTGGGTGGCTGGGCCTGGGGGTCCTGGCTCAACTCGGGCTCCTGGTCGCTCATGGCAGTGACTTCAGGTGAGGGTTGAATGTCCTCAACACCTCTGTCGCTGCCATTACCGCCATCAACCTCGTTGGTACCGATGGCACCTTGGATGTCGGGGTTGGATGGTGGATGCGAATCAGGCTCTTCGGGACCATGTCCAACGTCAACTGAGACTTGAGAAGCCTCGAAGCCTTGGTTGTCCATGTCAACGTCACCGTCAATACCGTTGTCGTCTTGGTCGATGTCATTAGCCTCCGAGATGTCGAGGTCAGATGGTGGAAACGAGTCAAGTACTTCAGGATCATGTCCAACGTCGACTGAGGTATGAGTGGAAGCCCCAGAGCTTTAGTTGTCCATTTCAGAGTCACCGTCGATACTGTCGTCGTCTCCGTTGATTCCATTGGCCTCTGAGATGTCGAGGTTGGATGGCTGAAGAGATTCAGGTGCTTCGGAGTCACTTCCAATGTCAGTACGAGAGACTTCAAAAGCCCCGGAACTTCCATCGTCCATGCCAACGTCGCTGTCGTTACCCTCTTCGTCTTCGCCAATGTCATCGAAACCAGCCCCAGGGTTGTTGCCGCTTGCTTCTACCTGGGCCGGTGGTGCTGAGCCGGAAGTCGGCGGCCGGCAAGACTCCGAGGCGGTGGCATTTTCAACTTTGGGCGGGGTGATAGAAACCGCCCCGCTACCTCCATTGTCCATGTCGTCGTCCTCGTCGTTGTCGTCATTGCCATTATCGTCTTCGGGGCTGCCATTTTCGTCATGGCCACTTGGACCACGATTACTGGCATCAGCATCTGCCGGACCGGCGGTAGAAGTGTTGGGGGAGCTCCCCTCGGATGGATCCTCAGACCGACTGTCTCCCGCGGTCGGTTGAGGGTGCGCTGTCGCGTTTGCTTCATCAAGATCTGCCCCCTCCAAGGCAGGATCTTGATTCGGCGCCTGTTCATGAGCGCTGTTGGAGGCATTCTTAGCCTGTGACTCATCATCCGAGGGTATCGTAGACGTGGCCGTCACCGGTGCCGGTGCCACATCACGTTCTGCTCTCTGTCTCGCTGCCATCGCGGCTTCTTGTCTCCTAGTATACTCCTCCAGAAAAGCGGAGCTGCCTGGAGACAAAAGCATCGAGAACATGCCGGGAGACCAGAGATTGAGGTGAAATCCCGTTTCTGATTCCTGTGCGCAGAGAGATAGTACTGCGCGGCGGTTGGCGCTCAGTCGAGCATCATGGGCAGCTTCGATGGGAACAAACCAGTCCTTGTCAAGCGCTTCGGTTCGCGCAAATCCAAGCATCAGTTGCTCCTTTCTTCGCTCCGTATTAAGAACGGCACCCAAGTGTGAAGCACGGCTTGCGGAATAGGCTAGCTTAGGCTTCGCCATCCACCTACGTCGAGTTCGGTTGCACTTGGGTCTGGCCCAACCAGGCTTAGCACTTGGTCGCTGCAGCTCAACAATCTCCACCTCTGTTGAGGCAGTATCCTGTTCGGCCTTCGCTCCCGTGGGATTTAGTACCAGGATAGAAACGGGTTGAGGCGTCTCGGGGACCTCTGGATATGTCGAGACGGTGAAGTCCTCATTGTCGTAGATCGGGAAAATATCGAGGTCGTTTCGGATCTTGATGCGGCGAGCAGGGTGCAAGCGCGCAAGCGGGTTGCTGGGGGTGGAAAATGAACGAGGCGGCGGGCGAACAGGCGTACGAACAGGCTCGCGAGAGCGCTGGTCAGGCCTTACTTCCCGACGAGCTTCGTGAAGTCGTTGAATATGATTGTATCGTTCCCGGATCAAGCGATACTTCTCATCACGCTCCTTGACTTCATTCTCCAGAGCTCTCAAGATCTTTCTGTTGCTACCGTTGGCGATCTTCAACGAGCGAATAGTCTCTTCGCTACACAAGACTATCGTGTCGATCCAGTAGCATAGGCGTCTCCAAGTGGGAATAGGAACAACTGCGGCGAATTCCGGATTGACTGCTGTACGCTCGAGACAAGTACTCGGGCGAAGAGTCTCGGTAACCGGGCAGGCGCGCAGGTGTCGAAATATTGACAGGATGTTCTTGAATTCCTCGGCGGCTTTTGAGTCCAAGGACGCAATAGCTGACAGAAGCATCCGGTTCTCATGGCGGAGGGTGCCGATTTCCTTTTCTTGCAGGCCGCGACGGCGGTGATCTGCAGTCCAGGAATCGACGTGTTGGTCCAACCACGATGAAAACTGACCAAGCTTCTTCTCTGTCGGCATGAGAATGACGACGGAGGCCACGAGGAGACTGGCGAGGTAGAGGCCAAAGCCCGAGAGGTGCCGCAAAACGGTTCTGACACATTGTCCAACCAGCGCGCGTGGGGTCCTTGTCAAACGCGATACTCCAGAGGCCTTCTAGACCCGAGGAGCGTTCGCGCAGACAAGGATGACTGGCAGCACGAGGATAAGGAGGACAAAGGGAATCTCCGCAGAGTATTCAGCCGCCAATTGCGGGTCGAACTCCCATGCGTCGGCGAGGCCATCCGAAATGGAGGCGACGAGGTACCGATTTGCAGCGAGGGCGATGGCGGCTGCTGACATGATTAAACTTGCCGGCCGCAGAGAGGGAAGAGCGCTGAGGGTCCAAGTCAGTGGGACATTCTCGTCTTGGAGCAAAGAAGAGGCGATGCAATATCTCGAGCGCAAGCGACGAGGCAATCGCAATGATCGAGGAGGAGATCAGAAGATGGGAAATATCACATACCACGATGACCAGTGCGGAGGAAATTGTGCGAACCACGGCTAGCTCTTTGAACGAAGGCGCAAAGAGGAGGATGCCGACCATGGACGCGGCGAGGGTGGCGGCGAGGGCCAGGCTGAACACAGCGGGAATCATCGCGATCCCAATTTCGAGGAGGAGAGGGTCGAGGAGGGAGAGGAGGGAGCGTGCGCAAAAAGATGCGCAGGCGGCGGCGAGGAAGTCGAAATTGGTCAGTTTGCTCTGGGCGCGAAGCTGGGTGCTTGCTAGTCGAGTTTTGCTGTTGATTGCGATATTGGGCGCTGTGTGTTGAGGAGAGAAAGAAGAGGTGAGAGCAGAAAGGGCAGGTGGAAGATGTATTTGTACTCTGGCGGGGACCCACTTCGCGATCGCACGCTGCTATTGTTCTTCAGAATTTTCATCTGCGCATGGTCCACGCGCCCAAGAGACGCGTGTCAGTCCAGTGAGGGAAGGAACGCAAAATCCGAGATATTTCTCACTTTGTTGACTTGTTTTTGTGGGTGTGTGCCCTGGCCGACTGTCCATACCCTAAACCTAAAGCTTTACTTGCCTCTATTCAGGCCACCTCTGTCTTGGAGAAGAGTGTGTCTCCGGTAGAATTTCGTTGAGGTCATCTATTCTGCTCTTTGGTCTCTTTGGTACAGGATGGATTCGTGATAAAAATGACTCTATATACGGTTCCCACGCCTTGCCTTGGTTTTCTATCTCCAACCGGGCAGTTCTTGAACTTGGACTTCTGACTGCCGTGGCTCATGCCCAATAGTGTCGATTCTAAAATAGACTGTTGAATATTCCCAGTTCCCCGCAGTGTGATGAAGACTACTGTTTCCCTTGATTGATTCGATACTCGACGTCACTGACGAACCATGTTGCCCAAGCTACGTGTGCAGTCTACCTAGGTCGTCATGCGCTAAGCCCGTATCTGAAAACTATTTGGAGTCAGCTCCTCAGCTTGAACGTTCTGTGCAGTCGTCCATATTTTCATCGACGTTGCTGCCTTAGCCGTCTGACCAACACAGCAGACGGTCTTCTCTGCCGAAGGAACGTCATCGCCACCCTCATGGACGACAGAACTTCTTCAAGGCGACGGAGGAGTGCCAGAAGAGCCTTTGATACGTATATCAAATTGAATACTATGCAGAAAGTCAATAGTTTCGCATCTCCATGCAGTCTACGCCATGTATTTTATGCCTCCATGTTTGGTCGGAACTGACCCATCTGGCGTGTGAGTCAAAGAAACTCCTTGTTGTCTGCCATGTCCAAAGCAACAAATACACCAAATGGCATCTCATAAAGGAGGAAAAGAAGCTCCATGGGGGGGGGGGGGGATATCAGCCAATACCAGGAGACTCCATCGACGATGATAACACAGATGAAGCAGAGGACTGGATGAAGCACCATCCTCAACACCTAAGCTCTCGCTTCATTGAGTACCATCATAGAAACCGACATGGAACATCTGGAAAAGACCAATCAACAAGAATGGCTATCATGAACTGCTTCAGACCTCCCAACACACCCGTCTGTCTGGAATTCGACCTCACCGCAAAAAAAAGGGGTTTATTGACATTGGGTCTTGGCATGCCGCCGTTGAAATAAGCTCCCGCCGCCTCCACATTTTGTGCGCCTCAACCACCCCGCACCCACCCCATCAACCGGGACCGGTCCTGCATCCACATCTGCATCGTGTAACAAGGCTGCAAGGGAATCAATAATTGTGTAGATGATGTCTTGCAGCCTACTGTAACGGTGAAGACAGTGTAAGGGTCACATCCCGAATTGTCGAGGAGAGACCATGTTCATTGCAACCACATCGCAGCAACGCAATTTATTTGTTTGCAAATCAAGGTAATAACCATGTCCGAGCTCACTATGCAGCACAACCCAAACATGCTCTAACTCATCCAGGCGTCTGTCATCACGGGTATCAAGTCATTCACCACCCCACCGCCCACCCGCCCGTTCATACCCGCCGACCCTAACCCCAGGGGGGGAAAAAACTCCTAGATCAATACTACAACCATCCAACCAACCAATCAAAGCCAAAACAAGCGCGCCTTACCCAAACACTAATTGTCCCACCCTCACTGTTGCTGACTGGCCGCAGCAGCCGCCCTCTGGCCCCTAGCCAATAGTTTGCGATGAAGCTCCTGCACGGCATCTCCCCAAGCAGACATCTTTCCCTCGCCCTTCTCGCCTTCGCTGCTCAGAACGCGCCCACCGAGTTTGCCCGACAGGAAATCTGTCATCTTGGTCGCGTTGAACTGCTCTCCATATACAACCCTCGCCAAAGGTGTGACGGTGACCTCAACACCCTCCGCGCTTGGAGTGCTTTGCAGCGCGACAGTCACCTCCACCTTTGTCTGGAGAGGGACGAGCAATACGGATGACTTGATGTTAATAGAGGTATCCGACGTCTTGGAGATGAGAGTCGGAAAAGTGAGGTTGAGGAATCGCACTTGACCGGCAACGGTGTTGGCCTTATCCCAGCCCATGCTGACCGCCTTGAGCAAGCTGCTCACGGGCGTTGTAGCTTGCGGCAAACTCCGGACGTGGTCGCGGATGCATTGTAAGAAGAATTCCTTCTCGGGCGTGGAAGGGATGGGTTTTTGCTCGCGATTGGCGGCGATGTACCAAAGGTCAATATGCGACACTTGCTGTCCCTTCTTCTGCACAGCCTGCTGGAAGGCCGAGATATCGAACACGAGCTCCACTTCGCGTTTGTAGCTCATGGAAATGGTCGTGCCGGATATTCCGGTGATGGCCCAGCCATGTTTCTTCTCCAGTTCTTCGGTTCGTGCTGCGAAAGTGTTAGCGTTGGTGTTTGAAGCTGGGGATATTAGACCTCTGGCTGACCTTTGCTTGCACTGATCTCAGTTGAGCTCCATCCTCGACACTCTTCCCGAATCTTTTCGGCGTCTTTGATATCTTCGAGGCATTGTTGCTTTTGTTCCGCAAGAGTCTTGATGCCTTCTTCGGACTCCTCGAACAGGGCACGAAGCTCCGCAATCTTCTTTGTCTTTTCGGCGATTTCCGCGTCCATCGACACCAGCTCATCGCGGGCCTTTTGGAGCTCCTCCGGGTCGCAGTCGGCGAGCTCCCGAGCAACTGCCTCAAGGTCCTCTTGCTCTGTCTCGAGCTCCTCAAGACGCTTCATCATGGCTGGCAAAACTGTATCGAGAAGCTCCTGTTTCTTCTGCAGAATCTGGTCGTCTTCTTCCATGCCGTCCGAAATCTGCAGAAGCCCTTCACTAAGGCCTTCCTGGAGTCTCATTCGCCACTCGTACCACATGGCCTTGCTGAGGAGTCTGGCATGGCTCTTGACATTCTTGAACTGGTTGTCCATGAGTGTCTTGAACTCGGGAGATGCAGACATGTATTCCCGGAAGAGAGGCGGGTTCTCCACGAATGTTTCAGTTTCAATCTCACGAACGATCCGCCGCCCTTCTGAGATATACTTCCTGAGTTCGCGACAAGACTGCAAAAGGTTAACCATGCTCGTTGATCGAAAGCGGCCTTGACTTACATGCTGATACAACTCCAGCATAGGCACGGTGCATGCGCCGGCTACGACGCATTTCTCAAACGACGCGTCTTTGTCGTCCTCAGAGGCCGAGCTTCCCCTGGGAGCGCTGGGCACAACTGTGTGTCTTCGTTTAGTGGTGGTGAGTTCCATGAAGCGGATGCTGGTCATGTTGAGGAAGTCTTGGAGGTGAATGCGCTCTCCATCGTCGTCGCCCTGCTGCAGGTCCAAATCCGCTTGCGCCGTGTGATCAAAGTCCATGGTGTTTGTGGGTTGGTCATCGACATACTTGAAGCGACCATGGCTCTTGGGCGTTGTCGCTTTTGGCGGCGACGATACCGTCGTAGGCGTCGCCGAGTCTGCGGCAGTCTTACCGGCGTTTCTGAGCCCAGATCGCGTCTGTCGTCCTGTTGTAGTCTCCGCCTTGGAGGGTGGTGACGGGAGCTTGACGCTCTTGACAGGACTGCCTTGGTGGCCCTTAAGACGCTTCACGCCGTCACTGTCCTCCTGCTCGTCGTCATCTAGATCTGCTAGTTCCGCGGGTCGTTTTCCCAAGATGCCCCTGGCGCTGCCCACATGCAGACTCTTGCGGCCACGGAGAGGATTCTTCTTCGGACTGAGACCCTGAATCATTTCCCTCAGAGTCAGAGTGTCTTGAGCCCCATCTGCCTCTCGTTCCAGGATTCTCCGGCTGTTCTCCTTCTCCTCTTCCACTTGACGCTCCTTGTCAATCTCAGCCTCCATTGCCCGGGGGTCTGCGAAAGCCACTGTGCGACGAGGGCTGCTTGCCTGGCCCGGCACAAATGTGATGGTGGCATCGCCAATGGATCCCCGACGGTCGAACATCTGGGCAACTTTGGGAGAGCCAAGCCCCGCCCGGTCCGCACCAACGCCCGAGAGCCGTCGGCCTTGAGGTGTCAGAACAACGCGGGGTGTGCTGGCGCCAGTGCTAGGATCCTGGTGGAACAGCTTCTTTGACTTGGATGGCGACCGCGGCGTTACTTTGACAGGAGAACTAGACCGGCTCCCTATCATCGCTGGTGGTGTTTTTGCTCGGCTGGGCGTTTGAGACTTGACAGCCGCGTTCCGACTGGGGCTGACTTCCTTCACCGGGGAACTGCTGAATCCGGTGGGCGACTTTGCCTTTGGTGGTGAAGCAGAACGCGCTGGGCTCCGGCGGAGGCCCTTGCCTTGAAAGGCGGCGAGCTCGGGGCTACCATTCTCGTTGACCGATGCACGTCGCTTGGGGGATTGTGGTAGCTCGATGGATGCTGTAACTGAAGGCTCTGGGGCGTCTGCTTCGAGTTCCATGACTTTTCTACCCGCCGTCCGCGTCTCGGGGGCGGAGGGCTTGAGAATCCCGCCGACAGCCATGGTCATGTCCATGCCCATGGTCTCATCGCCGTCCTGGTCTGTTACGGTATCTGTGGGCAAGATCCGCCCAACAGCAGCCGTCATATCCATCACAGAAGCGTCATCGCCCTCGGGAAGGACAGTTCTTCGTCGCACGGTCGGGGCGAGGGCGCCAGCCAAGACGTTCCCAACAGCGGTTGTCAGCTCCATCGACATGTCTTCGTTGCTGTCGTTAGTGAAGTGACTGGCGTCCGAAACTCTCCCTTGGATTCCGCCAACAGCCGTCGTGAACTCCATCGTCTGTTCGCCGAACGATGTTGTGTCCTCGACCTGATGTGAGAGATGTTTGATGGATTTTCGACGCGTCTGCGGTTTTGCCTTCGGGATGATGCCACCGAGTGCCTTGGTCACATCCATCGACATTTCCATGTCCATTTCCTCTCCTTCGTCGTCCTGGCCGTCCAAGGGGGTTTCTTTTGGTCGTAGAATGCCACCAACAGCGTTTGTGATATCCATATCCATCTCCATTGTCATTTCAACATCTGAAGCTTCGTCGTTGTGGTCAGCTGCTGGTGCCGCTGGTTGTTTGACCTCCTGGGTCACATTTTCTGACGAAAAGTTTGAGGAGTTCTTTCTTCCCCAGCCAGCGAATCCGGCGATGACCTCCTCCTCTTCGTCATCGACACGTTGAGTGACTGCCCTTTGAGCTGCCAACCGAAGATTTTCGTCCAGATCTCCAGTGGTAGAATCTCCACTGTATGTGTAGCGAGATGCGATAGACGCCGAGGTCATCTCCTCGGCCTCCACCGTCATCATCGTGCCATCTTCTTCATCCGAGTCGCTCGAGTCTGTCATTTCCTCGCCATGGATTTCTGTTACGCCATCTGCATGTTCCAGGTCCGAGTCGTAGACCGTGGAAGCAATCGTGTCATCTCCATCATCGTAAAGGGACGCTGCGCCTGAGCTGCGCCGGTTTTTCCTTTGATGTTGGTCTCGCTGGTTGGCTGGTGATTCGGGCTCGGGCTCGTCAATATGCTCCGGTGGCGTGGATGGGGGTTCGGAGGCGTCTGATCCGTGGTGCTCTTCTGGTCGTGGCGCTGGAGACGGCGCAGCGACTGATGATGCGCGACGCGTGGAATCTGTCGATGTGGTAGAGTCTGGCATGTACTCGACCTCGTGGAAGGTGTGCAGCGTGGCCTCGGCAGCGAACGACACTCTGCGGTTGGCCAGTGATTTCCTGCGGGCCTCCCTTCGGTCGTTGATCTCCTTTTCCATCTGGGCGCGCTCCCGCTCTTCGCGCTCCCGAGCGGCGGCTTGTTGCTCCTCCTCAGTGCGGAGGGCTACTTTCGTGCCCGCCCCGCTGCCCTGGCTGGTGTCGCCGCTGACACCAGCAGCATCCGTGGTTGAGGAAGGGCTGGACTTCTTTGGTTTATGCGGAGGGATATCCGGCAGGATGGGCATGGTGGGCTTGAGGATCGATCGCGGGGGTGGTCTTGAGGGTACGGCGAGAGACTGTTTGCCAAAGTCAGTTGCGGGAGTCCGAACCATAGCACAATGCTCCAACATGAAAACATACGGCTCTGCGGTTACCAGTGCCTGACTTGAGGATATCAAGACTTCCCGGCCCCATGCTCTTGCTTCTGAGCTTCTTGCGACTCGCGCCCTCCATGGTGCCGCCGAGGTCAACTGTCGCGTTTTCCTTGTCACTTGACTTTCGTGATGATCCACCGATCGACTTGCGTGCCCGGCGCGTCGCCGGGAGCGTGGCTTCACCATGCGACGACATCTTGCACAGTTGTGTGGTACACCGCAGAAGTTGTCGCTGCGACAGAGAACGCGATGGGTCGTGATCTGAAGTTCAAGACTTGGTTTGGACGCGAATTACAGGGGTCTCGGGCTGCGAGGGGCACCTGTTTACTCGATCAGGGCAGTTGATTGGCTGCAGAATCAGTGATGTCAATAAGCCAAGCACTAGCCACCGCCGCTAGCAGCCTTGTGGCTAGTGCGCTGAAGTGGAGCCCCCAGGTCTGGCGAAGCTCGGACTCCAGCTGTGGCTTGCGCACGCTTCCACACTTTTTGATGTGAGCCCCAAAAATCAATCCCCAACTAGCAAAATTCTGGCCGCGAATTTGGACCTTCGACAACCACACCTGAACGACCACAGCACATCTTCGGCAACGAGAAACCGACAAGATGGCCACCGAACTGACCGTGCAGAGCGAGCGCGCTTTCCAGAAGCAGCCTCACAGTGAGTTTGCTGTTCTCGAGAATTTTGGCTGGGCTACTTGCTTGCCGCGTGCAGCGATGCGCGGGGGCAGCCGCAGCTAGGACGACGAGGTGCTGACAGTATCACCAGTCTTCCTCAACAGCAAGACCAAGGTCAAGTCCGCCCGGCCGGGCAAGGGTGGTCGTAGATGGTACAAGGACGTTGGTCTGGGCTTCCGGACCCCCAAGACTGCCATTGAGGGCCAGTACATCGGTACGTTTATCTTCGCAGCGCGAACTCCGACCAGTTCTCCATCGAGCCCGCCAAACGAAAACAACAAGCGAATTGGCGGGCGATTAGACGGCTGGGATGTTTGGGACAGAGGTTAACTGTGCTTTTCTGCAGACAAGAAGTGCCCTTTCACCGGCCAGGTCTCCATCCGTGGCCGTATCCTCACCGGTACCGTCGTCTCGACCAAGATGCACCGAACCATTATCATCCGCCGCGAATATCTCCACTTCATCCCCAAGTATTCTCGTTACGAGAAGCGCCACAAGAACCTTGCCGCCCACGTGTCCCCTGCTTTCCGTGTTGAGGAGGGTGATCAGGTTACCGTTGGCCAGTGCAGGCCCCTCAGCAAGACTGTACGTCCCGACATATCTTTTGAGACACATGCTCGAATCAACGCGACGGAGCAGCAAGACTGACAGGATTCACAGGTTCGCTTCAACGTTCTTCGCGTCCTGCCCCGAACTGGCAAGTCGGTCAAGAAGTTCAGCAAGTTCTAAAGGGTTGGGCTTTTCATTGGGCATTTCTGGCGTGGGTTTGCTTTGAGGGCTTGAGCTTATCAGAAACGGGACGGTCGGCAGGGAAAAGCTGCTCGAGCACAACATGTGTCATAGAGGCAGTTCTGAATGAAATCCGCCAAGTGAACTTATGAGCAAAAAACAGCACGGTTCGCTGCTTACAGATGTGAGCTGGCCGAGCACGGGTCTTTATGGCGGGGAGCGGCTCTTGTGATCATAGCATCGGTGAGATAGGGATGACCAATTCAAGTGCAATAATGAACAGCAATGTCTTGGTGGCAACGATGAGTGGTTGATCAAAAGCTTCGCGCTTCCTTTGGCCCTATATTTCTACTGACTGCAAAGCCTTTGGAGGCATGTCTACCTCCTGAGTGCAACTTGCTTAGTCTTGGTTCAGATTAGGGATACTAGTCAAATCATCTTGCCCGTCTTGTATGTCTCGAGGAGAGGAATGGGACGTCAACATACATTGACGAGGTGAAGGCCTCGGTCATGACACCCACAAACAAGACATCGGCGCCTCCCAGTACAACTCACACCAATTACACCAGCATCAGTGATGAGCCACTCACACGTAAAATACCGCTGTATTCTGTCCCCAACACTACAATCCCACCAAAAAAAAGCATGATGATACCGCTGCCATCCCCTAACCTAAAGGAAAGCACTGCATATTGGTACAAGAACCCAATTCTGTCTCCCATCTCAGCTACGGCTCCTACTCCGAGCCCTCAGAGGCACTGGACGCTCCTGCATCTGACGAGGAGCACGCCTCATCAGCGTCGTGCCCAGCGTCTTCGCCTTCCCACCATTTCCCCCATGAGTTGCGCGTCGTCTCCTCCCCCATGTCCGCATACAACGCAAGGCATCAGTGTTCCACAGTTGGTAGCGCTCGAGTGCTCTACACTGCATCTTCAAAGGGGTGGTCAAACTCGGAGCTCGGAGCCCCAAACATCCCAGCGGCGAAAACTGAGAATTCCTGATCAATGTCCAGATCGGGCGGGCTTTGGGCACCAGTGGCCACGACAATTTCTGGCTCGATAGGTGACCGTTTCCGCGGATAACCGCCGTCGTAATGGGGGGTATTCTAAATCCCATCACCCGGCGTGTCGGCCGCAGATTGGACACCGTGGAATGCGTCGCCGAATGCAGAATCTTCCAAGTCCATGTTCAGATCGCCGAGACCGCCCGTGGCATCGACGCTGGGCGGGTCATAGCTCGCAAGAGCGTCCCCTGCCGTGTCGAGATCACCCAGAGAGCTGAAGTCGTTGTTGTCTCCATCGAAACCGAGTCCGTCGGCTGGCGTCTGAGCAACCGAGGGGGCCTTGCTTGATGCGGCAAGCTGAACCCCAGAACCATCTCCGAGAGTTCCAGCGGCGGGGGTCAAGCCAGCAGCTCCGCCGGCGTTGCCAAAAGAGGCTGGTGATCCGCCCCCCTTTGGCACAACCACCCAGTCGCCACTACCGGTTCCCTGATCCGGGGCTGTGGTGCCGGCCTTAGGGCCATCCGCATCGTGCATTTTGACGTCATCACCGACAGCTGCTAGTGGTTGCGATGTCGGGGCCTGAGCGGGTAGAGGAGATGGGACGTTGAGATTTGCGGGCGTAGCAGCACTCGATGGAATGGCTGAGAGATGTGGCTGCGGTGTAGGGAAGTTGTTGATTGGCGTAGAGGTGGACGAGAAGCCTGTGTGCATCTGGTCAAGCAGCCCAGCGGCAGTACCACCCATATCGATGTCGGAGTCGCCAATCATGACTCCGCTGTTCTGTGAACCCGCATGGGATGGTTGCCTGGACATGGATGCGGATGGCGCGTTCAGCCCGATGTCTGACTGCAGTTGCGCTGCTTGTGGCACAGGCTCGGGTTCGGGCTCAGGGGCGAGTTCTTGGTAGCCGCCCTCCTGGACTCGGCAGACGTCGCGAACAACTGCTGCGCGTCGACCAACCGCATCTTCGACCCGTGACAAGATATCATCGAGAGTCTTGTTCTGGCTAAGGCTCAACCGACCCATGCTTTCATCGCTCTCCTCCAGTCTTCCCTCCAAGCGCCAGAACTCGGGACCCGTCTCCTCTGTAGCGGTCCGTAGATCCTTTTCTGCCTGCTTTATTGTGGCCAGTCCTGTCAGAGAGGCAAGCATCTTCTCATGCTGTTCCTTCATCTTGGCAACCTCAATTTTGTGCGCTTCGGAACGCTCTTCCACCCGAGCCTTGAACATTTTGGCGATCTCAGGGTCCAGATGACCAGTGTACGGCTTCTTAGGCCCCAGCTCCCAGTTTCCAGTGCCCTGAGACTCAAAAACGCCGTCCGTGAGCGATGCGAGCTCTCCCTTGCGGCCAAGACCTAGATCCGCAACCTCGATTTGGGCGATTCTGTAGGGAGAGGAGAGGATCTCTTCCATCCATTCGTGATTCTGCCGGTAACGGTGCATGCTCATCTCCTGCGGCGTGAGATGATCGAACATGTCGCCGCGGGAAATGTCCTCGTCATCATCAAAGATGCTATCCATGCCCGGAAACGGGGCGCCCATCATCTGAGGAGGGTGAGCTGCTCCCTGACCGTGCCCACCCCGTCGCTTGGGGGTCGGCCCAACGGCCGGCGCAGCATGTCCGGGATGTGGCGGGTATGCCATAGCCTGAGGAACGTTGCGATTCGGCATGGGCGGTGGGTAGATGGATTGCCCGCGAGCCGGAAGCGGCAACTGTGGCCAGTTGACCCTGTCCGAAAGCATGAACTCTTTGCGGACAATCTGGCCCATCTGGAACAGCTGTTGCCGAATGTTCATGGTTTGCTGGATAACGGGGGTGATCGGAAGCATGTTGACCTGAAGGCGATCATTCTTCTCGCTGGGGCCATAGTGAACGAGCCACAGATTTGGGTCGATCTGGGGAATGTTGCCCGCTTGAACCTGACTGGGGACGAGCCGGAATCGTCTTCGAGAGTGAATCGCAAACTGTTCGCCAGGGCGATATCCGGCCCGTTGATACCAAATATCAATCGCCTGCGTCAATGGTCAGCATACGTTGCGCGAGCGCAAGGGCGCTATTGCTTCTCGTAGAGGAGCTGAAAGGGGGGCCTACCAGGCCGTTGCCTATCTCGTTCCGGTAGAAAGTCTCGGGCTGTGGCCACACATATCCATCGCTGGCAAAATCCAGGTTGCGCCTAGCAGTGGGCTGCCAGGTCAAGAATATCGAGCCATCCTGGGGGCAGTCGAGGTAGGTCCAGAAGAACGGCGCCGTGTCGCGCGCAATCTTAGGCGCTGCCATCAGCCATTTCTGAACATCCTGGAGGTCCAATCTGGGCATCAAGGCATATCGGTAGGTCGATATTAAATGCACGTGTGGGAGCTGTGTGCAAAGGTGGTTAGCGACTTTGCGACAACGCGACAGCAACGGGCGACACGACAGGACCGCGAAGACGGGATCAACGTACCAGCTCCCCGTGGACATTCGAGCTAGGATCTGCAGCGGCCATTGTTGCAAATGCTGGATGTCGATATGGGGGAGTTTTCGTTATTTGCGATTGTCAATAGCGACGCGACCATCTCACTTCTGTCGATTGGCGGGCGTTCGTTGATGGCGAGCTAGGATCAGTGGTGCTACTAGCCCTGCGACTTTGCGGTTGTTCAGCCTCGTCGCGAACTGGAACTTTTGAGTTTGCAGCCCACCGGCGCGTCGGAGACAGGTGGAGCCTGTGGCGCGAGTGTCATCACGTGATTCTGCCTCCTGTTCATGACCCTTTTGTTGGCCGATTGACGACTTGCATACAACATCGAGACCATCCAAACGTCTGAGCAATTCAAGCACTGAATTCATTGTAATTGATTCCAACAGTCAGCCTCCCATTCTGGCCTTGATGGCTCTGGTAACGCAGTTTCTATCTGTGTATTCTACGCCCTTGGGCTCAAACTGCTGTTCGCGCAACTTAGAAGAGATCAATGCTCCTATCACCAAATTTCGGCAAATCACCAATTTTTGTTTTACGCTTGGTAAGTCGACGCCGAAACATTGCCACCGCGGCCGGTCCAGTTGACGTGAATGTCCTTGCCTTCCGGGTACTTGGCATTGGCAGCCTCCGGCTTGACCCGGAAGGTGTGGGCGCCGAAGTAGTCGCGCTGCGCCTGGAGAAGGTTGGCCGGGAGGTCCTTGGTGCGATACCCATCGAACCACGAGAGGGCCGTCGAGAAAGCGGGAGACGGGATGCCAAGAAGAGCAGTCTTGGCGACAACGTCACGCCACCCGGGCTGCGCCTTGTGGATGGCCTTGTTGAAGAAGTCGTCGAAGAGTAGATTCTCCAGGTCAGGGTTGTTGCGGTACGCAGCGGTGATATCCTTGAGGAAGACGGAGCGAATGATGCAGCCGCCGCGCCACATGAGGGCGATCGAGGGCTTGTTGAGCTTCCAGCCGTACTCCTTGGCGGCCTGTTGATTCACGTTGGTTAGCGGTGCGGCCTCTAACGCACGCTCGTTTCTTCAACTCACCTCCTGCATAAGCATGAAGCCCTGGGCGTACGAGATGATCTTGGAGGCATAGAGAGCCTGCTCGAGGTCCTCGAGGAACTGCTCCTTGTTGCCATCAAAGGTGCTGGCGCGGCCGACGAACTCGAGCTTGGTCGAGGCCTTGGCACGCTCCTCCTTGATGCCCGACAAACAGCGGGAGAGGACAGCCTCGGCAATAAGGGTGACGGGCATTCCCAAGTCAAGGGCGTTAACCGCGGTCCACTTGCCGGTACCCTTCTGGCCAGCCTTGTCAAGGATCTTCTCGACAAGAGGCGTGCCATCGTCATCGTTGAAGTACATGATGTCGCGAGTGATCTCGATAAGGAAGGAGTCCAGGACACCCTTGTTCCACTTGGTGAAGACGTCGCCCATCTCCTTGTTGGTGAGACCGAGGCCGCGCTTCATGATGTCGTACGCCTGAGAGGTCAAGCGGTCAGCCAAATGCCAAAGGGGCCCCAAAGTCCGGGGTAACAGCGAGAAGGGCAAGTACCTCGCAGATAAGCTGCATGTCACCATACTCGATACCGTTGTGGACCATCTTGACGTAGTGGCCAGCACCCTCGTCGCCAACCCACTCGCAGCATGCCTCGCCGCCGCTCTTGGCAGAGATGGACTGGAAGATGTCCTTGATGTAGGGCCATGCGGTCTCATCACCACCGGGCATGATTGAGGGGCCGTAGCGGGCACCCTCCTCACCACCAGAGACACCGGAGCCGACGAAGCGAAGGCCCTTGGATGCAAGGTACTTTGTCCTCCTGTTGGAGTCGGGGAAGTGGGAGTTGCCGCCGTCGATAATGATGTCGCCGCGCTCGAGAAGGGGCAGAAGGGTCTCGATCCAGTCGTCAACAGCCTTGCCAGCCTGGACGAGGAGCATGACACGACGGGGCTTCTTGAGCTTGGAGACGAACTCCTCGGTCGAGTGGGCACCGACGATCGACTTCCCCTTGGCCTCGTTGGCGAGGAAGGCGTCGACCTTGGAAACGGTGCGGTTGAAAGCGCAGACCGTGAAGCCGTGGTCGGCCATGTTGAGAATCAGGTTTTGGCCCCTGTGCGGCTCTTGTTAGCGAGGCTCCGAACCGGAGGTCGTCCCGGTGGGATGGACTGTCAACTTACATGACGGCCAGACCGATGAGGCCGAGATCAGCGCTTGCAGCATCGTTAGCATTTCTCAAGCTCTGTGAATTCAAAGAGGAGCCAGCTTTCGGAGCTCCGCCGCCGACATTGATGGCGGCGAGGCGGGCGCTGAAGGCTTTCAGTAGTTGTATAAGGGAAGCACTGCCTTTGCTGCTCCCGCCGCCATCGCCGTGCGCCCGCAGAGGCGGCAAGCAGCCTCCTCCAGCTCCTGGACAGCAGCTCGCATGGGCACAGCAAGAGGGTCGTCCGAACAAGAAGAGCAGAAACACGCAGTTCACACAGCGGCTGACTCGAGGCAAAGCTGCGGGGTAATGGGACTTACACTGCGCCAGACATTTTGGTGGAAAGATGGCAAACACAGGTGCAGCAATTGTTCTTGGGTGTGTGTGGTGAACTCGAGACCAGCGAGGCAATTGCTCAAATTGAATGAGATCGCTCAACTAGGGTGGAAGTGATGAATGTTGAAAAAAATCTCAACAAGAGTGAAAAGATGAGAGGTGATGGAATGACGAAACTTTAACCCACGACGCGGGGCACGATCGGTGGGGGCTTACTCATAGGAAGGTAGGTATATATCCGGACGAAGCGGGACGCCAGATGCGGTCCCGGACCTCGAGTCACGAATATGCTCCCAACAATTGGGCGGGAAGCGTTACAACGCCTTGCCCCTATCCAGTCTCTCGTACTTACAACACCTGCGTCCGACGCTCCGATATGATGGCCTGGGAGCACCAGCCGGCCCGCTCTGTGTCACCGCAACCATGAGGTCGATGTCCCACACGCCAGCGCCATACCCATTTCCGTACAGCTCAAACAGCGCATCAGACGAAGCGGCTCCGGCGCGAACTGGGTCTGGAGAGCCTCAAGGACCCATCTCTGCTGGCTCTTCTGCCCATGTCCCAGTTGCCTGGGCCATGTACACCCATTGCCTTATCGCCCTGGATCCGATCATGGAGCAGTTAGCACTCAGGTAGGCATGCATCGAATTCGGATCCCCGATCGGGCTGAGCCTTAGAGGGGCCCTCAGGTGTGCGTGCCATGACTTCCGTTGGGGGTGGATGTGCCGCCGGGATTATCGGCCAAACAAAGGTGAATCCTTTTCTGCACCACAGTTGTGGCCATCAGCCCATCCCGTCTTCCTGGCGACGTCCGCGGGGTTTGAGATATCTCTGCTCACCCAATTGCCGCACCTTCAGCTGGTTTTTTCGGCTCTGGGCGTCTCCTCGGAGCCAATCCTGAGCCCCGCCAGCACTCTCTGTCACTTTTTTCCCCTCTGGACCCGCAAGTATCTCGTAATTGTATGGGATTCTGTTTCGCCATGAAGCTGTCCCTTCCATGGCGGGGTTCTCACGCGCTGCCCCTCAGTTCAAAACCTTGCGACCCTTGATGGCCAGTGCGTTGCCGGCCCCTGGTTTCTCGGGCCTGTGTGGAGCTTGGCACTCTTGGGAAGGCGGCGTGGGACACAGGAGAGGGGCGCATCGTTCCTGTCAAACCTCATCGCCCGCATCCCGCGCGGCGTCCTGAAAGAGGGAGTGAAGCTTCGATTTGGCTAGGTGCCTATGGTCACCTTCCCGGAGATGTCAATGCGGGCGTCTATCGTGTTGGGGCAACCCCTAGTGCCAGTCCAGGAGCTATTGCAGCATCCTTAAAACCCTGGTTGAAAAGGAAAAGACTTGCTTCTCATCTGTGGCGTATCTGTTGCGTCCCATATGTGTGGCTGTGCTCAGCCACAAGTTTGGAAACAGTGGGGCTGGATTCAACCACAATTTTGACGCGATTCTCGTCTCTTCCACTCCGTGAGCCAACTTCGCCATTGGGTTACAAGAGCAAATACCGTCGGAAAGGGCTCACAGGTACGTGCAATCAACGAAGAAGAATCCGTTGAATTCTGTCGGGCGAAGAAATTCATCATGTCATACTCGGGTGCTCCAGGTCTCCCCAAAAACTCATCGTCGCATCCGTCGCTGCCTCCTCGCCCGCCTCCGGGGAAGGGTTTCAAGCCCGCCTTCTCACCCGCCAACTCGGTTCCCGTCATCACATCCGCACCGGCCTACGCAGCGACCACTGCCGCCCCGTCTTATTCTGCCGCGCCTACCTATGGCGCAAATCCGCAAGCTCCCTCCGTAGGAGGCGTTGGCGCATACAGCTACCCACAACCACAGGCCTATGCGCAGCAGCCCAGCAGCTACTATGGCGCACCAACCGCCAGCAGCTATTCCACGCCGCCGCAGATCCGCAACCCCTTCCCGCTTCCCGGCACTCAGGCCCCCGATTTCGATCCAGAGATCGCAGCGCAGATAGCCCAGTGGCAAAGCGCATACATGCCCAAAGACCCCTCCGACACCACAGCTAAAGGCACTGGCGCCGGTAATCGTGCAGGTCCTACGGCCGCAGCCACGGCATCAGCCGACGCCGCAGACCACCACACTGGCGTTGCCGGCGAAGACAAGAAGAAAACTGTCTACCGCGAAGGTGGCGGCAAGAAATGGCAAGACGACTCGCTCCTCGAATGGGACCCGGCTCACCTCCGCCTCTTTGTCGGCAACCTCGCCGGCGAAACGACCGACGAATCACTCCTCAAGGCTTTCTCGCGCTGGAAAAGTGTGCAAAAAGCCAAAGTGGTCCGCGACAAGCGCACCACCAAGAGCAAGGGCTTCGGCTTCGTCAGCTTTAGCGATCCTGAGGATTTCTTCCAGGCTGCCAAGGAAATGAACGGCAAGTACATCCAGAGCCACCCGGTCGTCGTGCACAAGGCCAAGACGGAGATCAAGCCGGCGGTGGTCAAGGATGATCGTAAGCACCACAAGAACAAGAAAAACAATAAAAACAAGGACAAGAAGGGCGGAAGCGGAGCGGGACATCACGAGGGGACCTCCTATGAGCCTCATCTCGGCCCGATGTCCGGTGGCGGTGTGACGAAACCAGGACAAAAGACCCGCGGCGGGTTGAAGCTGTTAGGTTGAGCGGAGCGCTGGGTCTTAATAATCGTTGATACTTGGCCCGGGGGCTTACTGGACATTCATGGGAGCGAGGGTCAACATACACAGGGATTATTTGCGTTTGCGAGGCATCTGTAAAATCGTGTTGTCTTGCTAGGTGCTCTTCGCATGAGCTCAAGGGCCCAAGCGGACGGATAGATGGGGCGAAAGTACCCGCGACGTGGCGTTTGGAGTTGTCCTTGGTCGGAAGATCAGAAATCAATACCATACCTACCCTTCACGCTCCTAGCCCGTGCTAACGCAAAGCGATGATGTTTGTATGTGGCTATTTCAAGAATCCTGTGCATGCATGACCCTAATATGCAAAATCGCCATATGCAGAATCCGAACACGACCTTACTGACATGACATATGCGCCCTTCCTCGGTCTACCTTGCGTCCCGATAGTATAGCTAGTATAGAAAAAAAGTGGAATAGTGTACACAACGCGATGTATCAGCGTGTAGGTGAAATGGTTTTCTCTACCCCTTTTCGTTCAGGGGTAGCCTGCCACACTCGTCATGCTCTCCCTCTGTGCTCTGCATCAACGGGCGATGCGAATCTCTCATCCGCAGAGAAAAGCACAGCATTCGCCTCCCCTCGTTGCAAAAGCCCTCGGTCTTCCGCATCGTCGTCCCCTTCTCCGTCGCTGTTGTTCCCGCTGCTGCTGCGCGTAGGCGACGAGAACCTCTCGACTGGCTCTGTCGCTGCTTGGACGTGCAAACGATGGACGTCAGACTGGGCTTCGCTACGCATCTTCGAGATTTTGATGTAGTTGTACGCGGCAATGGCGCAGATGGTGATCACCAGGCCGACAACATTGATGGGCGTCATTGTGTCGCCGAATACGATGGCAGCGGCGGAGATGGTGACGACTTCTTTGAAAATGCCTGCGATAGAGAGGGTGACGACTGAGGTGCGCTTGAGGAGGGCAAACTCGGAGGCGGTCATGAGAAACGCGATGGTTCCCGGGAATAGGAGGAGGAGCGGGGTGATGACAGGGCCACGCTCTGCGGAGATGGCGCCGAGACCGGCGATGAGGGCCGGGAAGCCTTCCACCGGGACGGCTATGCTGAAGAGCGTGATGAACATGATGGGGGCGAGGAAGAAGATACTGGAGAAGGGGTTGGATGTGGCAGGGTTGCGGAGGAGGAGAATTTGAGTGAGGGCCCAGCGGAAACCGGAGAAGAAGGCGGCGGAGATGACGAGAATGAAACCGCCGAGGTGGAATTCAACCTCGCCGGCGACCATCATGACCACACCGAAGGTCATGGTTGCGATGATGGCTATTAGCCTCCACGTCGGGGATTCGAGGCGGAAGGCGAAGGCGAAGAGGAGCACAAAGGCCAGGGAGGAGGACTTGCACATGGCTGCGGCTGTTAGTGTTGCCCCAGGAAGTGAAGATCGCTGAACTCACTGTAAAACGTGAGGGTGATGAACTGCAGAGACGTATTCCCAAGTCCAATGTCCAAGCCCGTCGCGATGCCGCAAGGACCAATCCTTGTCAGGTAGAACATCTTGGTCATGAGAGGTCTCTCGCTCTCATGCCTTGACTGCCCCAGATCTGACTTGTGGCCATTCTTCGGGCGAAGGGAGGGAAAGAGAAACAACACAATCGACGCCAACGTGAACTGCACCAGCATGTGCATTGACGTTGTAAACATAGGAAAGGGGAAGTTAAGCTTCCCCTTGTCGAACATCCATTTGTTGTACTTGAAGGCTAACGTCAGCATTGTTTCAAGGACAGCGGGGCAGGAGAGATTTCTTACAAGAGAGATGCTGAGAGAGAAGGTATACCACAGGAGAATTAACGTGATATTGATCAACAACCTCTTGAGGACATTTCGGTCCGCCTCTTTCTTCTCTTCTTCGGTAATAGTGTCCGGTGCTATCCTGTGGTCGAGCTGCGTGTTGCGATCTCTCCTCTGCCGTTTCCTCCGCTTGTCCTTGCCTGTTAATCCAGCCTCCTCGTCGTCGTGGAGATCTTCGTCCGACAGGCTAATCGAGCCCGCATCCTCGCCTTCAATGGCGACCATCTCGCTGTCTTCGTCGTACTTTCCGGTGCTCCCTTGCGTGCGTGATGACGATGCCGGCCTGGGCGATCGCCTTCTGCTGCCGGACGCCTGTACCGGGTCAAGACTGCTTTGTCGCTGACGACGGCCTTCGGGGTCTACCGGCTCCATTTCAAACTCGCTGCCGTCGCTATCCGCGTCGGAGTGGGCGGGCTCGGTCGCTGCGGTTCCTGCTGCATGCGCCAAAGGTCGGCGGGAATCAGACCTGTCAGCGGGTCTTGTCGCGTGTCCTGACGAAGACACCGATGCCGAGAGTGTCTCGGAGCCGTGCTGCAGCGGGTTCGCAGTCGAATTGACCTGTGATTCGGGCGGTGATCGAGGTGGTAGAGACATGGTCAGGTGGAGACACCGTGACAGCGATCGCGCGGTGCCATCGTTGTCCAACGCCAGAAGCCACCAAGACGGTTTGGTACTGGTCGCTAAAGCATCGAGAAGTTTTGTGGGGATGAACCGGGGTGATCGAGCCCAGTGACAGGGGGGCGGAAGCTTGGCGGCGAATAAGACGGGAGCTTTGTTGCCGGGGGCTCAATGCCCCTCCTCTGGTTTTCCAGCAACCATCACCCATTGTTCCAGCGCTTCGTTCTGGTTACTCGACTCTCCCGAGAAGACCTTCGCGTCATACGGCATTGTGTTTGCATCTCCAAAAGTATATGACCCAAAACAGGATGCTTATTTTGAGCACTGTGGGAGCGGTCCCTGCGGCTGTTGAATCGGCCAAGCTTAAATCCTCCCAGCCAAACCCATGCGAGGTACCTAATCAGTACGTAACGTTGTCCATGCCTTAGTCAACACGTTGTTTGAGGCTGTCATAAACTGCGACTCTCATCTCGCGTCCTCCATTTCCGATAGGAGACTGCTAGATCAACGACCTGGGTGGGTAAGTACCTAGGCTTCCCATGAACGAGCGGAGCCGTCGTGGGATACACGTAAGTGCACAGTTGGGAGGACGGGACTGCAGACAAGCTCACAAGTAAGCAACCTCCTGTCGGTCGGTACCTGGAGCGCGGTCTCGCTCTCCACAGCCTACCCTCGCATTGCCTCCCCTGGGGAGCGAAGCTGCAGCAGTGTCTGAATGGCTGCCGCAACGTCACACAACCGTTACGAAGACCTCTATTCGCTCTAGAGAAATGGAGTCAGCCGGTAGCCAGCGGAATCCGGGCTTCCGGTGCTTCTCGACGGGCTATGCCAAAGCAGAGGACGTGCATCTTGAGGGCACATTGACTCTTCGAGATCCAGGTTGAGGTGCCACGACATCCAAGACACGGCTTCGACTCCCGACAGGGCCTTGCTGCCGTCTCCCTGGCCAAGCTCTGCACTGAGTCGCCCTCGGCGCGGGGAATTGATCAAGATCCTTACAGCAGTCGATCCATCGATAGGCTTGTGGTTGAGGAGCTACAGCCGCCAATATGGTTGCTGACTCAGAAGTTGTCTCCCGCGCCCGAGATGCCTGCACCGTACCGCCCCTCGATCCGTCGAGACCCTTCATACAGCTCCTGGCAATCCTTTGATCGGGCAAAGGCCGCACCTAGAACGGCCAGAGCCTCGTGACCGAGTCTTATTCGCTCCGCAAGTGCGGGGGGCATCGAGTCTATTATTTACCTATACCTACAAATACAACCCCTCGATTTTGTGAGGTTTATTTATTCACAATCTTGGCCGTTCACGTCATCAAACCCACCCGCTGTTTGCTGCGGATTCTCCTTGCTTTCTTCCCTGCTAAGACGCATTAGATCCCGCGACTTACACGTCTAGACCCCACTTTGTTACTACGTACCTGTGCACCTTGGCGAGGTGTCGACCACCAGTTGCTTATCCCAATTCACTTCACTTGCGCTTCCGAAGAGTGTCGCATCTCTCCTAGGTTGGCTTTACGTTTCCTGTTTGAGAACACGCAGTTCACCCCAAAACAGAGCCAACATGGCGGCTCACGGCTCAACCAATGCAATGGACGGCCACATGCGTAGAAGTGGCGGGGGGTATCTCCCCATTGAGAACTACGGCTTGATCGGAAACATGAGAACCTGCGCCCTCGTGGGCATGGATGGCAGCGTTGATTTCATGTGCTGGTGGGCTTTTCCAAAGATGAGAAATATCGAGAGAAAAATAGCACTAACATGACCAGGCCGGAGTTTGACTCTCCATCAGTCTTCTGTCGCTTGCTGGACAAGGACAAAGGGGGTTTCTTCAGCATCCACCCGGCAGAGCATCTGCCTTGCACTACCAAGCAGCAGTATTTGCCGTCATCCAACATCCTGCAGACTCGGTATATTCATGAAGACGGCGTTGTTGACCTCGTGGATTTCTTCCCTCGGCCCAAGAACTCGAAGGTGGTTGTCCGCGGGCCCAAGCAAGGTGCTTATCGCGAGACAACGAC
Organism: Podospora aff. communis PSN243; assembly: GCA_033296975.1. NCBI lineage: Eukaryota > Fungi > Ascomycota > Sordariomycetes > Sordariales > Podosporaceae > Podospora > Podospora aff. communis PSN243. The sequence continues at coordinate 776,894 of MU865916.1, read as the reverse complement.
GCAGCTGAAGGAGCTGAAGAAATGGTCAGTATTTTCACTGGCATATCAAGCTACCAATTCATGTTGATAAAACGATAGGCTCGTTCGCCGGGTTGAGTGTATCCGCGGCAAGCTCCAGCTCGAAGTCGAGGTGTTTCCGGCCTTCGAGTATGCGACGGAACCGCACACCACAACAATTCTCGAGGAGACTCATGATTGCTCGCACTCGTCGCAGAGCAAGACAGTCACGTTCCACTCGAAGTCGGTAAAGCTTCAGCTCGACGTCAGCATCGACAATGGCGATGACGGTGATGCTGCAAGCAGGGCACCTCCAACTGTTTCTTTCAAGAAGGTTCAACGACCGGGAATGCTGAGCGAGGGAGTCGTCGCCGTCATCGATGTCTCGGAGGGGCAAGCAGTGTCGTTTGTTCTCCGTAACGACTCCCCTGACCACATCACGCCCGTCATCACCAGCGCTGTTCTGGACACTCAGCAGCACGATACGCAGTCCTATTGGTACAATTGGATTTCCAAGAGCAAGTACAAGGGCCGGTGGCGCGAGGTCGTTTCGCGCAGTCTCATGATTCTCAAACTCATGACCTACGAACCCACGGGAGCCATCATTGCCGCTCCGACCTTTTCGATTCCCGAGGACATCGGTGGAGTACGGAACTGGGACTATCGCTTCTCGTGGGTCCGAGACTCGAGCTTCACCATCTACATTCTGCTTCGGCTTGGCTTTACCGAAGAGGCTGACGCCTACATGGACTTCATCTCCGAACGTTTCCTGCAGTCGCGTGTCAGCGATGGCGGTCTTCCCATCATGTTCACCATCCGAGGCGAGACAGATATCCCCGAAAAGGAGTTGGAGCATTTGGATGGCTACAAAGGGAGCAAACCCGTCCGCATCGGAAACGGCGCCGCGTTCCACCACCAGTTTGACATCTACGGCGAGCTGATGGACGCTATCGTGAGTGCAAATCAGAGCGGTTTCTTCCTGTCTTGTCCTTTTTCGTTGTTTCGGGAGCAAAATCTCGATTTCGACCCCCGAGACAACAGAGAATATCCTAACAAGGAGACATTAGCTGATTTTTGCCACAGTATCTCTACAACAAGTATGGTAAGCCTATTCATTGGGACCTCTGGTGTACCGTTCGCGAAATGCTCGACTACGTCCTCACCATCAAGGATGACCCGGACATGTCAATCTGGGAGGTGCGGAACAATAAGCAGAACTTTGTCTATTCCAAGGTCATGCTCTGGGTTGCCTTTGACCGCGGCTTGCGCCTCGCCGAAAAGCGCAACTTCCCCTGTCCAAATCGCGCTAAGTGGCTGGAGGCAAGGGATACACTGTACGAAGAGATCATGGAGAAGGGCTACAACAAGGACATGAAGTGCTTTGTCCAAAGCTACGAGAACAACACCATGCTGGACTCGTCCATTCTGATCGCCCCGCTGGTTTTCTTTATTGCGCCGAACGATCCGAGGTTTTTGAACACTGTATGCTCCCCCCTTCCTCGTAGAGTCATGTGATGTAAAAGACAGCAACTGATCGAGATAGATGGATCGTATTATGCTCCCCCCTGACAAGGGCGGACTGACTAGCACGGGCCTGGTGTATCGGTACGATACAGAGCTTTCGGAAGATGGTAAGCCTATATTTTTTTTTACCTCCCATACTCGGACGAGACAACCAACTGATGAAATCAGGTGTCGGCGGCCGGGAAGGCGCCTTCAGCATGTGCACATTCTGGCTGGTCGAAGCAATGACACGCGCCAGCGTTTACGAGCCCAAGTATCTTGTGAGGGCGATCAACTTGTTCGAGAACATGCTCAGCTTTTCTAACCATCTGATGATGTTCTCCGAGGAGATCTCACGCTCGGGAGAGCAGCTGGGCAACACGCCTCAGGCCTTCTCTCATCTGGCTCTGATCAGTGCTGCGTTCAACCTGGACCGCGTTTCCGAGTTCAGAAAGTAGACTCACCGCGGTGGGAGGAGCATGGACATGTTAGCAAACGCTTGAGAGATTTGCTATAGAAAAGCGTGATCTAAACGCAATGAAACTAAAATGTTCCGCTGAGTATATATCTACACCGTGAAAGCTCTGCTTGTAACCGTATTGTACGGACATTCCTCCTTGACACATTTTCCCTGTGTGATTCCAACACTGCAACGCTCAGCCGGCGAATAAGCAAACATTACCGTCAAGCCCCCTTCCATAACCAGAAACGCCATCGCTATGCCCTTCCCGCTGAATGTAACTCTCTTCCCGGCTCACGACAAATCCATCTCCAGCTCCTCCAAATCTCCCAACGAACTCAAACCCGAGCTCTGCGGTCTGGAATCCCCGCCATCACCATTCATCTCCACATCCTCCTTGCCATCCTGTGGCCTCTGCGACGCCATCCTCAACCTCTCTTCCCAATTAAAGATGCTCGGGAACTCTCCCCCTTCCACCTGCACGTCCCCGTGCTCAATGCACTTCCCCAACAGCGTCCCCATGAACTTGGTATCATCCTCATTCTTGCTATGCTTTTGCTTGAGCGCTGCCTCACGTCAGTCCCCACACCCCAGAGCGAGAAGAATAAAGAGAGCAAAACTCACCATCCAGATAATCCCTTGCCTCGTCATTCCCATCCAGCGCAACCCTCTTGATCTCGCGGTTCTGCTGCCCCGCAGCCCACGCCATGAATTCCTCCACGCCGCGCATGTCTTCCACACCGAGGAAAGCCTGCTCCTCCTCTGCGCTCTCGGGCAGCAGCGCGCCGACGCGCTGCAGCGCCATGCGCACGTCCACGATGGTCGGCGTCGTGGATGTGGTGCCGTTGTGCGCGGCGTAGAGCGCCGTGAGCTGGCAGAGGTGCAGGAAGTAGCGCGCTGCGAGGTCGGTGAGGGAGTCGAGGACCGAGGTTTTGGCCGAGTGGTAGCCGGTGGCGCGGAGGATTTGGAGGACGGCGGGGCGGAGGAGGGAGTGGAAGAGGGAGTGGGGAGGTGTCATTTTTGAGGTTTTGATTTTGAGTGTGTTTGATGAGGAGTTCAGAGATGGTAGCGGCTTTTGAGGAGCCGGTGAGGAGTAGATGTTGGTGAGAATTCGGCTTGGATGTGTGGTGGGTTGAAGGTTGTGAGAATGAGGCGTTGAGGGGATGCGATGTGAGTTGAACTCGGTCGAGGGTTATCGCAGATGGGTGGGTCTCCCCATTGCCGAATCTCAACTTGGAGCTCTCCTTGGATTTGGTGGATTGGATTTGGGTTGGAGAAGAAATGGCTTTTGTCAAGTTTGGCAGCGCAAGATCTTCGACTTTGCTGCGCAACAGCTTCAATTTGAGATTGAGAGCTTGCCGGCGGGTGGGACCTTGGCGCTGGGAAATGCGACCGTTCAGTGGCCGCCTCAGGCAGAATCAGGGGATAGAGTCAGAAACGGGGATGGAAGGGGCCAGACACCAAAACATGCGATGATGAAAAGGGGAAAAGAATGACACAGTGAGCGTTCTCTAGCCTTGCATAAAACTATTTCCCATCTCTTGCGGAAAATGGTTGTTGTGCAGCGCTGCCATGCCCACGCGCTTCAATTGTTTCTCGTGGATGGAGGTGGCAGCTCGGCGAGCTTTGAGCCCCACAATTATGCCGCCACCCCTGCACCCTCTGTGCACTCATCTTGATGACCTCAACTCGCGACGCGATTTTGGTCACGGAGCGAAGAATAGCATTTCGCTCTCTCGGGTGGCATGGCTGCCTTGCACTACACGCGGCCCTATTGACCACCCGGCCATTGCTATTGTCAATAAAGAACAATTGGACTCGGGCGCTGTCAAAGCTTCAGACGACTCTCGACAAACCGAAGCAGCAAACCTTGGTGACTGCGACTCCCCGCCGACGAACGCTTGCGCGCACATCGAGACGCCAGCAAAAGACTCGAAGATCCCCGGAGATTTGCTAACTCAGATCACAATGGATCAGAAACCACCACCCCCTCCGCAACCGGCCAAAAGGCTTACCCTCAAGATCAACGGACTTGGAACTTCGTCCATCTCTGCGACAACACACTCCGCCGTGACACCTGGTGGAAGTATTCCTACAACCATGTCGCCATCAGTTATGACTCCATCCGGAGCGCCCAAGATCAAGCTGATATCTCGCAAATCGCAACCACCTACTCCAGCCGACGGCGTCGCGCCCTCGAGTATTCTACCGTCTCTCAACCCAGCCAGCGCGACGTCGATTGCAGCGTCTGCCCCCCCAAAAATCACCAAGACCAAGGCGGGGAGGCAACCAAAACCATCGGCGAAGAAGCGCACCAATGCCGATAGCGACGATGAGGTCCCGCTTGCTAATGGCACGAGCCTACAACCCAGGCCGAAGAAACCCAAGATCACCCTCAAGCAGCCCGGAGCAGCTTCAGCGACGACCCCGGGAACTGGGAAGCTCCCCACGCTCAAGGTGAAGACTGCTGGCAGGATCCCCACGAGGCCGCTCGGTGAGGGCTACGATTCCGAGGCGGAGGACCGAGAGGTCGACCCGGTAATAGAGGAGCAGTTCCTCCTGCGCATGATGCCCGGCGAACACTGCGACTATTTGCGACAGGCGGTTGCGGAGAGAAAGATTGGAATCTCCAAACAACAAGGAGGAGCGGATGTGGCCATGAAGTTTTTGGATGATGAGGGACGGCGGGCCATGTTTGTGATTCAAGGTCAGCCGTATGCCGCCATTCTACTGGACCTGCCGACAATCACGGAAGGCATGAAGACATGGGACAAGAAGGCGATGGTGAAGTCGGCGGATATCTGCCAGATGATGCTGGTTTTCGCCAAGGTGCAGAACGAAGATGAGGCAAGGCGAGCGCCGTTACCCAAGGCAGTCGAGCACGGCCATAGGTGGCCGCACGGGATCACCCCTCCCATGCACGATGCGAGGAATCGGCGCTTTCGAAAACGTCTCAGCAAGCTCGAGATTCAGAATAAAGAAGCCGAGGTGGAGCGGCTCCTTGCGGCGGATAAGGAAGCCCTGAGCAGCAAAGCCGAGTTCGTCGACGAGAGACAAACAATGACAATCAATGAGGAGTCGGGCGAAGAGTACGAGTATGAGGAGGAGGACGCTGAAGGGGAAGCGGAAGATTACTTTGGAGATGCGGATGTGGAGATGCAAGACAATGCTGATCTCTTCGAGGTGGACGAAGCTCTCCTGGAGGCCGAGTTCATGGATGCAGTGGAGACGCCCGGCGGGCCAACTGATCTTGCTACACCAGCTGTTGCTACCGAGGCCATCACACCGGCTACTGCGAACACGGGCACGCCGGCAGCGCAGACCGAGGAGAGCGGAGCGGAAGCCGACGGTGCTGACGAGGAGGAATCAGGAGACGAAGACGACGAAGAAGATGGTGATGACGATGATGGAGACGACGGAGATGATGACGATGGGGACGAGGACCGGCATGATGAGGTCGCCGGCGTGAAGATTGAAATCGCCAACCTGAGGAAGCAGCTGGCGCAGTACGAAGAGCAGCTTGCAAAGTCGAACATGCCGATGATGAGGAAGCGCATCGAAGGCAACATCAAGAACATCAAGTCAGAAATCAAGCTCAAGCAGTCTGCCATTGGCAAGACGGACGACGATTAGTAGGCGTATGAGAGGCATGGCACACTTGACTCGCATGGAGGTCGTCTGGCACGAAGCAAAACAAGAAGATCGGCCCTCGGTTTAGGCAAGCTTTGGTATTATTATGACGACATGCCGTGCATGGCGGTTACAAATTACTGGCTACAAGGCGATGAGGAAAAGGGCTACTGGGAGCGACACAGGAGTTTGGGCCGGGTGGCTATGGATTGGACTCCTTCGCTGTGCATCAGGTAGCTAGGGGTACGGAAATATAAATACCCAGACAGCGGCCAGCACATATTCGCACGGCGTCCCGCGTCTCTTTTTAAGTCATGGAGAGATAGGGGCATTTGACACCTGTTGCAGGATGGAGACCATGTCTATATTATACAGCGTGACTTGATCCCATAGAGACATCAACCACATACCGTCTATCTCCGCATGATGATGATATACATTTATGTACACCCTCAGTCCAGCAATTACATGGTCTTGAGGTAGTTCGACTCCTTGATCTTCGCCTTCCTGTCCTTCCGCAGCGCCTTACGCAGCTCCTCACGCTTCTCGTGCGCAACCACCGCGTCGTCCAGACCGCCCTTGCCCTCACCAGGAAGATTTATCGACTGTGCTGGCAGCGGCACTTTGGGTACCAGTGCCTCGAGGTTACCAGACGCGAGCAGCTTGGCCTCAATCTGTTCTTTGCGCTTCGCGGCAAGACGACGCTGTTTTCGGGATTTGGCTGGTACGCGTTAGTAAAACTCCTTCATCCAAGACAGTTGCAGTGAGTAAGAAAAGGGAGCTACGTACAAAACTCGTCACCGGCCTCCGCATCGGCGGCCGTATCTGTCTTCTTCTGCACCTCCAGACACTTCCAAAGCCATGCTGGGTAGTCCTCGTCGGGCAGCGCCACGGGATCTGACTGCCCCTTGATGTAATTGAGTCCAACCAGAACAGTACCGGCTGGGCACGAAGAGAGAGGCTGCTTGGCCTCTTCGGGTGTCGCAGGGCCAGCGGCGCCGTCGATTAGGGGTGTGAGGGTTGCTGGCGCAGCCGCAGCGGGTGTGGGCGCTGCGTTGCGCAGGCGGAGGGATGTGGAAAAGGGGGCACGAGAGGCGATTGATCGGAAGATCGAGGCGCCTGCGGCCCGGCGAAGGCAGGAGCGGCAGATCATGGTTGTGGTGGGAGGGATCGTTGCCGTCGTCGGGCGGGTGTGAGTCTGGGGGGGAGTTGGGAGGGTTTGGCGAGGATGGAGCTAAAAATTTCTACGGCGGGCGAGATGCGGGACAAGCGCAGTTGATATCGCGCGAAGGGGATCGGCTGCACACAACCCAGAGGCAGCATCAATTGGGTTGCTGCAAAACGGGGTTTTATGCACCGTAGTCATTATAGGTGATTGGAAAGTGTTGTACACGTGTCTAGCATTTATTTACAACTCAATGGATCCCCATGTGTGGTGCAACGGGCGCAATCGCATCCATCATGGTGGTCCGCATGTCCATGAAGCAATGCTTCCCTGCCAGTGCAGTCACTCGTCATCGCCAGATCTCACGGAACTACCAGCCACCTGAGCTCAATTCCTGCGTCTCCGTGTTATGGACTTCCAATTCATTGTTCCTCCTTCTTGGTGAAGTAGTTCTGCTGCTCCCCAAGGTAACCCTTGACACGGTTCTCCTTCAGGAGTTGGAGGTATCGCTCTGTGCCAACGATTAGCCATTGAACATACGAATATGGCGCATTGCAGCCGGATGTTTGGATATGTAACAGCGTTCTCTCCGTATCTTCCGCAGTAAAATGGCCCGACTGGCCCAAACGAACTAACCTCTCAAGTGTCCGCATTTCTCCAGATGGTTGACACCCTCCCGGTAGTAGCACTTGCTCAGCTCCTCACGCACGAGCCGTCCCATCATGACCTTGACCCATTGCTCCCGGAGAATGGCGTCTTGGGCCTGCTTCAGGCGCGTGGTGTCGTCGTAGTCGACTCCGTCGAACGTGGGAGGGACAGTGGGCTTCTTGGCCAGGAAGGCCGCCGACTCGGGGGTGGGCATTTTGGTTCGAAGACGGCCTACGGGGCTGTTGGTTCCAATGCCCGGAATAGAGGGGGAATGATTGTGTGCCGGGCGTCGGGCGTCGGGATGTTGGAGCCTCTCGCTGTAGATGGCGGTCGTGAGCTCGAGCCTGCTTGCAACGATCCTAGCTCCGGACGTTGTGGCCTGATACTCCAGGCCAAAAGCTCCGATGGCGCTAAGGCTGAACGGGACAAGCGCATGCTGCGAACTGCCCCGCTTCGTTCGAGTCGTTTCACCGCCTTCTGTCGCCCCGCTAAAAAGTTGAATTTTGCAGGCGATAAGAGATTTTTGCGCCGAGGCCAACCACTTTTTTTCCCACAGCTGCTCTCCTCCCACTTTCCCAGACGTATATTAGACGTCGCTTTCCCACCCCAGACTTTCGATCTCGATCTCTTTTCCTCTTCTACACACCTCCGCCCTACTACTTCCATTACTTCCCACTTTCCCGTCTCCTATCGCATTTACCATGGGCAAGTCCAAGGAAGTCAAGGCCGCGAAGGTCAAAGCCACGAAGGCCGAGAAGGTCGCCCCCGTCGAGATCAAGAAGGTCGAGAAGACCGCGGTGAAGCCCGTAAAGTCTGCCAAGGAGGTCACCAAGAAGATCGCCAATGGCAAGAAGTCCAAGAAGGAGGAGTCTTCGTCCGAGAGCGAGTCAAGCGAGGAGGAGTCTGACTCTGACGATGCTCAGAGCTCCGAGGCCGAGTCCGACTCTGCTTCCGATTCCGGCTCCGACTCTTCCGATTCTGACTCTGATTCCGATGAGGAGATGACCGACGCCAAGCCCGTTGCCGTCAACGGCAAGGCTAAGGTCAAGGCTGCCAAGGACTCTTCCGACTCCGACTCCGACTCGTCCGACTCTTCTGACGAGGAGGAGGAGAAGGGCGCCAAGCTTAACGGCAAGCTTAACGGCAAGGCTGAGGCCAAGGAGGAGGCCACTTCTGACTCTGTATGTTACCTCTGATCCTCGGCATATCCCTATCGCTAATCTATGCCCTAGTCCGACTCCGACTCTGATGGCTCTGGATCTGACTCTAGCGATGGCGAGTCCGAGGAGACCGAGACCAAGACTGAGGCGGCGCCCTCTAAGAAGCGCAAGGCTGAGGAGGAGGATGAGGAGCCCGAGTCCAAGAAGGCTAAGACCGAGGACACCGAGAGCTCCACTCTCTGGGTTGGCAACCTCGGCTGGGGTGTTGATGACAACGTCCTCTACGAGGAGTTCCAAAGCTTTGACGACCTCGTCGGTGCCCGCGTCGTGTCTGACAAGGAGACCGGCCGCTCGCGTGGCTTCGGATACGTCGACTTCGCCAACCCCGAGGCTGCCAAGAAAGCTTACGACGCCAAGAACGGTGCTCAGCTCGAGGGCCGCGACATGCGTCTCGACTTCGCCTCGAAGCCGTCTACCAACGCCAACCCCAGGGACCGCGCTGCTGATCGCGCCAACAAGCATGGCGACACCATTAGTCCCCCCAGCGATACCCTCTTCGTTGGCAATCTCTCCTTCAACGTCGGCGAGGAGTCCGTCTCTGAGTTCTTCAACTCCGTTGCCGCTGTCCAGAGTCTCAGACTTCCTACTGACCAGTGAGCCACAACCTCGTTCCACATTGCTCCTGTAGCACGCTAACAAGAATTCAGGGAGACTGGTCGCCCCAAGGGCTTCGGCTACGTTACTTTCGGCTCCATCGAGGATGCCAAGTCGGCTTTCGAGCAGCTCAACGGCAGTGACCTTGAGGGCCGCCCTATCCGTCTCGACTATGCCAAGCCCCGTGACCCCAACGGTGGCGGCGGTGGTCGTGGCGGCTTTGGTGGCCGTGGCGGTGGTGGTGGTTTCGGTGGCCGCGGCGGTGGCCGTGGTGGGGGTCGTGGCGGTTTCGGCGGACGTGGTGGAGGTCGCGGCGGCGGTGGCCGTGGTGGATTCGGTGGTGGCCGTGGTGGTGGCAGTGGTTTCCAGGGCAAGAAGATCACCTTTTAAGGTGGGCCGCACATTTGGAACGAATACTGAGGGCTCTGTCCAATCGCGCTTCGTGGGCTTGTGGGTTGTCGGCTTTGAGAACTTGCACTCCATTGTGGAGTAGTGGGCTTGAGAGGGCGCTTCTATAAAGAGGCAACGATACACCTGAGGGCTTGACCTTGACCGTGAGCTGCTAGCTCTTTGACAGCTCTTCGCATATCGCCTAGCGCGATGCATGTGGGCTTGTTGGCGTTACGATGGGTTTCCTGCACTCTGTGGGCTCGTGGGCTCTGTGGGCTTTTTGGCAACACATCGTCGTCATTGTGGCTTCCTGAGGGTTCTGAGGGTTCTGAGGGCATCACAAAAGTTCTGGTCGTTTTGGTTGCGTTTGCTTTTTGGTCCGGGGGCGGCCATTACTTTGCTTTTATGCCCGGCGTGGCATCTATCGACAGGTATATCTTCGTGGCTCATCGCCTGGTAAGTGTTCCATGCCTTAGATAACCACTCCAGCCTGAGTGTTCCATATACCCCAGTTTGTATTGTACGACTACACTAGGTAATGACCTACAGCGTTGATAATGCTTGAAATATTGTGTGATCGAATTTGCTATGGTACTTGGACGCCCTCTTCACGGCACCGGTTGTCGTGGTTGCGGTTGTGTTGATGTTACGTTCAAAACAAACAGTTGGTATGTGAAATCACGATTACCTTGCTCGACTAACTCCTATAGGGCCATAGTAACTAAAACCAACTTGCCAATCCTCATGGATGGATGCTGTGTAAATCCCGCCCCGTCCGATCCCAATCAAATACGTCGTGCCGTCATATTGACATGCATTCATGATGCGCCGCAGTATATATCATTAGATCTGCCTCACGCAGCAATGGTCTTCCCAACATATCCCCATCGGAACCGCCTGAGAGTCCCCGTAGATTTGACCAGCTCTTGCCCGCAGTCGAGGGAAGCATTCGACGCTGTTCCTGCGGAGCTCAAGCTCCCCAGGGCACCCTCTTGTCGTCCAACCTCACGGCCGATCACGTATCCGGCGCCGAACCCAACTACTGATACCAACACCACAACGCCAGCGCTGACGGCCCATGTTAGCAATGTGGGACTAATAAATGTGGTCGTTTCGCCTTCGACAGCAACACCACTCCGCTTCTTTTTGGTGGCTCTTGGATGTTTGGTCTGAGGAGCTGCTGCGCGTTTGGGTCTTTCCGTCTGAAGCGCAGGTGTTCGGCTTGACGCAGACGACGGGGCGCTCGGAGCGCTCGAGTTCGACGCTGTCCGCGCGGATAACTTAGTCTGTTGAACGGGCCCTGCGCCCGGTGCGGTGGGGCCGGCATCCTCAGCCATAAGTTCAGACTCAGGGACGAGACGCAACTCCATCGGCTGGGAGCTGGGTATTACGCCGGCGCCTGCGCCAGCTGGCCTGATGCCGGGACCGCCAGCGGTGTGATCTTCCTTCTTTGAAAGGCCACGGGCGGCGGCGGCACATGATAAAAGGGTCGTCAAAGAAGCCCTCAGGGCAGCCTCGTTGTCGGCTTGAAACGAAGGGGACATGTAGTCCGGGGCATTTCGGTGGGGCCGCGTGTGGGAGCGGCTAGGCATAGAGGGGCGCGAATGGGACGGACGGTACGGGTGTGCGGAGCTGGTGGAGTGTCGGTGTGTAAGATGCGATGGGGGGTGCGAGAAGGCATTTGGCTGAGGTCTGAAAGTTGGTGAGCCGGACGGCCGCCGCAAAACTGTCGCGTTCTCGTCGTCGGAATCTGTATCCGTGTCTATGCCTGTGCGCACGGCGGTTTGCTGCCGGGGCAAGCTTGCGGCGGGATGGACTGCCTCCGTAGAGCTCGTCATGACCCTGTCCTCTTCGCTTTCCGACTCATCGTACTCTTCCTGACTGCTCGTGCCAGCTTGCGCAGCAGCGTGTCCGATGACATACGAGGTTGGCATAGCGAGCGGCTGCTGATGCAGCCGCCTCCGCCGAGGGGGGTAGGAGTTGCTGCCAATACGGAGTCCCGTCGTCACGATCTCATCTCCCATTGACGACAAGGACGAAGAGGACGGCTGGGATGCTATCTCGACCCATGATTCTGAAGCTGTGAGCGGAGACCGCGGGCGGACATTGCGGAAGCCCGCATGCGACTGACCTTCATTGCGGCGCTGGCCCGCGGCAGCGTCCGATGCGCCCGCCGCCTCCGGAGCTCGATTACTGGACGGCCGGGCACCGTTGTGGCGAGATTGCGGCTCTATCGGAGCCATGAGAAGGGATAGGAATGGGAGTGAGATTCAGCTATTTGATGGGTGGCAAGATGCGTGATTGGAAAAGATTGGCGCGGAGCAGTTGACTTTGAGTGGTAGCTGGAGGCGTCTGTCTCCCTTTGGTGAGGGGGTAGGTTCGTCCCCGCGACAGCCCCGCCTTGTGTGGTCTGTGGAGGCTGATGTGGTCTAACAAAAAGGGGAGATGCAATCGGAGAGATGGCATTCGAGGCGCAATACGTGGTGCGAAGTCGATGGGTCGTCCCAAAGCCAGACCGCTCCAGTGACGACAGGACGAAGTCGGCGGCTGTCGAGGCTGCTTTGTTGTCCTTGTGCCCATGAGCTGCGCCCGGTTGGTTCAGGGAGCGGGGCGGTTGGGGAGGCGTGATCGAATGGTCAGGCTGGCTCACCTCCCCCTCCTATTCGCCCATCTCCGATAAGATCTGCTGGCCCCAATGACGCGACAACATGGTTTCGTTTCCCGCTTCCCGTCCCCGGCCGTTAGCCGCGATCTACAAGTTGTGTGAAAAGGCTGGGGGGGGAGGGGGTTAGTTGTAATTGAACGAGCTAAATGAACCTGGTGATGCGTTAAGGTGAAACTGACTTGCACGAGGGCGGAAGACGATTCTGGCGCCTCCAGGGCTGTGTCTTTGGGATCATTGATGGAGTGACCCACTCTTGTGTTTCTGTGGGGGCCACAACCCCAGAGGCTAGGTACCTTAGGTTGCTGTCGATGTAAAGCCCAGGGTTAGGGTATATTGTGTTCGGGCGTCGACTTGCGTCTGGAACTGTTTTCGCATGCCTGTTTCTGATCTCCTGCAAGTAGAAGGTGCCCTGTTTGGGTCTTCGGATCGTCTTAGACTTTAAAGAGAGTCAACAATGCTGTGTCTGCATTCTAGAAACCTGGCTGCATGTCCGGATTGGTGATTCCTCAGAGGCCCAGCTCGGGTCATTCAGCGATTGCAAAGTTCACCGTCTGCCCGGCTTCCCGCGTCCCTAGGAATGTGGTCAACCGGCTCGCTGCAAGTCAACCAGCATGAGTGGACTGTAGGATGAACTAGTGGAGAACAGCTCGGCAACTCCAAGAGCACGACAGGTGAGCTCTCGGGGTGGCTGACCAAGTCGGAGCCCGGCACGCATTGCCTACAAGACCACTTCTGACAAACCTGGCGACAATATGCTGTTGGACAGCATCCCGACGTCATTCCGTGGATCCCGCTTTGACGAAGTTTTGAGGGCGTCATCATCAAGCAAGCAATCCTTCATGTTGGTGTTGTATTCGGGATGCTCCTGTCTGCTAGACGCAATTGCCGGATCACAGCTAGGGACTCAAGACATTGTCTATAACTGGCACTCGTTTTTGGCTACTACGAGTACTTGGCTGATGATCATCTCGAGGGATTCCTGGGAGGTGGGAGCCCGAGAACCACCACTTTTTCCCTCGCCGTCACAAGGACCTTCTGAAGAAGGCCATTGGGGCCGAGGTGTGCAGCGGTGACTAATGAGGAGTGAGGGGATTCTTATCCAGCGAACAGAGGGTCGGGATTGGACGGGGGAGAGCTTCTTTCTGCGCAGCATGCAGACCAAGCAACCTGCGTGTTGCACCTGGGGTCATCACGTTGCAGACGTTCAGGGAGCGTCGAAGTCTGCCAGCCAGCGTTCTTTTGCATCCAGAGTCCCGAAGCTTCCCTGAAAGCCAGGACTCCCAGGTTTGGGGTGTGTTATCTATGGAGACCCAAGCTGATTTGGCTGCTATTACTTATTCAGCAAGGTGCTGACGGCTGTGGACGTTAAGTAAATACTCAACTGCCATCTTCGCCCGTTGGATTGTGGTCAGCAGGCAGCGTTTGTGGACTTCAGAGCGTGGAATACGCCCTCGTACCTCTCTCATTTAGGTCCGGATTCAATGTTACGTCTGGCTGTGAAAGGGAGGTTGGGAAAGTAGAGTATCTCATTTAGGTTCTCTCGAGGTGTTGAGGGATGGGGAGAGAAGCCAAGTTCCAGGTTATCCGAGCTATTCGTGCAGTGCTGCAGCTACCGCTGCAGATGGGAGGCACACCTTGTTCCGCAGATGCTCCAGACAGTCCATGTATCCCGCAGCCATGGGCACCGCGTCCGCTGCATGCAGTGTAGCTCGAATACCTATGTAGCATGGTTCAATGTGCCTGGCGCGATGGCGGGGGACACACCCTTCTTGCCGCCGCTGGTACAAAGCGGGGTTGAAAGGCGATTGTTGATTTGGGTCTGAACGAGAACATGTGTCTTGCAATCAAGGGCACGGCAGTGCGAGCCTGGATCGGGCCGTATTCAAACAAAGGCATTGTGACCAGAATGTTTGGATGTGTGCCATGCGGCGTTTGGCTTGGAGAGGAGGTGGAAAGTGCTCGGGCGGTCAGTTTTAGACGCCGCATATCGCGCCTGCCGGGAAAATTTGAGGAGGGGGATGTCGGCCCGGCGCGCAAAGTGTCGACGGCGATGCTCTGAGCGTTTTCGTCTGCGCGCCGCCTTGTTGGATGCTTACATATCTTGATCCAACAGCAGCTTGCTTCATTAAGCCATGGAACGTGGCACACACCACCACGTACGATGCGCTCAAGTGGAGAGCCTGTTCCTGACTTGGGGCAACTTCACGGACCTTGCGTACCCGGTAGGTAGTCAACATGCTTCAATCTGATGGCCGCAAACTTCAGATGTAAGCAGTGTTTCCCGGTTGAGCCCGGCTCTAGTGTCGGCGGTATTGTTCCAGTGCAGTTTCGTGAGGGTAAATCACGGGCTCGTCCGGCAACTGTCTTCCAGCAGTTTGGCCCCAGTGCCTTGTGTGAAACGGCAGCGATCAACGGCAGAATCTTTGGCCGTGCCAACACGCAAACATCGCCAGCCATCATGGCCAGAGGCTAAATATTTGGGAGAATTCTCGTTTATAGGGCTCAAAGACTTCGTCTCACGCGGCCGCGGTGAAGGTTGGCGTTACACCTGTAGGCCGGCGGGTCAGGCGGATCAGACTGGGTTCTCGTTCCGGAACCGAGGACCCACCATCCCTCCGGCGTCAAGTGTCGACGAAGAGATATCAAGAAGCAACATTTGCGTTGTTTGGTGTTCCATTGGAAGACCTATTTGTCTCTGAAACACGTGAATGTGAAGGCACCACGGGCACCAGACCTGCGCTTCTCTGCCGGTCGATCTCGGATGCCCAAGCTCGGCCATCCAAGACAACAGCTTCCCTGCCGCATTGCCGCTCTGTTGTCGATATGGGGAACAAGGCAAGGAAAATGCAGAGCAAAACGATCACTTTGCAGAGCACAACGCCGTCGAACTGGGCCTCGTTGAAGGACGAACAGGCTTGATCAACTCCTTTGCTAATGCAATGTTTAAAGCGAAGCTGAATCGGGCATGAAAGTTGGACGACTAACTCGGCAGACCTGAGCCATTTTGCGTAATAACTAGGCTAAAAGGGGCAGGAATAGCAAATCACACACTTTGGGATGAGAGCGCTAAAATGAACAGGGAGCCCTGTCGAACCCCAATCCAAGGAAATTTGTTGCAGCGGGTCACCCATGCTGCAATGTCCGCATTTCGTAATCCATCAAACGTCGGCAGCGGCAGCGCTATCGGTGCGGCTGGTTGACAGTCAGTCTCCTGGGGTTTGGGGTACGATGTGGAATGAATTGGCAGCAAGGCGGGTTTCCTTGATTGCCCGCGTTTTATCTGTTCATTTTCCAAGTCCACCGCGAGCGCAGTTCACTGCCTGGAGGATCCAACATGATTCTTTTCTCGTGTACCTACGGCGCGCGCTGCCAGGTGCTGCTTTGGTCATTTCACTCGGCTTCCCCTATTCGTGGGCCTTCCCTTTCCAGTCCCGCGCCTGGTGATGTGACTGGCGCTAGAGAATGCAAGACATGGAAGGCACGCCAAGTACACCCCTGCTCGCTCAAGTCCATCCACCAAGAAATCAACGGATGCGGTGGTGAGTTGATGACCGACCCCAATTTTCAACGAATTTCTGTATCCCCAAGACTGGCTCATGATTCGATTTCCTACCTGAGCCAAAGCAAGACTTTGTCAAACCTCCCACCAGACGCTGCAGTATGCAGGCGGCAGCGTATATCATGGCCTGCTCGAGCGTCGTGCTGGCAGATTTGGGCCCGAGACGGTCCGGCCTCGAAGAATATTCCTCAGGAGCCCTCGTGCGCCTCCCATTGTTTCTGCTCGCTCTGCAGCAACGGCAGGCTGCAGGAAAAGATCTATCCCCTCCTCGAGGCACTGCACAGGTCCAACCGTTCGCGGTAGGGAACGATGCACAGTATTTCTGGCCTACTGGGTCTACACTCAGTGCAGCGCTCACCATTGGAGATGCCCCAAGCTCCCAATCTCGGCCGTCCAGTCTGCCCTGGTCACCCTTGGTCCCCAACGCAACCGATATTTCCGGTAGTCCCCCGCGTCGACGAAACGAGACGTTATCAACCTGACCTTGGGGTCTTGGAAGAGGGACCAACCCTGCCCGATGGACTCCTGCGATGCAGTCGCGCATGATGGCAGGCAGAATATGGATTTCCTTCTTCCAGTAGAACGGGCACGCAAGTTACTATCGAGCGGTGGTGTTGATGGCCCAGAACACCCGCGATCATGTTCGTCTGTCTGCTTTTTTGCCTCAATGTCCACAGGTGCCAGTGCAGCCTGCTACCGCTTTCAATCCGTGCACCCTCCCACGAGCCGAAAAGGGGATCACACCCTGCTGTTCTGTGACTAGTTAGGTACTCAGTAGAGGCAGCTCCTTGGGGACCACTGCCATCCTCAGGTTGATCGACCCACGTTCCCGTCCTTTGCGCCGGGCCTAAAGAACGTCCATCTCCCCGGTCATTTTCCTTCTTGAGGCAACCCTCCACTGCGACTAAATTTCATCTGCGCGTCGGGGTGCGTGTGGATTCCCTCCTCTCCTCCCTTCCTTATTTTCCTTCGCCTTTTTTTCTCTTGGGGCTCTCCTGTCAACTACCTCCCGACGAGCTTTGGATTCTCGAGAAGGGCCGGTGTAGGTTGGCTTTGGTTTTGGTAAGTGCAGGTTTCAAAGCTCGCGTTCGAGGTGGAGTCTACCGAAAGTGTGTCGGGAGCGGATTAGGACTACCGCAGGTTCCAACCGGGCAGGGGATTTTTTTTCTTGCTGGCAGCTGGAACGCCACCGCGCCAGAAAAAAACCTCTGTCTTCGAACTGTCTTGAAGAGTCGCAAGACAACCACACCCGCGCCGGACGCCCGCGCACATCATATTCATCTTTGATATCCACGACGGACACGTCCGATGCTGACATAAAATTTTCTCGCAGCCAACTGTGAGGCGGAATCTGCCACCCTCTTCCCCGTCTGGCGTTCGACTCGACGACGGGCATATTTCTGCGGCTTTCCGGATCTCCACCTCGTTGACATCTCGGTCTCAACATGTCGCAATACTACGAGCCCTCGCAATGGCCTCCTTCGGGACAGGCAGGCTGGGAGCACCAGACCCCCCCTCCCGCAAGGTCCGGTAAGTATTGCCGCACGATTATGGCTTGTTTGCCGTTGCGCATCCGCCGCTGACCATTCTTGTCAAAATAGGGGCAAATTCCGCCATCCCCCGAGAGGAGTCCGCGGCCTTTTCCCACCAGTTTGAAGGTACGCCACATCACGATGCACGGGCGCGGTTAAGAGACGACACGCTGACGGGACTGCCTTTGTAGAAGTCGATCGTGCTGTCGAGAATCTAGTCAAGAGCGGGAAGATGTTTGCGGGAGGGCCCCAGGGCGGCGGTCGACGTGAGTTACAACCCATGCTGAGCTCTGCCAGGTCCGAGCCAAATCTATTGCAGAGGCACTTTGCAGGACTGGCCGAGCTGTCCCCAGGAATCTGACCCACTAACCCTCCACGTGTGAAGATGGCCGCATGTCTGCCGGTCCCGGCTCCCGTCCCCACTCCAGCACCGACTTTGGCGATGCGCGCGGCCCGCACCAGTCGAACCTGCAAAACTTCTATGCAACCCAGCGTCACCAGTCCTCTCGCGGCTCCAACGAGGCAGAGCAGATGATTCAGGCAAAGAGGAGAATGGCCGCTCAACGCGAGCGTGAGCTCAGGAACTACCATCAAGAGCAGCAGTTCAACCGAAGTAGGCCGCCCTCTTCTGTATAGCATCACGTTTCCTACCACAGCCAAGCAAACAAAAAAAATCTTAAAATTCGAAGCATCCGCCGCCCCCCTGGGGCAGAGACTTCCGGCTCGGCAGTCGCACCACAAGTGCGGTCCGACACCCCATGACCTCGTGCTACTTTCCTGACACCCTCTCTGTAAAGATGGACGGACTGTTGCTCAAGTCGAGCGGCTTCTTTACCGGTTCTTTGTCCAAGTCGATGTGCGATGCTGAACATCTGGGGCTAACTTGACTTTGTTGTTGTAGCCGTCCTCGCCGAGCAGCAGCCGTATGGCCCTAAGCCGGATCGCGCTCTTAGCCCTGGCAACATGTCGGAGGAGGACCGTCGCAAGCTCATCGCACAGCAACGTAGCGCGCTCTATGGCGAAGGTTCCTTTTCGGAGGCTCCCGGATATGTTGACGAGACAGGCACCCCTCGGCCGGGTCTTCCAGCCCCTCATGGTGGCCCGGTTGGCATGCGCCACTCTCCGAGGGCGTTCGAGTACGGCCGCCCACCGCCGGCCCACCCGGAAGCCCCCCAACAAGGGCTCGCCGAGGGAGCTCAGGGCTCACAAGCCCCCCCGAATGAGCAATCCCGCACCAACAGCAACTCCAGCCCACAGTCCAACCCCGCTGGTAACAAGGGCGTTTTCGACGCCCCGCAGCAGTCCAGCCGCACGAGCGCCTCGTCTCCTGGGGGATCTCCACCCCGTCAAGGTGCTAGCAAGCCTGCCCAGAGCTCAGTTGCGCCCATCGGCACGCGGCCCTCAATCTCCAATAGTTCGGGGAACCCGGGCCCAAACAAGCGCTCCTCGCCTCCGCTCCTCTCGCCACTCAACCCCGGGTACGCGGCTCATTCGAACGATGATGGCGCTCAGTCTGCTGGGGCTTCGCAAAATCAGCCTTCTTCCGCTATTGAAGGCCAAAGTGTTGGTCTTTCCGGCTGGGGCGGTCGACCTGGTGGCTGGGGCAATAAGTCCGGCCTGGGTGCCCAAGCGAGCGTATCTAGTGTCTGGGGTTAGACTGTTGCGTGTGTCTCGGAATCTCTGAAACTTGGTGTTGAAATGCAGGTCTTTACATGGTATGGTTGGCGGGCTGGGATATTAAAGACGGGGGTTCGGCTTCTTTGGTGTGTCGGCGCGCAAACTGTCAAAAAGGCTTTCCATGGTGGTGTTTTTGGTGGGAAGGAATTTAGCGGCATATGTCGGAAAGGGAGCGGGTCAATGTCATTTTTCTTTGCTATGGTCAGGCCAAAACTCGAATGGGTCTGGTGGTGTTGCGGAAGGTTATTTGGGAGGACGGAGGGTTCGTCGTCGGCTATTTCGTTGTTTTTCTTTCCTTCATCTCGCGGCTCTTGCATCGGCATTCCATCATATCGACTGTTGGCGTATGCACTTGATATTTCATATTTCAGAGTGGGGTGCATGGCGTGGGGACTTGTCTCTCTTGAGGAGCATCATGGCTGATGATGGCGGACAAAAAGGTTGGCCTTGCGATTCGCTCTGGGATTTCACTCTGTTCTTGGTAGTCCTCCTGGTGACAGCGTGGTCAGTTGACCGGATGGGGTTTAAGTTTGCATCTTGAGCTTGCCCGTTGACCTTGTTGCCGCGCGACCACCAGGTCGTTACGCCACATCGGCTACGCGGGCTAATCTGGTTCATTGTGGGAGCCGGGAAGTCAACATCAGGAATGGGTGTTTATTTTGGCGCTGGGAATCTCGGGTTGGGACTCGGTCAGTCATCTGGGCGGCGATGGGCAGCAAGATTCAGGGGTTCCGGGCGGCAAGGTATAGCGGGACTGTTGTTTTTTTTCACCTTTTCGGGATCTCATGGGGGGACTTTCAACAATTCCGTGTTCAGTCCGCTCTGGTGCTCTCACAAGCTGGCGGAGTGTTGGGTCGGACTCAGGATCTGGTCGGGGTTATGGGGAGTTTTTAGTTCTCCTTTTTGTCGGTTTCCTTTGGGGGCTCAGAGACACTGCACTTTACATGGGACAGAGACGGGTTGGGACTCATTACACAGCACAAGGATCTACACACTTTTAACTGCCGATACAAAACATTTACCCCTAATAACAGCACCCCCCTCTTCTGGCGTATTTCAGGCGAGGCAAGCCGTGCATGTGTGTTGATCGGAAGTAATGTGACATGTTACTTTTATACCTATGCCATCTTGACTACCAACATCCCCGAAGTGAGGGATCCCAGAACGGGTCTTGAACAAGGCCTTGGCGAGACAGAAAAGCATGGTTTGCTTCCTCGAATCTCGGCACATGGAAAGAAGGGAAATTTGGTGCCCTCCATGGCTGCAGCCGTCCACCTTTTCACCCACCACGATCAAACACTTTCAGAACCTCTTCCAGTAGCTTCTCCTCGCATTCACCTGATCCTCCCAATCACGCCTGACCCTCTCCTGCAAGCCTTGCTTTCTTTGCCTCGTTCAGCGCCTTCAACTTGGCTGTGCCAATACCAGCTACACCATCGGCTTGATTATCGCCCAACCAAGGCTTCTTGGAGTCACCTAGGACGCTTCCAGCCAGGAAATACACAACCAAGCCGATGATGATGAGTACAAAGGCAATAGGATACATGAAGTGAATGGCGTAGCCAAAGACGCGAATGCCAATGATGACGCCCCAGAAGTTGGCCGTCAGCAGGCTGATGTCGAAGAAGGCAGCGCTTCCCATGCGAAGCATCAGCGGCACGAGGGAGTAGAAAATGGTCAGGGCGAGGGTGTATCCGACCAGGTAGCCGGCCACGGCGCCATCCCAGGTGGCACCCTGGAACGAGCTGCGATCGAAGATGGCAGCTTGGACACCGTTGATGATGATGCCAAAGACACCTAGGAAGGAGAGGACTTCGTAGACGGGTCGCTTGCTGACGAACCATTCTTCATACACGTTGCTGATTCCGTAGAAGGTGGCACCGAGCAGCCCGAAGAGGTCACCTCTGACCATGTCGACGCCGGGTCCGCCGTTGACGCCTGTCAGGTGGTCCGAGGCAAGCAGGACGCCCATGCCGCCGCAGCAAACGAGAATACCGGCCACCTGGAACATCTTGTAGCGCACGCGCAACAGGAAGAAGGAGAGAATGACGACGCAGACGATGGCCCAGAAGTTGAGCAGCTGGGCGGAGAGGATGTTGGTGTAGCGGTAGGCAAGCACAGTGAAGTAGTTGCCCTCGACATCCAGAAAGCTGAGGATGAGGTACTTCCAGCCGTCACGCCAGACGATCTGGAAGTACTTGCGGTGACCGTGGTAGTAGATGGTCACGGGCAGGTAGATCAGGGTCAGCAGGACGTAGTTGAAGATGGTCTGGAAGGCCGGAATGTTGGTGCCCTTGATGGCCAAGAAGGTGCTGAAGGTGTTGCTGCCCGTGATGCACAGAGACAAGATCTGGCCGATGGCGATGAGCACCCAGAAGTCCACTGTCAGGAGGTAGGAGTACCAGTGGGCATTCTTTGCCTCAAGCTGGCGCAATCCGGCCTCCACGACCTCGGCCTCGGTCAGGTCATTGGTGCTGGGGCTGCTGGCGTTGTCGGCGGGGGCGGTGGTCCCATAGTCCTTTTGGGCCTCGGAGATGGCGGGTTTGGTGCCGTCCGACATGGTAGCAGGGCAGTGGATGCCAGTAGTGTTTTGTGTTGAGTGAGATGGGTTGGCTGAACCAGCGTGATGCTCTGACAGTCCAGATCAGGATGATATGGTATGCCACAACTAGCAACACTGGATAAAAATGGTGATTCGGTGTTGCAAAAGCAAAAGTTGCCTCTGTAAGTCTTTCTGTAGTCCCCTTAAGCAAGCGCAAAGACTCAAAGTCGCCTGCTGTTTATTGATTTCTGGGACGGCACATGAACCCAAGTGCCGCAAAGTCGAGGTAGTAGGTCAGTGATGTTGATCCTGTGCTGAACATGTGGGATGGGAGTTCCCGGGTCTTGTCAAAAGGTAGCATACGCCTGGGCGGGCGGCGACACCAAGTGGAAGTCAGACAGCTTCTAGGAGCGAGGTTTGGCGGGAGGGAGAGGGAGGGGGTCGATGAGTAAGAGGAATGTGTTGGTGGTGGTGTAGGGAAGATAAGCTCTGCTAAAGTAGCACCTGGGTAGCTCTGAGCTAGCTGCGAGGTTGTGCGAGGTTGGCAGAAAAAGTTTGCCGAGTTAGAAGGTTGAACTCGGTCCCGGTTGGTGGGTACCGCGGGGGTGGGGAGCGGGACCGGCGGCCAAGCGGGCAGGTGCGGCACGCGCGCATGACGGGGTGCCTTCCGCAACCCTTCCGAAATGCAGAAGCGCGCAGTTTTTGGGACGCCATTGACTGCGTCAAATCTCCATTCGCTAAGACTCCCCCTTGTGACGAGCTTCTTGTCCCACTACTTGGGAACCCATTGCGATGCCGGGGCGATCCCTACCCCAGCTCCCGACCCAGTTCGGGTGAACACCCCACTTTCATCGCTAAAGCTCACAGCTTGCTTCAGCGCCAACGCCTTCGCTCAGTCGTTGGCCTCATCCTCAACCGGAATGTACGCCCGCACGACTTCGTCGATATAGCGAGCCGGGACGCCTTCCTTCAGAGCATCGCGGATTCCTTCGTTCATGCGATGCACATACTCGTCTTGAGGTTTGTTGCCCTCCCCCGAATTTCGCTGAAAATCGATGTAGACCAGCATCTCGACAACTTCTTCAAAGGGCGGTAGCTCCCCCGGCACGGGATCGATCCCTTCTTCCAGAAGTCGACCTCGATCATGCGCTTCTCATATGCGTACGGAACGCCTTCATTGAGGTCTAACCGGGCTTCATCTTCTGGCGGTAGCTCGTAGATCAGGCCCCATACCTCATCCGTGTCGGATCCAGTCTCGGTGATTTTGGCATAGCCCCGACTGTTGATGATCCTAATTCGCATGTTAATAAAGTGTGAGTAGCACGACATACACTACACCTCCGGTACCACTTATAGCCCGTCAGGCGGCCAACACCCGTAAACGGCGATGAGGGACAGCGTCTAGCCATCTGGTCCTGCCAGAGGTTGCTCCCGTAGCCAAAGTACGTTTTGGCTTTTACCAGAGCGGAGTCCATTTCTGAGTCTTTGCGGTTGATGTTGATGATGAAAGGAGGGGGTTTGTTCACGAATCATCGGCATGGGGGGTAGGGTAGCTACATAAACCCTAACCCTAGTCCCTTGGTTACCACTGAGTGCTAACCCCGAACAAAGACCGGACTTTGCGATCATATTCCCTAGGAATCCAGGGCAGTCTAGGCTTGACAAGGAGAATAGACGGGATGCGAAGACCTAACTCCGAGTAGTGATGCAAGTGAACTTCAATCTCAGAAAACGGGGACGTGTTGAGTAAGCCACGCTCAAAAATCACCAGACATACTCCTATGCAGGCCTGCCGCTGTTGTATCCCAATTCGGCCAAAGAGGATAGTTCAACAGAAGCGGTAAGACAAAATGCGAGCAGAATATGTCGGTCTACATGGTCGACCATTCCGATGACACAGCTCGATCGCCTTGGGTTCCGGACTTAGCACCGGTGATTGCAAACTGCCCAGCACCACCTGGACACGCACTGGGACAACCCCCGTTGACAATGAGATAAAAGGGGCTGGAAGAGATTCCAAGATTCTGAGTCCCAAGCATCAATCTTTGGGTAGTCAAGCTCAAATCCACGCAAATGGCACCCACGAGCTTTCGCAAACTCCAAGACAAGCACGTCCTCGTCATCGGGGGCACTTCGGGCATCGGGCTTGCCGTCGCCGAAGCTGCTCTGTCCTCGGGCGCCAATGTCACCATCTCCTCCTCTACCTCACTCAAAGTTACCACTGCGGGCAACTCACTCTCCGCCCTCTACCCAGACCGCACCGTCCAAGGCATCATCTCCGACCTCTCTTCTCCCGCCCTCGACGACACCCTCGCTGCCCTCTTTGACGCTGCCCAACTCACTTCTCCCATTGACCACGTTGTCTATACAGCAGCCGATAGTTTGTCCCTCGGCAACCTCTCCGCCGTCACCACTGAAGCGATTCATGCCGCTGCCCACATGCGCATGGTGGTCCCCATACTCGTCGCCAAAACCGCGGCCCGGTTTCTTACCCATTCACACACATCCAGCATCACACTCACTACCGGCTCCGTCGCCCAGCGCCCGAGCAAGGGCTGGGCTGTGATTTCGTACTTTGCCGGGGGTCTGGTGTCGCTGACTCGCGCTTTGGCGGTGGATTTGGCGCCGGTGAGGGTGAATGTGGTGCAGCCTGGGGTCGTGGACACGGGACTGTGGGACTACATGGGAGAAGAGGAGAGGAAGGGTTTCGTGAAGGGGGTGGAAGAGAGAACGCTGACGAGGAATATTGGAAAGGTGGAGGATGTAGCCGAGGCGTATCTGTGGCTCATGAAGGATGGGAATGCAACAGGGACAGTCGCTGGGACGGATGGGGGTAACTTGTTGGCTTAGGGGAGTGTTGTGAGGATTCTGTCGGGAATGGGGAAGGGGTGTCGATGTTGGTGTTTATTCGTTGGAAATAAGATGCAAGACGCTTTAGTGTCCTTGAGATACTCGGCCATAATTCGTCCTGCTAACTGACACTTGCCTTTTGTTTGCCACCAAAATCCAGATCTATGACTTATCGAGTTCTGGCTGGGCGCCCCATTTTTGAGGTGTTTGCACGTATAGGTAGGTAATCGGGTGGTTGTGATGCGTGGCCTGCACGGAATTCCGGTTGGTGTGCCGGGCCGGTTCCAAGCGGTTCCATTGTCAAGTTCAGTGAAGGGCGCCGAACGGAGCCCGGCACGGCAGGATTGACATTCTGCCGCCTCCTTTCCACACCTTAAAAGCTGCAACACGAAACTCATTGAACACCTCACTCCAAAATCTCATCACACAGCTTCAAACACGCGAAATCTCATTCATTTCAGAGAAAAAAAGAAATTGCAACAATCCCAATGGTAATATCCATCACAATTTCTCATCGCAAGGCGACTAACCCCCAACAGAGCACCATCCCAGCGAGGACCATCCTCGCCTTCCACACGGATGCCAAACTCTACAAGCTCGAAACAACCGTAACCTCCCTCATCCCCTTCTCCTCCCTCGAAGAAGCCAATCAATCCCTCTTCAAAACCGCCAACCTCTCCTCTTACGTCCTCATCACCCCCACAACCATCTTCCACCCCCAAGGCGGCGGCCAACCCTCCGACGAAGGCATCATCACCAAAATCACCTCCTCCGGCTCTGAAACCTCCCAATTCACCGTCACCGCCGTGCGCACCTCCGCCACCCAAGACGGCCAAGTCCTCCACCTCGGCCACTTCCCCGCAAACCACACCTCCTTTTCCCCCGGCGACACCGTCCTGCAGTCACTCGACGTCGAGAAGCGCCTCCTCTACTCGCGCCTGCACACAGCGGGCCACGTCCTCGGCGCCGCCGTACGTCACCTCCTCGAGTCCGAGATCCCCGGTTTCGACGAGCTCAAGGCGTCTCACTTCCCCGACTCGGCGGCGTGTGAGTTTAGAGGACTGATAGAGGGGAAGTGGAAGGAACCGATCCAGAACCGGGTGGATGAGTACCTGGCGAGAGGGATGCCGGTGGAGATTGACTTTTGGGATGAGGAGGATTTTAGGAGGAATGGGTTGGAGAGGTTGATTCCTGATAGGAGTTTGTTGCCAGAGGGGGAGAAGTTTAGGGTGGTGAAGATTGTGGGGGCGGAGACGTATCCTTGTGGGGGGACGCATGTAGAGAGGACGGATTTGTGTGGGGAGACGAAGGTGAGGAAGATTTCGAGGGGGAAAGGGGTGTCGAGGGTTAGTTATGCGGTGGTGTGAGGTTGGAGGTTGATGTTTGCTTGGTACCGGAAGACACAGTGGTAAGGTTTGTGATAGACTCGTAGATGCAACTTTAGGAATCCTTCCCAAGAGCATTGTGGGAGTATCTGACCGGATCTCCCAACCCGTGAGTCCTAGTTGCTGCTCAACTCTCGGCCTCTGAGTCTACACCCAAGTCCCACAACGAGAAAGGATGAACGAGCTTAAATCTCACCTCCCTAATTTGGTCATCCACCTCCTTCACTGCAGCTATCCAGCTTCCCGTTGTGGTAGAGGCCGACAAAGGTAGCCGGTACAACTACAGGAAGCAGCTCTGCCCCTGAATACTGTAGCTAATTAGCCGCGGCTGATATAATAAGCTGCCGAGTAAACCCGCCTAACGCCGATGCTGTGGTACCTGAAGGTGACTCATAAGAAAGTTGAATGGTCTGTCAGGCTGCCGGCAAGTAGATACTGTCAGGGCGCGATGAATATAAGAATTAACGGTCCCAATCCTCAAACCGGCTTTACGACTCCATAAACCCGAACCCCCACACTCACCCTCACAACAACCGCAGACTCAACCACAGCTTCATACCAACAACCACCATGCCCCTCCCACTCTCCTCAGCGGACAAAATCGCGGCCTACGCAATCCACCCACCAAATCCCACCACTCAGTTCCTCGCCATCGAACACAGCCAAGCCGTCCACCGCATCAACCTCATCAACGAATGGGACCCTGCCATCACCACTGGCACACGCATCCTCGAACTCGGCTGCGGCCAAGGCACCTGCACCCAAGCCCTCGCCCACGCCGTCTCCCCATCCGGCCACATCACCGCCATCGACCCCGCCTCCCCGGACTACGGCGCCCCATTCACCCTCGCTCAAGCCCAATCCCACCTCAGCTCCGGCGCCCTCGGCCCGCTAATCACCTTTGAACGCGCCGACCCCGTTTCCTTCCTCAATGCCATTCCCAAGGACGCAGAACCACAATGGGACGTTGCCGTGCTAGCTCACTGCATTTGGTATTTCCCCTCCGCCAGCAGCCTGGATGAAATCCTCTCGGCGCTGCGGGGCCGCGTGAAACGAGTGTGCATAGCTGAATGGGCATTGCAAGCGACTGAGCTGGCGGCGTTGGCGCATGTGCTTGCTGCGCTGGCGAGGGCGACGTGTGAGGCGCACAGGACCGGGAGCAAGGAGAATATTCAGACGACGCTGAGTCCGCGGGCGATTAGGGAGGCTGCGGTGAGAGCGGGGTGGAAGGTTGAGAAGGAGGGGGTTGTAGTGCCAGTGAGGGAGTTGTCGGATGGGTTTTGGGAGGTGGGGACGGTGGTGGATGAGGAGTTTTTGGAGGATGTCGAGAGGGAGGTTGAAGATGAGAGGGTCAAGGCGGTGTTGAGAGCTGCGAGGGATGCGACTGTTGCGGCTGCTAAGGCGGGGGTTGGCAAGGTGAGGAGTATGGATGTTTGGGTTGCGACGTTGGTGTCTGAGTGAGTTGGTGACAGAAGGGATCAGTTCATCAAAAGGAAAAGCCGGCCCATATTGGACCTCCTGGAGGGGTGTAAGTCGTCTCTTTGGTTGTGAAGATGTCGACCTGTTCGAGTCAGACTATGTCTCTGAGAATATTCCAAATTAAAAGAAACTCACAGCAATGCCGGGATCGCTCTGAGGCGCATATGTTGGGATGGAGTACAAAAACTGCTCGGGAGGGACTTCTGTTCCCTCCCCTGACACAGCAACCTGTGCGCACTCCGGATAGAACTGAGCTTTGGCTTTTTGGTGCAGAGAAAGAAGCTCGTGTCGGACGAGATAGTTGCCCGGTGCGAGGTTCTTGGGAACAACACTACTCCATTCCAGTTTCTGGTTGACAATGGCTGTG
Source organism: Podospora aff. communis PSN243 (assembly GCA_033296975.1). Taxonomy (NCBI): domain Eukaryota; kingdom Fungi; phylum Ascomycota; class Sordariomycetes; order Sordariales; family Podosporaceae; genus Podospora; species Podospora aff. communis PSN243. Next base: position 749,231 of record MU865916.1, on the reverse strand, counting down.
GCTGTGGCAAATATTAGCTCATTATCTCCTTTTTGGGATATTTTCTGTGGTCTCGGGTGTCGAGAGAGAGTTTTCGCTCCTGTTGTCTCGGGTGCCGAAAGAGAGTTTTCGCTCCTGAGACAACAGAAAAAGGACAAAAAGGGAAGAAAACCGCTCTGATTTGCACTTACCCCAGTTGTTCGACCTCATAACCGTACCCCACATTCCCATCTGATCAATCTTGAACCACCCCCTGCCCTCTCCATCACAAGAGCTGAAGCCCCCCGAACATTTGAACATCCACACCATTACGGGCCCCTGCTGGTGAGTGTATTGCTTCCAGACAGCCGTGATGTTCTCGCCAGCTCTGACAGGGGCGCTGAGTTTCGCAGATGAGCCACCGTTGCATCGCATCTTAGGGTCAGTAACGTCGAAGATGGGATTGTAGGTTTCCCAGGGAAACTGTATGGTGTCCGGCTTTGGCCCGGCAGCGAACGCATCGTAGCCTGGGTAATGAGTGTCGCCAATGATATAGCTGGTAACGGCTCCATGCCCGGCCACTAGGGGGGTGAGAGCAAGCGCGCCGGTGAGGAGTCTGAATGCCATTGTTGCCGTTGTACACTCGAATGGAGTCTGAGGAGCTGAGGTGGGTAATCTGAGAAACCCTACCTAAGAGAGCGAGCCTGCTCTTTATCAAGTCCATTCCCGGCTCGTAGGCAGACAAATCCGGGAAAATTGTCAAGGCTCTCATATGTACTGTGTTTCGCATAGAGTTACCGAAGGAGGCTTCTACGGCGCGGAAGCCTGCTGCTTTGACAACTTGTGAATTTATATTGACCTGGACGAACATCCTCTGATCTGACCGATACTCATCTGTAATTACATGGCTGCGCATGACGGGAAACGGAGAGCGGAGGAAGCAAATCTACATTCGGCTCGCTTTCCGCGGCGGCGTTATGTGGAGTGTCATGCCGTGGCCGAAAGGGTGGCCAGCGAGTGGGGCCCCCAGACGGACAACCCGTTCAAACCAGGTTTGTCACCCAAGGGACACTCAAGTGTGATAAGTGGAGGCGGCAACGAAACGAGTAAAGTCGATGAGAAATACTGCCTAGTCAGACCGGAACTTCCGCTCAATATCTGGAGGGGGGGGGGGGGGGGAAACTGGTAAGGTCGCTGTCAAGATCAGAATCAGGGTCTTGGATGATCGGAGGTGCAGAACCACAGGAGTGGATGTCCGGGCAAGCAGCAGATCCCAGAACGCATGGCGGGCCGCCAGATCCCTGCACTGTGGGCACGTGCGTCTGGCGCCATCTGCAAGCCATCGATGCTTGGCAGGGGCGACGAACAAACGCTGGACCTTCAACCAAGGACTCACCTCTCACAATCATGTTTACACCACACGAGACACTCTACCTGCCTATGTAATTATCATGGTAGATATATGTCCTGATTTAGAGTCCCCCAAAATGCTCGAAAACCGACACTCCGTTGGTTATCTGCATGGGAAGAAGTCCACGAGGAGCTTTGGCACGCCTCCACTTGCTCATGCGAGTCGAACGAGAACATTCAGTTTGCTGGAAATGCGATCATGAGTGGGGACTTCTCAAGTACTCATGATGCACGTCAGGATTGTCGGTCCGTATCTGTAATACAAAGTACGACTGGGAGGTAGCCCAAGACTGATGGTACAATGCAAGGTAGTGGCCAGACCGAGTGATTGGCTTCTGGGTGCCGAGCAGATCCGAATGTCGTGTTGAGGATAATCTCGTTGGTGTGGCCGTCTTCGAACACACTTTCTGGGCTGCCGCCGCTGACGAAGAGGGCGAAGTCAGATGGCTTTTCAGAACGGATGGCTTTGTCTTGAGCACTTTAGATAACTGCCTTGGATGCATGATGAAGCCAGAGGAACCTGAAGCCTCACATCCATAGCAGCGTCTACACGGGAAGGTGCAGCTCTGGATCTAGGTCTGAGTAGCCGAATTCACTCCCGGTTTCCGTCCGATATTCTGACGTCTTGATGTTCGGCGCCCTGACCGACGCCTTGATTTCAGCAAACATTTCTGCTGGCAAGCAAAAACATTGCAAGCGCGTTTGTACAACCGCTCCACACCCAAGGCAGGGTGTGACCCTTCGAGATAACCCCACTGCGCAGGTTTGCCGACTCGACGGCGAGAACACTGGTCCGTTGCAATTTGAGACAGGACAGGACCGGAATCGACGTGAGTAACCGGCCGATGCCCTTCATCCCAACGCTGGAGTAACCTTTGACAGGCGCCTGCCAAGTTGACCAAGCACCTGCTTCCTCCCATTCTGTGAAGCGATCGGTCTTCTTCTCGTCACTGCTTGCGGAGACCGCTCTTCTTTTGCTTCCAAAAGCCAACTCGCCTCGCTAAGCTCCTCACCTTTTCTGACCAACAACTCTTGAGGTAACTGGGACCATTTGTGTTCCTGAAGTCGCTTCCTGGATATTTGGCGGAAAATGTCGTCACCATCCCAGATTGCCGAGCCGGGTGTGCGGCCTTCATCGGGCCTGCCCAGTTCGACAGCGCCAGGTGGCGCGCAAGGCAAGACGTATAAAGCTTACGGCCAAGACTACCAGTTCGCCGAGCGGCTCTCCAACCCACCCCCGGAGTTCGTCATCGGCAGTAGCATCGACGAGCATTCGGCCCCGGTAGCTGCGCAAACAGATGGAACTCACGAGAATACCATTGAGAATGGATCGGCGAACGGCCAGGACAGCAGCTTCAAGGAGTCTCAGAGGCGAGAATCCATCTGGAGGCCACCCCTGGAGAAGCCGTGGTACAAGAAGGTTCCAAAGATGTGGTGGATTAGCACTGGAATCACGGTTATTGGCAGCACGGTCGTGATTTTGGCAATTCTGGCTGCCATGGGCACTTTCAGCGGCCATGAGTTCGTCAACTCCGGATTGCCTTGAGAAACTCGTACTGACCCTGCTGAGTAGATCATCGGCCGACTCCGCAACTTCCAGCAGTGCGCCTTCTCCCACCCCCAGCGCCTCTTGCACCGGCGCATCCTGTTCCAGCACAACAAGTTCCGCTCATCCTATCCCGACGGCAAGTTGTCTTTGCTCCGTCTTTAGCTCCTGCTTGTCTAAAGCTTTTACCGCAGGACACCGTAAAGGAGTGCACCAACTCCAAGACATTCACGGAGCATGTCAGCTGGGCCGGAATAGTCGACGCAGATTATGATACGGTGTATCCCAGCAGCCAACCAAAGTCGGCAGAGTCCTGCTGCAGCGTCTGCTACCAAGCTAACGGCTGCGGCGGCTGGATGTACGATGGTGACAACAAGTTCACCCCCTGTGTTTACCTCACCATCAAGTCCAAAGGCGGCGGTACCGACCCCGATGGCAAGTGCCCAGAGGGACATGCGGATAGGACCTCAATCAGCATCGACAGTAACAAGGCCGCGGTTGGAGGCCTTGGCCCATGCTCTCGCGAGCTGACAAAGACTTGAAGTCGTGCGGTACGAAGTCTGTGGCTCGTTCATAGGCCGCCTTCAACCAAAATGACCACCGGTATCCCCTACTGGCTAGAGAGCGGGAGGGCGCTGTTGTGAGAAATAGGATCAATCTGAGCAAGTCGTTTGGAACGGCAACGGAATGGATTTAGAGAGGCGAGGTGACCGCGAAGCATCCATTCAGTGTCAGGAGCTGCTGGATGCTGCCAACCAAGGATCCGTTTTGGAGGAGGGGGGACAAACCTGTTGGAGTTCCTATAGCCGAAATTCATATCTCTTCAGAGCTTGGGACATCAAGCGCTTGTCAGATTTATAGCTTGGCCATTTTGCGGTTACGTTGACCAAGACAACGTAGCAGCGTATATATCACGGAGATACCCTCAACATTTGACGTGGTCACGCACCTTGACAGCTTCTTTCGGGTATGATCTGTATGTAGAGAGGTCGCAAAGGACGAGCATAGAAGTACACGCAAAAAAAGTTCCCCGGAATCCTGTCTATCAGACCATTATTACCTAACCGCTCCCCCGACTCCCCATCCTGTTTGCAATTGAAGCAAAAACAAATGCAAAAATCTAGCGTCCCCCTTTTTGCATGCCTTCGGCTGCCACAGCCATGATCCTGTTGTAACCTTTACAGTCCGTCAAGCTCTCTCCACCCAAGCCTCCTTAAAGGCGGAGCATCTTGGCGGCGAACTGCTCAATGAGAGGCTCGGTGGGGAAGCTCATCTCCTCGAGCTTCTGGGCATAGGGGGTTGGGACATCGGCGCCGGTGACACGCTGGGCGGGGGCATCAAGGTAGTCGAAGGCGTACTCCATCGTGAGGGCGAGGATCTCTGCGCTGACACCATACGCGGGGAAGCCGGACTCGACGGCGAGCAGGCGGTGGGTCTTCTTGACGGACTTGACGATGGTCTCGATGTCGAGGGGCTTGATGCTGCGGAGGTTGATGACCTCGGCCTCGACACCGTACTTCTTCTTGAGGCCCTCAGCGGCCGTCATGGCCTGCCCGACGCAGCGGGACAGACTGACGATGGTCAAGTCCTTGCCGACACGCTCAACCTTGGCCTTGCCGAAGGGAAGGACGAAGTCAACCTTCTGAGCGGCCTCGGACATGGGGAAGCTTTGGCCGTACATGAGCTCGTTCTCGAGGAAGACGACGGGGTTGGGGTCCCGGATCGAGGCCTTGAGCAGACCCTTGGCGTCCTCGGCGGACCATGGGGCGACGACCTTGAGACCGGGAATGCTGCCGTACCATGCAGAGTAATCTTGCGAGTGCTGGGCACCGACACCGGCGGCGAAGCCATTGGGACCGCGGAAGGTGATGTTGCAAGGCTGGATACCACCGGACATGTAAAGCGTCTTCGCAGCCGAGTTCACGATCTGATCGATGGCCTGCATGGCAAAGTTGAACGTCATAAACTCGCACTAGCGCCATGCCACAGCTGCGTTAGCACCTAAGCACATAATGAGGCCTGAACCAGAGGCACATTGCCTCAGGTCCGGGAAATTCAGTTTGGGGCATGCGGGCCACTCACCACGGGGTGCAGCCCGCTCAGGGCAGCGCCGACAGCCAGACCAGTGAAACCGCTCTCAGTGATGGGCGTATCGATGATCCTCTTCTCGCCGAAGCGGTCCAGAAGCCCCTTTGTGACCTTGTATGCACCATTGTACTGAGCAACCTCCTCGCCCATGACGAAGACCTTGTCGTTCATCTCGAGCTCCTCGGCGAGCGCCTCGTTGAGGGCGTCGCGGACAGTGTACTCCTTCACCCCGGTAGCGTCGGCATAGGTGCGTTTTTGAAGCCCCGAGACGGCAGTAGGCTTGTAGAAGAAGGGAGACACTGCAGCAGGCCTGGCGACCTGAGCCCGGGCAGTCGCAGCCAACCGGGCCGCTGGTCGGAGGTAGCGCGACATCTTGGTTGGGGGTTGGAGAAGAGCTGATCCGACGTGTCCTATAGGGAAATATGAGGATTGAGTGATGGCAGAATCACTCAATTAGGGTGCCGAGTCGCAGGAGGAAGGGCGATGGCGATCAATGGGGTCGGCAAGCAGCTCGGTGGTGATGCAAGGACAAGGAGTTGACAGCTTCTCGAGGGAATTTTTTTGACAGCAACGGACCGGAAGCTTGGATCCAGCACTTTTCGGACTTGGGACGTTGAACCCCAACAGAGATCCGCGCTAGTGCAATTGGGGCTTAGTCACCCGCTGTCCCTTGCCTGTCTTTAGCGGAACCCACCCAGCTTCTGGACTTCTTGCAGCTGTGCACTCCACAGACACCGATCCCAAGGACTTTGATCAGTGGAGTGTTTTGAAGAACAGCACGTCAAGTGTGGAGATAAGATCCATCAATGACCATTCCAACATCGCTACATTCTCAATCCAATTTTGATGTTTTGCGACGTGTTCAGTTCGTAATCTGACCCTGCTATAACCCGCGACTTTCCGATGGGGAACTCAGGTCATGACCAAAACCCAACGTGTAAGACGCACGTAGCCGGGTGATGCTGGAAAAACCACGACCATCAACCTATGAGCGACCAACCCCATTGTGGAATTTGAGGAGGGGCTTCTTGAATGCCAAAGATATCACCCATACCCCTAATCTGGAAAGCGACGCCTTCTGGGAATGCGAAAAGGGTAAACGGCGCGTTTGGTTGAGGATGAGAGCTGTGACCATCTCTGAGGCTTCCAGTCTCTTTACCACGCAGAAACCTGGTGGCAGCCTCTAGAAACTCGCATGAATACCGCAAACTGAACACCTTGGAAATTCCAACCAATCCAAAGTCCATGCAATTATGTAAGATATTCATCCTGTGCTGAGAGCACAGTTGCCAGCTGGAGGTAAGAGGCGAATAATGTACAAGAAAGGTTGGCCAAGCTGTCGCTGTCAGAACCTAATTGATGGCTGACGAAAGCCTGTAGGCAGATATTAAATGGATGTCCAACTCCAACACACGCTATGTTCCAGTATTCATCATCCTCATTACTTTGACCCCCTTCCTGTCCTTGCCCCCTCTATGCCGAACAAAGGAAACAGTATGCGCGATACTTGTCAAACCAACACCGTCCTCTTTTTTAGTTGATTAGTTGGAAGGCTTGCGGCCGACCATGAGGTACATAGGTGTGAAGAGATTCTTCTTTGCGCCGGCGACCAGACCATCGGCTCCCTTAGCGAGAGAGTCGGCAGTCTTCTTGGTGCCTGCAGGTGCCAGGCCGACGAGTTCCAGGCAGCCTGTAAAGATGTGCACCATGCTGCGAGCGACGTGGGTCATGCGGAATACTGTGAAGAAGTCCAAGTAGCTCTGCATGTACTTCATCTCTCCGGCAATGGGCCAGTACCACGGGATGCGGTCCGGTCGCGCGGCAAGATCCTCGTGGTGAAGGAGGTCGAAGCCAGCTCCCTTCATGGCTTCGAGACCCTCGGAAATGGTGACCATGTTGGAGATACCGTTACCCTCCTCGATCGCGAGGCGGATGTCGCGGTGCTCGAGGTTGTTGTTATCGTAGTCGTCGGTCATGAGCCACTCATAGACGCCGAAAACGCCACCGGGCTTGAGAACACGGTAAATCTCGCTGTACACGCCGACAAGCTTGGGCGCGTGGACTGTGGCCTCGATTGCATAGACGGCATCGAAGGTGTTGTCGGGGAAAGACATTTGCTGGTTATGGTCAGCGCACCGCTTCTGTATGGCGGCAAACGAGTTGCTGCACTCACCATGAAATCTCCCTTGACGAACTTGAGCTGGCCAGAAAGGCCCTCCCTGACAGCGTAGCGGGTGGCACGGGCGATCTGGTAGTCGTTGTTGTTGAGGCCGGTGATGTGAGCATCGGTAAACTTGGCGATCTCCCTGGCGGGCCCACCAACACCGCAGCCGACATCGAGAACCTTCATCCCGGGCTTGATGCCAATGTTGGCGGCGAGGAAGTGCTCGTGGCGGGCAATGGCTTGGTAGAAGCTCTCACCGGGAGAGTACCGGCAGAAGTGGAAGCACTGTCCCCAGCCATACTCGTACAGATCGGTCGCAAGGTTGTAGTAACTGCGCAAAAGGTGCCGATTAGCAATGATCCAGGAGAGCGGCGCGGGACTTTAGAGATCACTTACTGTTTCGTCAGCGTCGCGTATTCTGCGATGCGGGCTTCGCGATCCGCGTCGGTCTCGTTCTCTGCGGTCTTCTTGTCGAAGTGCTTGAAGTACTCGTCCACGGCGAGCTTCTTTGCCTCCTTGTCCTTGGTGAGCATGGCGGCGAAACCGCCCTGGGCGTCAACGGACGAGCCGTGGAGGGCCTTGACGAACTCAGCATCGCGCTGGTGGTCCTCCTTCTCGAGCTTGATTTGCGACTTGCCAACCATGGTTGCGATTGTATATGGGGAAAATGGCAGATAATAGCAGTGCCTGCGAGTTGAACCGTCGATAACGAGCTTTCTGAGAACCTCTAGGTGAGTTTCTCGGAACTATATACCAAGGCAAGGAAGAAAAAGTTTCCAACCCCTAATTACTGAAGACGGACGCTGTTCAAGGTTGTTGCATGGGTTAGTCCAGGGGGTAGCGGACGAATCCAATTGCTCAATTGGACGAAACGTATGAGCGGCCCACAGTGCCATCTCAATTCTGGGGGTTTCGCCCCATCCATCGGCCAGCCAATCTGCCAATCTCGCCAGCGTTTTCGCATTCGTGCCCGCTGGTCGCGGGGCCTTGGCCCGTGCGCTTCGAAACAACGCTGCGGTGACGACGCTGCCTGTGCATCCAGCATGTGCATTTGCGAATTCGAACCGCAGCCCGAAGGCGGTGAGGGGCATCGAAATCCGAATACGAGCGGTAGAAGTAGCCGCCAAGACGCAGGGGCCGCGGTATCTGCCGAAGGGTCCACGTGATTCGGCCTGCGCCTCATCATCTGTGGCAACGCGGAGATAAGATTTATCAGCTTGGTCAAGCCACTCGAAAATACCATCTCACCAGCCTCACCATCGAGCGCACTCACCCCACCCAACGAACAATCCCAACAACGCGCCTAACCTCCATCACTTGCGCCTGGAAGGATAGCTGTTTTGTGGGAATCGCAAATCGCCGGAAATGCCTCCCCAAATCAAGCAAGATCTCAACCGCTCCGGCTGGGAGTCGACAGACTTCCCGTCGGTTTGCGAGAACTGTCTGCCCGAGAACCCCTACGTCAAGATGCTCAAGGAGGATTATGGCGCAGAATGCAGCTTGTGCACCCGGCCGTTCACCGTCTTCAGCTGGTCAGCCGATCGATCTCACGGTCGCAAGAAACGCACCAAGATTTGCCTCACATGCGCCCGCCTCAAGAACGCCTGCCAATGCTGCATCATGGACCTGCAGTTCGGCCTGCCCATCGTCATCCGCGACAAGGCCCTCGAACTCGTGTCACAGGGCCCACAGAGCGAGATCAACCGCGAATACTTTGCGCAAAACAATGAGCGCGCAATCGAGGAGGGACGGATCGGCACGGAGCAATACGAGAAAACGGACGAGAAGGCGCGCGAGCTCCTGCGAAGGTTAGCAACGAGCAAGCCATATTTCAGGAAAGGGAGGGAGCTGGACGAGGACGGGAACCCAATATCCGGCGGGCCTTCTACGGGTGGGAGCGCGACGGGTGGTAATGCTGCCGTCGGTGCTGGCGTTGGCGGACCAGGGCCGATCCGCTCGCGAGACTCCCGAGCAGCGGCGGCAGTTGGGGCGAGACCTGGCGGTGGCCGCGGAGGAAGGAAAGGGCCCATGGGTGCCAACGCGCCTCCACCCGGGCCAAAGGATTACATGCCACCTGCCGACAGGAACATCATGTCGCTGTTTGTGACCGGCATCGAGGACGACCTCCCTGAGTACAAAATTCGCGACTTCTTCAAGGCTTTCGGAAAGATCAAGTCACTGGTGGTGTCGCACATGACACATTGCGCTTTCGTCAACTACGAAACGCGAGAGGCTGCTGAAAATGCTGCAGCAGAATGCAAGGGTCGTGCTGTCATCGCCGGATGCCCGTTGCGCGTACGATGGAGCGCACCGAAAGCGATCGGGACGATGGATAAGGAAGAACGAGGAGAGATGCTCAGGGACGGGAGGTCCGCTTTCTCGGACGCGAAAAGAAGACCTGCGCAAAAGGCCATTGAAGGTGCAGGAAGCGGAGGGTCCGGTCAGCAGGCGAACGACATATCAGCGGTCGCCGTCGCACCGCCTCCTGGAGCAGACGATGTGCAGTATGCGAGTTTGGCTGGTAACTGAACGGCCACTACTTCAGTTTCGCAAGGCGTTGGTGGTTTGCATCATGGGTTAGGGATGGCGTCAAAATACCGGATACCTTGTCCTGGGTCATTATTCTAACATTGTTGCTTGTTGTTACATGGGTATCATAGACGGCTATCTACACAAGACAGCAGCTATTGTACTGTCGTTTATTTATGTTCATACAATTCGAGTTGTTCCCCGGCGTATGCCCGCTCTCGTCCAGGCTTACAAGTCGGAGCACTTCTTTCCGTCGATCTTGACCGTTTTGTTACCAAGCTTAACAGTATCATTGTCGCCCCGTTCGATGTCGTCATGTATCCGGAGAACTAAAAGTCAACTATCAGCGACATGAAAACCGGAGGTCTCCCTAAGACCAATCCTCACCGTATCGGTCACCCTCCTTCTTCCCCTGAACGAGATTCGTCCTCAGAAAGTGGGCCACCTCTTCAGCATGCTTGAGCGCCGGCTGTATTTGAGGATCGGATGGGGGCAAAGTCGCCTTCTCACGGAAGCCTTGGCGAATCTGTTGTCGCGCTGCGTCGAGCACTCGAAAGTCCCCTACCACGCACACTTGGGTCAGGATCTGATTTCGGAGACAGGACATCCTTTGAGCCCACCTTGGAATGCGATGTTGGCAGCACGCCAGAGTTGCCTGTATGCTTGAAGAGCCATCTTCACAGTATTTCGTGCTTGTACTGTTGGTGGTGCTGCTTGAACTTTTGCCGTCGTCCTACGAGAGATCCCCTGTCCAAGAACTGGTTCCCGTGGCGGCCGGCAATTTTGATCATCTTGATTGGTCCGAAATTTCAATGTGGGGTCCAAGCAGGGAAAAAAAATCGCAGGCCGCTCAAAACCACAGCCCACCATTGTGAGAATCCCACCGCAGCACATTCCCAACCGCAAGTGACCGAAGAACAGTCGCAAATATGGCCACCGTGGTTGCTCTCCCTCTCCCCGCTCTCCCCTCGGGCTGGTCAGCCGAGAAGGACTTTAAGGCTGTCGGTAAGATCACCAAGGACCACGCAACTCAGCGCACCATCGAGCCCGTCGGCCCTCACTTCCTCGCCCACGCCCGCCGTGCCCGCCACAAGCGCACCTTTAGCGAGGATGACAGGATACAGGCCCAGGAGCGGGCCAAGAAGGTCGAGGAGAACGACGACAGCGACATTAGCGAGCCCGAGGACCCCATGATGTTGCAACGCGATGCCAAGGACTGGAAGGTACGATGAAATTCTCCCCCGTATCTCTCCGGCATATTTCTGACAGTTACATCTAGAGCCAAGACCACTACAAGGTGCTCGGCCTCTCCCGGTACCGCTACAAGGCCACGGAGGAGCAGATCAAGCGCGCCCATCGCAAGAAGGTCCTCAAGCACCACCCTGATAAGAAGGCCGCCGCCGGCCGTGTCGACGACGACAACTTCTTCAAGTGCATCCAGAAAGCCACCGAGGTCCTGCTTGACCCCGTCACCCGCCGCCAGTTTGACTCGGTCGACGAGGAGGCCGACGTTGAGCCCCCGACCAAGAAGCAGCTCCAAAAGGGCAACTTTTACAAGCTGTGGGGCAGCGTCTTTAAGGCCGAGGCGCGCTTCAGCAAGAACCACCCCGTGCCGTCGTTTGGTGATGACAAGTCGACCAAGGAGGATGTCGAGAACTTTTATAACTTCTGGTACAACTTCGACAGCTGGAGGACGTTCGAGTACCTTGACGAGGACGTTCCTGATGACAACGAGAACCGCGACCAGAAGCGCCACACGGAGCGCAAGAACGCCAACGCCCGCAAGAAGAAGAAGGCCGAGGACAACGCCCGTCTTCGCAAGCTTCTGGACGATTGCTCGGCCGGCGACGAGCGTATCAAGCGGTTCCGACAGGAGGCCAACGCCGCCAAGAACAAGAAGCGTCTAGAGAAGGAGGCTGCTGAGAAGAAGGCTGCTGAGGAGGCGAAGGCTAAGAAGGAAGCCGAGGAGAAGGCAGCCAAGGAGGCTGAAGAGAAGGCCAAGCTGGACCGCGAGGCTGGCAAGAAGGCCAAGGAGGCGGCGAAGAACGCCGTCAAGAAGAACAAGCGTGTTCTCCGTGGTTCCATCAAGGACGCCAACTACTTTGTGTCTGGCGACCCGTCTGTTGCCACGATTGACTCCGTTCTGGGCGATGTTGAGCTCATCCAGGGCAAGATTGACCCTGATGAGATTGCCGCCCTCGCTGGCAAGCTCAACGGCCTGAAGGTCGCTGATGAGATCAAAGGTGTGTGGCAAGAGGAGGCCAAGCGCCTTGTGGCGGCCGGCAAGGTGAAGGAGTCGGAGCTCAGGGCGTTCAACTAGAAGGAGGGAGCGAGAGGGCCATTTTGGCCAAGATTTGCGATAAACATTAGAGCGGTAAGGTGTCTCGGCCCATATTGTAGTGCTGGAAATACTCCCAGCCTTGACACGACGGTCATGCTTACTCTCAGTCATCCTCTTCCCAATGCACAATGTGATCTTCTCCCCAACACCATGATGAAGCTGAATGCATCCTCGACAGCCAACACCATACCCAAAAAGCAAAACAATGCGACGGTAGCCAAATCCAATTCACAGCCGCCCTTGCAAATGCCAAGAAGCCCAGCGTACGCCTCTCTCCACGCAATCACTTCCTCCGCTTGATCTTCACCAAAGGTCGTTCAAAAACAGCCACCTTTGGCCTCTCAAACGCAGCCGGTTTCGCTCGTTTTCCCACCCCGGGTTTCTCGTAGTCGGCCGACGCTTTCGCAGGTTCACAGACCATTCGCTTTGCTTTTTCGTAAACGGCGGGTTTGGCCCGCTCGAAGACGGCCTGTTTGACGGGTTCTGTTGCCATTTTATCTTTGCCGGGTGGATGGAGGGTCGGTAATTGACTTGGCTTCCTCATCTCGCAGCGCTGGAGGAGTGTCTTTTAAACATATTCTTGGGATTTTTGTTATGGGGTGCCTAAACCCCAGGCAGGGAAGCTGCTCCTTCTTGGCTGGAAAGGCTGGTGTGTCGTGGGTCATGTTGCTTACCTAGGTACCTTTGAGCTATGCTCGGGTGGGACTAGCATGTAGGAACCCGCGGACGGCCTGCAGCGTGAGGTGTGCTTTTTGACCGGGTACGTGTGCAGCAGTTTCATGTGGGCATGTGGTATTAGTTTGCCTATGCTGGGTTGTGTTGTGTCGGTTGGCGTGCAGAGGGGCGGTGTGCCAAGTGATGGGATGCGTGTCTGGTTGTAATTGCTTGGGAATTCGATGTCAACAACGAGGAATTGGTAATATGGTCGACATGCGGTTAACTATCTGATTTGCAATGCTGGCTGTTTTCGATTAAGCCGTTACCGGGTACCTGGAAGTAAGTCTTCTTCACTCTGGGGGTGACGATGGATGCGGGCTGGGCTCCAGAACACCGCACCTTCCTCCCTGCGGCAAGGCAGCAGATTCTGAACACCAAACACTCTCATCGCACCTAAGAGCCTTCAAAATCACACACTTCCCCCCCTCGACCTCCCCATCGGCACAAACCCGCCAACCAACCCAGACAACCACTCAATCTGCTCAACACTCTCCCCGTCCTGCTTTCCCGCTCCCCTCGACCTCTCCATCTCATAGACCTTCACTTCCTCCCCTCCCTCTCTCACCGTCACCCACCGATACGGCACAAACCCCCTCGCCTGATACCTCCTCTCCAGCTCATCCGATCCCACCAGAGCAATCAAAGCATCGACCTCAAACTCCGCCACCACGCTCGCCCACTGTTAGCAGCTCCTCCACGGGGTACCGGTCCTCGCAGCTGGGGTGTTCAACCAGCGTGGCAGCTTCCCACCAACCCGGCAAGCCGCTGCGCGCCATCCGGTCTTGGAAGCTTCGCACAGCATGACTCCACGCCCTACGACGGGCGAGGGACATGTCGACTAGCTGTTTGGAAATCGCCCGGTTGTGGAATTCCTGGAGGTGTAATCTATCGATGGGTGGCCTTTGCCGGACTGTTCTCGTCTGTTAACTGTTTGCTCCCACGCCCTAGTCAGTTGAGCGGTAAAATCACTTGGGCAAACCACCTGATAAGTCTTCTCCTTTGACCAGCTTTAGGTAACCTCAGTCTCATCGCCTGCCTATCATCTTCCTAATCCATCTGTCTCCCTGCACCTCTCAGGTGGTGGATGTAGTCGCAAGCCTCCCACCTCATTGCCATCCAAGCGACAGGTCCCGTGGTATTATGCCTGCTAGCGCTCCTAATATCCGCAACCCCGAGCTCGGCCACGACTATCATCGTCGTCTCATCTTCAAGCTAGCTCAGCAGACGGGAAATAATTCCGTTTGTAGTTTCGTCTGGGTTCGTCTGCCAAAAGGGCTCGAGGAATGCATCATCGGGCTGGGAGGCACACGAGAGGTGGCAGATTTGCGCTAGGCGGCCCGGAGATGTCGGCTGCTGTAGCTGGTCGGATGTACATGTTTAGATGTGGAAGTGATTAGAGGGAGTTCTGGGAGAGTTGCATGCGTGTATGGGGAAGATTTAGGGTAGGTAGCTACATTCGAACAACAGAAATACATCTGGGCGTATCTCATTGGAGTATTATATACTACCAACGGAGACTGAAAGGCTCAGTGAATAAGATGCGTTTGAAGTGTCCGTGGCTTCATGTCTGGGCGGGACATTCCCATGGTAGAACAATGACTTGGGTAGCCTGAGTGATTTGGTTCAGTGTTGTGTCCCGGACTGTGGAAACCTTCTGTTTGGGAATCATTCACTTCTCCCCGACGATCTTTGTTTGAAAATGCAGAATGCTTCACGTTGGCTACATGCAATCAATCAAGTGAATCATTGCCTTGGTTTGAAACACCTGGTCTTGATCGCCAAGTCAGGGGTATTGACGATGGGCAGCGTCATGGAAGAAATACGGAGAGCAGACAAAAGACCTACTCCTAGACCAAAAGCACGGGGCAAGTATGAATAACTTGTGCTACACACCGGCACCGAGGTACGTGGGATTATCGGTTAGGTTGCCGAAGATGGAGGCTTCCCACGCCCAGGCGACCCGGTTCCAAAACCTGTCAACTGGCATCTTCCGAAGTCACATGGATACCAGAGACGTATGTGTCTGCGGCAAACACGGCTCATCGATAAAAAAAAATCAAGAGAAAGCGGGAGAAAAAAGTCTTTGCCGCTTCGATGCATTGCTGCGGAGTGCGAGCTCGCGTACCGCCAGCTACATTGATTCTGCTTTTATCCGGATATATTGAGTCCACCAAAATGTGGGGGACGCGGTTGCACACAATTCATCAACCGACACCCTGACATCGGACAAGACAACGAGAGCAAGATACGTCTGATTTCATAGAGCCTCATATGATATGACTGATGCATCGCGGTGAACACCAAACTTGAACCGAGCCCCGACATCTCATCGTCTCTGATCGCTCACTCGTAAACGTAGCAGAACGGTCCCTCAACGATGCTGACCAGCTCACTGATCTTGTAAACCTTGGGGCCCACGACACCCAGGTCGACCGGATCACTCAGCGCCTGCTGTCTCCCGCCAAAGCCAAAGCTCATCATGGAGGTGCCACCGGCAATGACCTGCTGGCGGTTGGCATAGTCTTGAATCTGCCAAATGTGCCAAGTGCGGTCGATCATGCTGTGGTGAAGCCAAAAGGCCGGGTCGTTGGGCGAGATGTAGAAGTCGCCTCCCGGGTCGCCAGCGATGGTGAAATGGCCGGTGTTGTGCACACCGTTGTTGGACTGCATCATGTCCTGGAAGTTCGCGATGGTGCGAGCGTTGTTGATCAGGCTGACAATGTCCTGGGTGCGCCCGTACCTGCTGCTCAGCTGGTTTGAAATATCGCGGCGCAAGCATCGCGGGTTGTTGCCATAGCCGTCCGCCCGGGGGTTTCGCGCTGGCGCAGGATCAACAGCCACCGACATGGGGCCGAGGCGAACCGTCATGCTGATCACAAACGTTAGTTTCAAGCTCTTCGAATTCATGAGAGACGGGCGCTGCTTACTTCTTGAACGGGCCTGTCTCAACGCATCCTCCCCCGTTGCCCGCGGGGGCGAAGGCGGTTCCCCTGTGTGAGATCTTCTTGCCGTTGCCGCTCATGCTCGAGTCGCTTCCGTCGAAGATGGGAGACTTCTCCGGATCCTGTGCCCATCTGCCCCAGTCCCAGTACTATCAAGTAGGCGAACAAGTTAGGACAGAACCAAAAGGGAGGGCCGAGTGAACCATACCGGCTGCGTTCCAGTATACCCGCACTCCGTCCTGAGAGCATTCTCCATCGCCCACGTAAAATAGCGGTGCCAGGACAGGAAGTTTCCCTGAAGGGAGATTAGCAGCGCCCCCTTGCGGCCGGTGGGAGAGGTAACACACAGTGCCATGGATGGTCAAGGTCTGGTTCATGTGGACAACGACAAAGTCGTCATATCTGTTCTGAGCGCCGGGGAACTGGCCGGCCGGCAGCTTGGACGGCTTGCTCATGAGGCACAGCATGGCGCTGATGTATGCCTTCCTCTCAGCTACAGTAATGTCGCCCCTGCGAGGTCAAGAGGGTAAGCGACTGTGACGTGAGGGTACCCGTGAGAGACTTACCATTCTCTACGAACTTGGAGTTTTTCCTTGGTGCATGTCGTGGACTTGGCGAGGGCAGCGTCAAAGGCCGCTCGACCTTTGTTCTGGAGATCCAGGACAGCATCACCGTTGACCAGGGTCGCCAGAAAGAGCCATGGCACTGCGAGCAGCGCAAAGGCAGAGAAGCGCGCCATGGTGCGGACCAAGACGAGGCTCTTTGGGTGCAGCTGTCTCTCTGGAACTGGGGGAGCACGAGAGGAAGGGCAGGGAACCGGGTCATTATAACCTCCCCCTATACCAAGATGCCCAACACACATGTGCGGCTTCCCCTACCAGGGCACACGCCTGGGCCGGATACCGCTCCGGGACCCATGGCCGTAGACAATATGTCACCCAGAGGCGAGTGGAGTGGCCATATACTAACGTCGCATTAAGACAGTTGCGTGTAAACAAGGCTTGCCCAGAACGGCCCCAATCTCGGGATGGCGACGACTGTTGGCTTGCGTGCGGCAAATGGCTGAGGTATTCATGCGCACCCGACGACTGGGAGAGGCTGTAAGTGACGGACAGGGGGGGTTCGTCGGAATACCACTCAAAATAGTCGCAGGCGTCTAGCCAAGTACCTCCTTTGGCCTCTGTGCTCGCTAAAGTCGGTAAATGGTTTGCAAATGGTGAAACGACCCCGTGCACAGCAGAGGCGGGCAGGGCGGGCTCCCAGCTTGGTGGAAAGCCCGTCGCAATGCTGCCGACTGGTCCGGGATGTTTCGGCTCATCTATCTTTCGCTGGCAAATCTGGGGTAAATTCTTCTGGGTAAAGACGCGCCCCGCATATCAACTCCCAGTAACTGCCTTTGCCCCATCCATAAGTAAATGAATTGGGGGGGAGTCCTAACTCACTCAAAAATTCTTTGTCGCCGGGAATGTCGCTGGGAACATGCTGCAGCCCCTGTCGTGATCGGTACAGAGAGGTTCCTGGATGTCTGATGATTCGGCAGTTGAGAGGACATTTGCAGCGTTCTGTTGAACCCATTGGCGTGATATCTCGGAGTACGTTAGAGGTTGAGCCCGGAATGTGGGAGGCAAAGGGATACAGATCTCAGAGGTAGCATGCGGATGAATTGTGCGTGTCCACATGGCGTGAGACGCCTGAGCCAAAGCCAAGTCGGAGTCCGGGAATGCTACGAGCTAGCCAAGGGAGATGGCGAAATCCAAGAAGGGAGTTCATCTACTCGGTAGCAACGGCGATGCTTCGACTTGTTCGAGAAGGTGACGGCAAATAGTAGACTGCGACGGTGCTCGGAAGACTGCCGGCCAGCTATTTTCTACCCAATCATAGCAAATGCAAACGATGAGCCCCAGAGAAAGACTTACGTGCCGGTCAATATACGGGGTAGATGAGCCGTGTGCATGGTCTGGGGAAGATGCCACACCTTCCAGCCGTGTCTTCTCGAATTCTTTCCCGCTCGGTCATTCCGTGGGGCCGACGCAGCATTGTGTGATCTTGGTCTGCATCTGTTTGCAACTGTGCGCC
This sequence comes from Podospora aff. communis PSN243, assembly GCA_033296975.1. Taxonomy (NCBI): domain Eukaryota; kingdom Fungi; phylum Ascomycota; class Sordariomycetes; order Sordariales; family Podosporaceae; genus Podospora; species Podospora aff. communis PSN243. The sequence continues at coordinate 731,460 of MU865916.1, read as the reverse complement.
TTCGTTTGCTGTTGAGGGGCCTGGAAATGTCATCACGCGCTTACGCCATTCTTCAGTCTAGTCGAGCCCTGCCTTATCGTGATATATCTCGATACCACCCAAGACCGGATCATTGAAGCCCAACCGGGTCTGTCGATCGGCGACTGCGCAAGATACAATCAAACAAATCTGGCGAGTGGCACGCAGAAGCCACAAATCGCTGCTTGTGGGATGACTTCGCCGCGGGCTGTAACACAGCGAAGGTGGGCAGATCATCTGCTGCAGATGGGACGTGAGCAGGTGCCTTGGCGTAGTAGCTTCATTCGTGTGCGTCTCGGATGAAGCGCAGGGCCAGCGTCGCTTTCGGGGCAGTGGAGGAGTGACGTCGGCCCGGCGGGGTGAGGGTTCAGTGTTTTCTCTTCTCTCGTGCAAACGAACACGGGCAGTTGTCGTGTGATGAGAGTTGCAGTTTTCAGGTTTGCCTTTCTGAAATGTGGCAAGCGTTCCTTGTGGATGTAGTGGCCGTGCCACAGTCGCGCCTCCTTTGCCGTTTCCAGTCTGAATTTCATCCTCGGCAAGAACGCTGTGATATTTTCTGTCCTCTGCCACTCTCAGACTCCTCTGCTTCATGGCGTCCGCATTGACCGCAGACCCACGAGCAAACATCCAGGTTTCGTGAACTTCTCGGGCTGTTTGCTACCTAGCCTTCAGCAGAGGACTGTCTCAGACGGAATCTCTACAAACCTCGACAGGAGGGGCTTCAGAAACAAGCTCGTCCGTTCTTTCAACTTGTTGAGAGAGCAGCGTCGATTTATTGAACTCTCCTCTCTTTCCGGTCTCTCTCTCTCCATTCCTTCTTGTACTCTTGAATTCCCAACACCTACGTATTCTGCCCTCTCTGCCTTTGAATCTCAAACTTCGAGTTCACAACTTTCCTTTGCAAACAGCTTTTTAAAACGCGCTGCCGAAAACTGCGAGTTGCAGTTAATACTTCGCGCTTTCAACACCTCGGATTTCATTTATCCCAGACCCGAGTAATACAGATAACCTTTCGCCCAGACACCTTCGTATTCTCTTCTTCTTTGATTCGGCAACTCGATCGGCAAAATGCCCCGCAAAAGACAAGGCGTCAAGGAGGTGCAATACGGCGGATACACTTACCGCCCGATACTTCCTGTCTCGGAGCAGCCGCCAGTCCTGCGGGTGTCCTGCAAATTCTCCCCAAGAATCGAGAACATAGAGGATGTCAGCATCACCAAAGAAGAGCTCTTGGGCTTTGCCTCAGTCTACCACCGCATTTACCAGGTTCCAGAGAAAACGCGGGACAGACTTATGAGATGGCGCAGGGCGCATCGCAGAATGGTAGAGAGTTGGCGCATGCCATTTTGGTAAGTAGTTTACCTGAGCAGCGCTTTTTTGTTTTTGGCATCTGACTGTCCTTCAACGTGCTTCTCACATCCCAACCACACGCAGCCTCAAGAATAACAGCGGCTAACTTGGCTTCAGGAACTCGAAGGCAGACGATCAGCGCCTTGGACTTCACCCCAGAAAGCCAGGAGTCCCTCCGGGGGCGAAAGGCCAGGATGAGGACGCCGATGAGGAGTCCGATGGGACCATCGATAGGGACAAGATGGATCTCGATCGCAGCAGTGACCCTGTGGTATGTTTGCCTGGGCTCACAGATGCGTTTCAGGGCAATCAAACTAATAAGTGATGAGCAGACCCCACGGGACACGACTCCGGCAAGCTCTCCCACGCCTGCCAACGTCCATCCGCGCCTACCACCGGCGCCTCTCGCGAGAGACCAGACGGACAAGGTCCAAATCGACCCACAGACTCTGTTCAACGAGCTCAAGGCTTCGAGGGATGCGCTCAAGGACATGTTTCTATGGTTTCAGCGAGTTGCAGTGACGGTCGACGACAAGGACCCCCTCAAAGAGTCACTCATGCAAATGTCATGCGCGGCCGCTAAGAGCCTTGGGCGGGCATCCGAAGCTGTTGAGAACGCCAATGTCCTGGTCCGAAAAGGCAATCCTGAATCGGAGGAGGATATCGCTGAGCGCATTGCGGAAAGACGCGAGTTGGTTGCCCGCCAAACTTACACGCAAGACTCAGCTCGGCAGCCCTGAATGACGGAGTCGCCGGAGACTTCTTTGTGTACAATCACGGAGGGAAGATGATGGGTACGCAAATGCTGGGGAAAGGCTGCTACGCAGCATGGGGGTTTACATTTGGCTTCATACGCATGGTTCGGATTTGCCTTGACCTTTTATTGATTGTTAGGAGCGCTGGGCTCTATTCACCTGACCCTGTCAACGGGGACAAACAGATGTCGGATATGTATGTACGATTCTTCTGAGATGGCCACACAGGAGTTCCTTTAGGGAGTCTTCCCCACTCAATCAGGTACAAGGAACAATGGCATACTCCGCTAATACAGACACACTTCACGAGACGGATACGCCTCACTGTGCTGGGGATTTTGTGATATTGTCATAAATATCTCTATCAAGAGAGATCCGATGTGTAAGCCCAAAGACAGAACCCCGACTGTGTCGGGCAGTCTTCATGACGGAGAGAATGGACCGAGAAAACCAGTCCCCGATCGACGCTGGGACGGGGGTTGACCAATGCAGGCCAGCAGAAAAGGCCCGAGGATGTGTGCGAAGGCAGATTCTCCGAGACCTCCTCCGGACCCTAGAGGCTCCCGTCTCATCCATGACACCTGACATGAACGTCATCGGCCCAGAGGAAACGTGATGGTGTTGATATCGGGAATATGCGCCGTGACAAGCATCCAGCCAAGGGACTCGAGAGTGTAGCCATGTAGAAATAGACTCCCAAACAACGACGGCCAAAAGCCACCTTACATCTCTGCTCGCATCAAGAAAGCTCCCTCTACCTCCTCCCAAATACCACTTACACCCCTTAGTTACCCCCGCGGCTGATCTCAGCCGCCAGTCTGGGCAAAGAGCCAAGCCAACGAACAAGCTTTCCCAGGTCGATCTCAATTCCGCCCTGTCAACGTGCCACCGCGTTTTTGGCGATGTCACCGGGCACGTTTTGGCATCGCGAACAAACCCTGCCGTGTCGCAATCGCGTCGATCATCAAGATCTACCGAAGCCTTGGAGGTCGAATATGGAATTTCAGACTGGAGCGTTTGCCCCCGGATTTTCAGGCGGTTTACACCCCTGTATACAACTCTGTACCCCTGCCAAGGCTAAATGAACCCCACGACTACGACAGTGATTCCCTGTGTGCCGGTTGTTCCGATCTGCTGGGTGCATCTACTTTTGTGAGGCCATGACGACTGAAAGGCTATGGGGTCTGGGAGGCTTGTGACGGCGCTGCGCGGGGCGGGCCGAATACCTTTCTCCAGATCAGGAGCCCGGGGAGGGGGACTGGCCAGCGCGACTGGTTAAGTGAAGGTAATATCGTGATGTGCATGGCGTCATTGACCGAAGATGGCTCCCCTCCTCGACATTGAGAGCATTGGGTGGCCGTCCGGATATTGGGACGTACCTTCGGCAGAATGAGTGATCGTGGAGCAGAGGATGGGATCGGCCGCGGTCGGGACACACAGAGGTGGGTATATAATGTGGTGGTTCTCTCACCCGGTTCTCCTGGCACTGATCTTCCAACAGTGAGACGGTGGTTACTTATCACCGCACCCCTTTCGTCACTCGTTTCCTTTCAAGAACGTCACGATGAGGATCCCGGCTTCGTTCCCGCTCTCCGCCTTGCTTGCGGCGCAGACTGTCCTCGGTGCTGCTCTTCCCAGACGGAGTGACACAACCGAGTCCACCGAGCCCCAATTCTTGAATGGCCAGCCCATCGATGGAAAAGGAAAGGGAGGGCCCATTCTCGGTAACTCTACCCCTGAGGCGCCTGTTGTCAGGAAGCTGACTCCCTAAGGTGGCACCAACAAGCAGGTCGATCTTCAGAACCCTGATAACTTGGGACAGCAGCCCACGGATAACGGCATTGTAAGGGAGCTGATAAAGTGCATTCAGCAGATGCTAACCTTGAGGCCAGGTTCCGAACCTAAAGTGGAGATTCAGTGATTCCAAGACGAGGATTTTCCCCGGAGGCTGGCTTCGTGAGCAAGTGATCCAAGATATTCCGCAGAGCCACGATGTCTCGGCTGCGCAGCAGCATCTCTCCAAGGGAGCCATTCGCGAGCTGCACTGGCATCGTGTAGCGGAATGGGGCTTTGTCTACGCAGGGAGCGTCTTGATCTCTGCCGTCGACGAGTTCGGGCGCTACCAAGTTGAGAAGCTCAACTACGGCGACATTTGGTACTTCGGAAAAGGTGCGGCGCATACTTTGCAAGGACTGGATGATGAGAACGAGTTCCTCCTAGTCTTTGACGACGCCGATTTCGACAAGATCGGGTGAGATGGCCTCGCCCTTAGTGGTTTCTAAGCCTGGAGCTGACTTGATGCTGTAGCACTACCTTTAACGTTGACGACTGGATTGCGCGCACTCCCCGAGATGTTGTTGCGAAGAACTTTGGCCTCGATCCCGCCGTGTTCGATAACGTCCCGAAGCCGAATCCCAACATCTTCAAGGGCACCGTCAGCACAAAGAATGTGACGGCTGGCTCGGCTGGTGTCCTCACTGGAGAAGCAAGCTTTGTGTACAGAACCTTGCAACACGAACCCGAGCCAGTACCTGGCAACGGAGGCGTGTTTTACAAGATTGACTCGACGAACTTTCCTGCCAGCAAGACGCTTGCCGCTACTTTTGTTCGGCTCAAGCCAGGCGGCCTGAGAGAGCTGCACTGGCACCCTAATGCGGAGGAGTGGTTGTACTTCCACAAGGTTCGTGATGACAGCTCTGCGGGAGATTGTTGACTGACATGTTGCTGTCAGGGTTACGCGCGAGCTTCCGTCTTCATAGGAAACGGACTTTCTCGGACTTTCGATTTCGGGCCTGGGGACACGGCTGCTTTTCCTGACAACTCTGGCCACTACATCGAAAACACATCGGAGACGGAGGATCTCGTCTGGATCGAAATCTACAAGTCAGACAGAGTTGCCGACATCCCTCTCACGCAATGGCTTGCCCTCACCCCAGCCGACATCGTTGCACAGACGCTGAAGATCCCAATCGAAATCGCCGAGAATCTGCAAAAGGAGAAACAAGTGCTGCTTGCGTGAGCAGCATCTGTTGTCAGCTCTGGGCCTTCTGGAGTCGGCGGTAGGGCTGGAAATGGTGAATTGCGAAGGAGCTAGGAGCGGCGCGCATGGTAGGCAGAGGACGTGGACCGTATTTAAGAAAACGAAAAATAGTCGCGTGTATATCAGTAAATGTAATTCTAATGGCTGGACTCAAAGCAATCTGGGCGATGCGTGATGAACTGGGAGTGGCATCGGTGGAGCTTATCAGAGACAAGCTCTTAGACCCATGGGGCGGCTTTGCATTTGGAGATCTGAACGGGAGGCGGGGCAGTCACAGTGTACCCCGCTTCGTCAAAGTGCTGGTTCTGCGGTCTGTTGACGGATCCGTACGGGTTGGGCAATTCCGGTTCAATTATCTGGGCGATTGGTTGCACGGCTTCGTGAGGAAGGGGGGCTGAAAGCTAGGTAAGGATCAATGTCCACAAAACTACTTGCGATGGGCAAGTTTTCCGTCGCCCACCCGAACGGGGACCAGTGAGGGGTGTCGGACTGCCGCATGACAGACCTGGGCAATACTGCCAGTGACCCGACTGGGCCGTCACCGGAGCCATTCGTGCGTGACAGCATTGCCGTCCAGCGTGTCGGGATTCACTACATCTCCAGAGTGTCGCTGGGTGTGTCCCCTCGGATCGCCGGGTTGGGGCCGTGTTGTGTCCTGAGGGGCTGCGCTGGCGCACACCGATGGCGGCGGGCCAATACCTCAGGCAGGAGCTGAAGCAATGAGAAAGGAGAGAACCAAATAGGTACCTTACGGATCCGTAGCGGTACCTACTTCGCAAGATTGATTCACAAGGAGAAGTGGAAAGGCTCGCAGCTGCAGTGCTGCCGCAGTCACGTTTCTCGGTCAACTGCCCCTGAGACGGCTGGATGACGAACGGGGATTGGGCAGGCTGGGCGTGTTTCGGTTCGCAAGAGGCCCACCGTGCCAGCTTTGGTCATTCTCCTTGGCTTAGGTGCCCGCAGGCATCGCGGCGTCACGGTTTGTGGGCGGCTATCGATGATTATCGAGTGTCAGCCTCCAGGGCTCCTCCCAACCAAGCCACTTTCTACCCCCGGTCAAAACATTCAACTCGCAATCTTGTCCCTCCTAATCGCTACTACTTTGATGTGCATCTCAGCTTCACTGCCACGACCTATGACACGCCGACGGTCACTTATTTGTCTCTCCTCTAGAGCAGTCCGTTTAATTGATTAACTCCCTCCAGCCTCTCTGCCAGTCGAAGCGGTTGCTCCAGCCTTCTTCACGTTGCTCTGCAGCGCCGCCCCTCCTTGAATGGACTCGACAAGCGGCAAATACCCGACCACAGCGCAAAACTTGGTCGCCCACCTTCTATGACGTCCCCGCCTCTGCTGCGCGAAGAGCAAACCTAACACTGGTCGCATCACCATTTACCATTATTTGGTTCACGCTCAACGAGGCATTGCTAGAGCGCCTTAGTCTCTCCTGGAACTTGCCCGGCAACCTTCAAACCTTGCCCCTCACCCCACGGCGGTTCTTGTCGAGACCTAGGTTTATCCCGGCTTCCCACGAGAAAGTGCCAAAGTCTGCCGCAGCGGAACTGGCGCCACCCACCACGTAACCACAACCATCTCAACCATCTGATATTGGAGTCGTGATAATCCAGGTCAGTTCCCGCCCGACCCGCGATTGGTGCTGGTCCCGGCGCGCACTCGGCGACGAGCAGCAAGCCGCCACCGCGATTCCGCCATCGCTCTTGTTCACAGGAAAAGGGGACCAGTCAGGACGCGGCAGTTTTCTGGCGACTTCGCGACTCGAGCTTCTCTCCCTTGGCTGCAACTCGCTTGTTCAGCGTCAAATCATCGAACATATGCGCTCGACATTAAAAGGCTGACAACATCCAGTACAGGAGCCGGACGTGAGATCTTGCCTGGCGGTTTGCCATCGCATCACCTTTGCCTGCCCCACCCGAATCCTCATCGTTGCCGACAACGACGGTCTGCACCACCGCGCCAAGTGCGCAATCTACATCAAGCGATCACCGAGTTTGCTTCCCCGTAACCCGTCGGCCGTTGTATTCGCAAAATGAACGGCTCGCAGCAGGCGAAGGACGCCGCGGCAGGGCAAAAACCGACCGCCGGAATGGGCGCATCGGCGCAGAACGGCAACACCACGCTAAACAAGAAGCGCAAGAAGGAGGGCCTGAAGCCCATCATCACAACAGAGGGTCCCGGGTAGGTGCAGCGTGCTTCTTCCCACCCTTGCTGCATGGTTGCGAGCTGGGTTTCTTTGTTCGCCCGTCTCCTGATTATCAAGGGCGCATGCACAAATTCCATCTCGAAGGACGTTGAAGGTTGGGCTTGCTTCTGCGCGAGATACTGTTGGGCGGGCAGGGCGGGCGCTGGGACAGGTGGCGGGGTGCGGTAGGAGGGGAAAGCTAGCGTCCATGCGCGTCCTGCTGCGACATCACAGCACGGCCCATGGATCGATGGCAAGCGCAAGCACCTCCCGACCGGGCCTACTTTGCCTGGCTGCACATTGGATGTGCCCGGTGAAGGGGGAGCATTCCCCGGCCCGCGATTTTTTGTTGTGGCTCCAGTGAGCTGCAGCAAGTCTGCAGTGTCGCACCACCCCCAAAACCACCACCCCCTCCCCCCCGACTCCTCCCGCCCCGATGCCCATTTCGTCGTCACTCGAACCTGTCAATCCCGCCATTCTCACCCCTGCCCCGCCCGCGCTGGTATACGCGCGATTGAGCCCAAGATGAAGACAATGCTGCTGAAGACAAGGTCGCCCACTTTTGCTTTGTTGTCGTATTTTCGAGTCTTGCCGCTGAAAGTTCGGCGGCACCGTGCACGGCGGACCCGCCCCAGCCCAAGCAAAGCCCCGCCACCTCCCGTTGCGGTCGCGTCAAGTTCTCGCATCCCGAGACTGCGCAGCCGGCCCACCATGCTACAAACATATTGACGTGAAGTTCGTACGCTTACTCTCTTGCTTACAGGGCTGCCCACCTCTCGTCGTCGATGGCGCACTCGCCCACCTCGTCTTCGTCGCCGGAGGACGCCGCCGAAAACACGGCTGACGAGGAGGATTCGGAAGATTACTGCAAGGGAGGATACCACCCGGTCACAATTGGGGAGAAGTTCAACAATGGGAAGTATACAGTTGTGCGAAAGCTGGGCTGGGGTCACTTCTCGACCGTCTGGCTGTCCAGGGATAACAACACGGGCAAGCATGTGGCGCTGAAAGTTGTGCGGTCGGCTGCCCACTACACCGAGACGGCCATCGACGAGATCAAGCTCCTCAACAAGATCGTCCAGGCGAACCCGAACCACCCGGGCCGCAAACACGTCGTCAGTCTTCTCGACTCGTTCGAACACAAGGGCCCCAACGGCACCCATGTCTGCATGGTCTTTGAGGTGCTTGGCGAGAATCTGCTTGGCTTGATCAAGAGGTGGAACCACAGGGGCATTCCCATGCCCCTCGTCAAGCAGATCACCAAGCAGGTTCTTCTTGGTCTGGACTACCTGCATCGCGAATGCGGCATCATTCACACCGACCTGAAACCGGAGAACGTTTTGATCGAGATTGGCGATGTCGAGCAGATCGTGAAGAAGGTAGTCAAGAGTGAACCGGGCGACAAGGAAAACAACAGGAATGGCCGACGGAGGCGGAGGACGTTGATCACCGGAAGTCAGCCGCTGCCATCACCCCTGAACGCGAGCTTTAATCACGCCGCGCTCTTCCCTACGGCAAGCTCACATTCGAGCCTCGGCCAAATGTTGCACGAAGGTAATAATGACTCCTTGGCGAGCGAGCCGGTCGTTCGGTCTGGCTGACATTTTGAGCAGGCACCAAGTCCAAGGAGCCGTCACCGAGGCGAGAGAATGGCGACGACAAGCAGAAGCAACGGGAGAGAACTGCAGATCTGATAACAAAGGAGGTGTCCGGCATTTCTCTCGACAAGTCAACCACGCCTCTGTCAACGGCAGGCGAGAAACGGAAGGCAGATGACATGCAGGCCTTCGATATCATCAGCGTCAAGATTGCAGATCTCGGCAACGCCTGCTGGGTCGGTCACCATTTCACAAACGACATCCAAACGCGCCAATATCGATCCCCTGAGGTCATTCTCGGTGCCAAGTGGGGAGCGAGCACGGATGTTTGGAGCATGGCGGCTATGGTATGGTTGCGCTTTTGAGGTCCCTGCTCCTGAGACATGCCTGGTTAACGTGTGCTTCCAGGTGTTCGAGCTGATCACGGGCGACTATTTGTTCGATCCACAATCCGGCACTAAGTATGGAAAAGACGACGACCATATCGCTCAGATCATCGAGCTCCTTGGTCCATTTCCAAAGTCGCTGTGTCTCTCTGGTAAATGGTCGCAAGAGATCTTCAACAGGAAAGGGGAACTCCGAAACATCCACAGGCTGCGACATTGGGCCCTCCCGGACGTGCTCAAGGAGAAGTACCACTTCAAGGAGGAGGAGGCCAAGCGCATTGCCGACTTCCTGACCCCGATGCTGGAGCTGATGCCTGAAAAGCGGGCAAACGCGGGAGGGATGGCAGGCCATCACTGGCTCGAGGATACACCGGGAATGAAGGGTGTCAAGATCGACAAGGTTGAGGTTGGGAGCCGCGGTGAAGGAATAGAAGGCTGGGCTTGTGAGGTCAGGAAGCGATAAGCTGCTCCGCTGGCACCGCGTTGGCTGTATCGGAATCAAGCTTCATCCATAAGGTGTTGGAGCATCGTTGCAATTCTGGGGGCAGCGCCTGGTGGCCATCGCCTTGACTTTGCCGACTGGATTTTGGAGCAAGCGTTCGGTCTTAGGTGGACTGCTGTCGCCCGCTATGGAATCGAAGTGGCCATCGGGCCCCCGCTCCAGCTCCATCCTGCCCCTGCTACGAATAGCAGTCTATTACAACTTTGTCAAGCGATCACTTTTTTGTTCTGCCCGCGCGTGTTTTGGTATCGTTGTTCCCTTGCCATAGAGGGGATCAAGCTGGGATTTTTGCCGGGCACCGACTTTCTTGCATACGGGCACATTGCGATCAGATCCGCCTCGGTTTACCGGCCGGCGCCAGGGAGGGAGTGTCGTCCGACGGTTGGGATGGGAAACAGGAGTGGGGGGGTTTTTACATAGCGCTGTCATTTTGGGTCTTTCTGTCTGCCAAGAGCACAAAACGGAGCAGAACCCCCTTCGTCTGGTGGGATTCCTCAGGTCATTTCACTTTCTTTTTTTGTTTTCCCTTTTTGGTCTGTCAAGTAGGTTTCCCCCCCTCTTTCGTTAAATGACGATGCCACAGAAGAGTTACGGGATGTTTGTCTTCGAGACGTAAAAGGAAGGGAATGATAGATGTTTCTTTTTTTGTTTATTCTACACTACACTACGACCACGCATTTGGCTTGCTGTGGTTGTGCTCCGCTCTGCGCACTTCACGCTGCCTTTGCCTGCATTATTATCACACGACCAAGCTCATCATGCATGAACTAGAGAGTAGCTTTGCGATACTTCGCTTTGCACACAACGATGTTAATGAAGAGAGGTGGAGAATACAGCAATGCATTGACCGCTCCAAAACACGAGATGCTTAAATGGTGACTACGAGGCTGGAGTGCCTTTCATGTTGCGTCTTTCTATCAGTCGTCTTCAAGGCCAGACTCGACCTCTGTAACTGGGGGAAAAATCCTCGATATGCTCATACCAGTCTAAGTGCATAGTTTCGTTGTGCCACAAACTCCGCCTTCCGTTTGATGAAACACCAATGCATCTAACCGACCCACGCAAGAGAAAGCAGAGGACAGAACCTGACTCTCAGGACGAAGGATGACCCTAACCTCGCTTTTTGCCTTTCTGAGTCAGCTTCCGGAACGCCTCCAGTCCAGCTGCGCCGATAGGCTTAAAATCGGGCTGCGAAGAACGATCGAATGTGCTCTTTGGAGCAACGGTATAGCTGGCCGGGAGACCTGCAGGCCGTGCTCGGTTGTTGCTGAGCGGCGCCGGAGCAAGCAAGCGCTCTCGCTCCAACTCGTGCGCCGTCTTTCCCGCTGGACGCTGTGTCAGGGTCATTTGTGAACCGCTGACTGCCGCTTCCTGTCGTTGGGCAATCTTGGCAGCACTGTAGCATCTTGTAAGTATATGAGAGTGACGGGAATATGGAGGGAAGGTGTGAACATACGTAAAGTCGAACTCGCGGGTCTCGACGTGACGCTTCTTGTAATCATCAGTTCGCTTGAGGATAGGTCGGCTCCATTCTCCCATCAAACGCTCAGCGATACGCTTGATGCCTGTCTCGGGTCGTTTGCTCTTGGTGTAGAAAAGAACGACTTTGCCGATGCCGCTGCTCAGCAGCGCGTCTTTGGTGATCGGCAGCTTGGCAAGAGCGGTAAAAATATCGCGCTGGATATTGTACGCTGGCAAGCTGCCGTCGTTGAGAGGCTCTAGGAAGTACTTGACGGACTGCAGGAAGTTGGTCTCCGGATCGAGAACCGAGTCCTGGATGGCTGTGCGATTCAGAAGGGCTGTGACTTGCGGTAGAAGCTTCAACTTGTGAATAGCAGGTTGGCCCTGTCCGCGAGCATCGTTGTCAGCAACACATGCGTTTTCCATCGCGACTTTCAGTGCAGCGATTTGCTCGTCAATCTCCTCTTCGAGGTCCTAGGTGCTAGGTTAGAATTATTGGCGTGGCTGGGCAAAGAAGGATTGCGGTAGCACATACAATCTCATCCTTCTTGCGGCGCCGCTTGGACGGGTTCTTGACGGCTTCGTCGATAGCCCGTTCCACCGCCCGTCGCTTTCGCTGTTCTGGTGTGAGATTTTCCTCTTCCTCCTTCTGGGTGGCTTCCTTCCGCGCAGCAGCGGCCCGTCGTTCTCCATCGTCTGCACGTTGCTTGCGCGGACGGCGCTCCCTCCCTTCGTCGCCGTCTCCAGCGTCTACCTCGTCGTTGCCTCTGGCTCTCTTCTTCGGCCGACGTCCCTCTTTGGGCTTCTTTACTGTCTCTGTATCTGTGCGCTTCCTCTTGGCCGCCTTGAGAGTTTTTGCCACGTTCTCGTCAATGTGCTGGGGCTTGTCCTCCGCGGTAGGGTCGTAATCGTCCTCAAACTGATCCTCGTCGATTTCTGAGAGCAGGTCCGAGTCCTTGTCGGACATGTTACCAGCGTCTTCCGGAATCTCCTCCAAGATTTCATCCTCCCGATTCTGCGCCTCTTCGGCTGGCGATCCGGCGTTGGACATGGCGATTCGCGACCAATCGATTTCTCAGGCAATCAAATCAGCTGCGGCGGGCAAGAGCGACAACGGTATGAGGCGAAGTCTCAATGTACCTGATGGAGGACGGTCGAGTTTGAAAATGCCGTAGTTCTTCGTCTGCGATGAGAAGGATGCGCGAAGAAGAAAGAGGTTGAGAGAAGGTTGCTGTTTGTTGGAGAGGATCAGTAGCCTGCCTGGGCTTTAACTTTCTTGAGGTGCGATCCAGCCGCTTCGCGCCTCTGGTGTCACAAAGAACCAAGGCTTGGTCTGTGCGCCTTTGCCAGCCGCGGCGTCGCTTGGGTGGCCCGTGTGCCCGATCCCAAGCGCATTGCTGGACTGTCCTGCCGCAGAAATTGTTTACTTTACGAATCTGGTTGCCACCGACGACGCTGCTGCTTGCCTGCGTCCATGGATACATCGTAAAGACGAAAACCCACACACCTCGCCCCATATGCCATCTGCAACTCCCACACTCACTTGAAAACACACGAATACAGCTGAAAGCTTATCTGGAAACGCAATGGAACGGCGCGGCTTTGAAGGCCCCATGGACTGGGAGTACGAAAACCATCCGCCAGTCGACCCCTCGAGCCCATTTGTCACGAGGACTGGGAGCAAGCCAAGAGGTATGTTCTTTATTGTGACTCCCTCGCAGAATGAGCCTTGCGACAAGCACTGCATGCGTAACGTCCCATTTCGAAGCGGGACGCGAGGACTGTGTGCGCGCAAGTACTGTCGCGCGCAAAACTTAGTTTTATCAATTTCTGACCCCAGAGCAGGTTTCTTCAATCCACCCGGACAGCAAAGATTTGGCGCCGGCGGCACGAACATATTTGGCTCTGATACGACATCCAGAAGCTCGCCTCTGAAATCCCAAACCGGACATCAACCGCCACGCTCCCTTTTCAACCCATCAATCCCAAACAAGCCATCAGCCCCATCATTCCGAAACCCGGCTTTCACAACACCCCAAAAACGTGTCGATGAGCTCGCGTTCTCGAAATATTCGGGCGCCGAGTCTAGCCCAGCCATGACAGATATATCAGAAGCTACTGTTGAGACACCCGATGTTGATCGGGACGACGACTTTGGAAAGATGACCATCACTCCTCACTCTGCCGGCAGGGTTCTTTTCAACAAGAGCGCGCTACGAAGTCGCACGCCAGGAAGGGGCGAAGTCCCACGCGGGAATCGGGACAAGGTCAGGAAACGGAAACGCCTGCCCGGAGACCGGGATGTTGGCAGTGTGAGGTCTCGGTTACCGCATGCGTCAGATGATTCGGACAGCGACTGGGAGGGGACGACTGAGTTGCGGTCGCCAAAGAAGACTGCAAAGCCGAAAGGGTGGTTGGGAAGTTTCCTCGCGGTGGTTAGTGATCACCCGAGTGCTCCAGCCATCTTGTCCAAGTGGCTCCAGCTGGGCGTCAATCTCGTCCTGATGAGCCTGGTGATCATTGGTATGGTCTACATGTTTCTGCAGGTTCGAGCCGATCTCGTCAGCGAGACGGAGAAGGCGAGATCAGATCTTGTCTACAAGATGTCGCTCTGCAGGGACAACTTCCTCAAGAACGGCTGCGCACCAAAGGCCAATCGCGCACCGGCTCTCGAGATTCCCTGCAACGAATGGGAAACATGCATGAATCAGGACCCCCAGAGTGTCATGAAGGTTCAGCTTACGGTCAGGAACATTGGCAATGTCCTCAACGAATTCACGGACGTAATGAGCTTTAAAACTTGGGCAAGTCCTAGCCGGACGCCCCGTTGCGGCGCGACGGAAGTGCTAACAAGGTTTCATAGGGGTTTCTCTTGTCCATGATTCTCGTGGCCATTATTGGAACCAATATCTGCTTTGGCTCCCTTCGCGAATCGACACTTCCTCATCCAGTTCAACCGCAATCCTCCCAGCCAGCGGCACCCCCGATGCTGGGAGCTCCGCAGCACAACCCAAGACAGGCGTATATCTGGGCCCCTATAGGCGAGACTCCTCGGCATGTTCGGCGGAACCTCCTCATGGATGATGCAACCGACACAGAGAACTCGCCTGAAATGAAGGCGCTGATGGCGCCACAAACGCCCTCAGCAAGACGAAGTCCAAGTAAGGGGGAACGAGGGCGCAGTCCGACCAAGGCGTCGCGGAGCTCCAGCAAAGGATTTTAGTTGAAGGATTGGAGCGTGGGAAGTCTGGTTGTACATTAAAACGGCGAACTGGTTGGACTGGGGTGTTGGGTCCCTGCTGTGCTGAACCCGCGAAAACGACTCTGGCGTTGGTTGGACGGATGGTTGTGGATGGCGTTATTCGGAAAGGGGAGGGGGTGCCTTCCTATTGTACCAAGACCTATTGCATTTGTGTTACTCGTGTCACGAAACATGCATGTCTTTCCTGCGTCCGGTGATCGAGAGCTGAATCCAATGCCAAGATGGGGTCTTCCTTGGTGAAGGACGGCTCGGGTCGGTCTAACGTCATATGGTCCTTCCAGGTTCAATGGATGCGGTCTGCAGTAGACCGAATCACCGATCAGGGTCTTATGCAAGGTTGCCAACATTGCCAACTCCGCCGCGGTAATTCTCTTCATCTCTGCGGGGCACCTCAGCCGATGCACGCGTAGCTTCCAAGCTCAAGGCATCGATCGAGCGAATCGACTACGACGGGCCAGTGGTTCAATGAGGAGACAGCCACGGCTCCTTCTTCATCGCCATGCATTCTTGCCAACCTCGCCGATTCGTGTGGTCGAAAGAGAAGCAGACGTTTTGTGGTTGATAGCACGACCTCTTCCTGCGCGGCAAAGGCTCGACTTTCTGTCCAGCTCGAAGCTGCTGTCCGATCCGACGCGGGGTTGCTAAACAGCTTCCAAGAACTACCTTAGATAGCTCCACCGCGCACTTGTGCAGGTATGACCCCAGTCGGCAAGCTTTCCATCCGCCGCCCGCCCACTGCATTTGGCACCCTTGTCTCAGATGGTATTTTGAGAATTGCCTTTTCATTTGTTGACAATGCTTCGGACCCAGAGTTGCAAGGCTCCTCCAACAACCAGGCCGTTGGTGCATGACAACGGAAGCTAGGCCAACTGCTGGTCAATCCTCGATCTCGGGTTGTGGGAGCTCATGTTCTGAGATGGTAGAGCTGGCAGCTCCTCGCGCAAGCCCCATTCTCGCGCCTTCAACCAGTACACAACGCACCTTCTCCGGTTTCCGTCACATACGCGTTCCTCCTCCCTTGTGTCTCTTTGGCCGGATCGAACCTTCGAAGCTGTGTTTTCAGATCCCGTCAAACCCTTATTAAAGGACCGTGCCCCGCAATTCCAGGGCTCCAGAAGGTTGCCCCCTCTGCTCGAGGACCTGAGTCTGGACCTCGTCCTCCAATTTTAGTTTCCTTTCGCGTTCCCGCTCCAGCATCGAGCCTCACCCCCGACGCAAATGTTTGGCCATCAGGCCACGTCCAGCAAGCATTTTGAACGCGCACAAAGGCCCACCGACGCCATCGCTCTCGCCTAGCATCGAATGGCCCACTCTCTCCCCAAGCATGTCAGTGAGGTTCAAGGTAGCCAGACTCTTTGTCGAGTCAATCTCGCTGTCTGGGTAGACGTTTAGCCGATGCCACCGATGGATCCCATGGACATGGATGAAGATTCGCCCGGCGGCGCGCCGAGCCTCCCAGCTCGGTCGCCGTCCGCACCGCCGACCTCGTCTGGGACTGGAGGGAAGCTGCCCGCCGCTGCTCCCGGCCCTTCACCTTCGTCGGTCGCTTCGGGCTCGGGCCCCAACATAACATCGCAGGGAGTGTCTAGGAGGAGGAGAGGCTTGGGCGTTGTGACACCAAACGCTTGTACCGAATGCCGCAAGAAACGCGCCAAGGTTCGTGACCTCGCCCTCGTCCCACCATGTCTTTGATCCAGACCCTGAAGCAGGGCAGGCCCACAGAGAGTTCCTCTAGGGGCCCCGGTGTGGGTGACTAGGGAGAAACAAAGATAACGCTCAAGAGTGCGCTGACATGGAACCTCGTATGCAGTGTGATGGGCAGAGACCATGCTCCCGATGTGCTGGGCAAAAAGACGTCGAGTGCATCTACGAGGTTCCCGTGCGCCAATCGAAAGAAACCCTGCGGAACGAGATCGATCACCTACGGCGCCAGCAACGCAGTAGTGAGCAAGTGTTGACTGCCCTGGCGCGCCCCGAGCTTGTCGAGGAGGTCCTGAGTCGTCTGCGCGGCGGGCAGAGCGTCGAGGCTATTTCGCGGTGGCTTGGTGTCGCAGTCCCGTCGCTGGGAGGGCCTGGTGGAGCTGGTGGGAAGATATCAAGCCCGGTTGGGTTCGCAACGGCAGGCGGCGCCGGGTCCTATGGGGCGGTGGCCAAGGGATCCGGATCCGGGCCCGGGACAGGTCCTGGGCCTGGACCTGGCCCCACCAGCCCGACGACTAGTCAACACCCCCAGAGTCTGCGCCAAGAGCCCGAGCAGCACAGTCCATGGGCTGGCCCCTTCTCCTCTCAGAGCCAGTCCCGAGTGGGATCGTGGGTAGAAGGCCAAGAGGAGAGCCAGAGGTTCGGCATCCAAACCCAGGTGCCAACGCCTGAGCTGCCCGAAATGAGAGTGCCGCCAGGGACATGGACGAAAATCACGGCGGATGGCGTGCTCGTGCGGCACTTGCTTTCTCTGTATTTCTGCTGGGAGTACCCGACCTTTGCGTCGCTGAGCAAGGAGCACTTCCTGAAGGACTTCATCGAAGGGAGGCCAAGATTCTGCTCACAACTCCTCGTCAATGCCCTGTTGGCCCTGGGCTGCCGCTTTTCGAGCAAGCCGAGCACTCGCGCCAACCCGAACGACCCGCACACATCAGGCGACCACTTCTTCAAGGAGTGCCAGCGCATCTTTTATGAGCAGCAAGACCACCACACACTTACTACGATCCAGGCCTTGGGCATCATGTCGATAAGGGAGGCAAGCTGCGGGCGGGACTCCGAGAGTTGGTACTACGCTGGCCAGAGCATTCGGCTGGCCATAGAAATGGGCTTGCACCAGCTGGACGGCGATGGACCTGACGACGACGAAACGGCCGTGCAAGCGGCCACTTTCTGGGGCGCATTCGCCCTTGACCAGTAAGATCAGCCCCTCCCCCATCTGCTCTGTGTTATACTGTCCCCTCCGTCTCGGGCTACTATGTCGCAAAATGCACACGTTCCCTAACTGTCATACCAGTGCGTGGTCATTGGCCACAGGCTCGCTCCCCCAGTGCTCATGTTTCCCCCGGCTACCACCGAAACCGGCGATTATCGACGACATCGAGGCATCCTTGTGGATTCCCTACACAGATGACGGTAAGGGAATCTCGCGCCTGGCCTCTGCGCTCGAAGGAAGGCTAAGTCAATCTGAAGGACCGCCAATCCACCCGTCGTGCGAGCAACCTTCGAATGTTAGATCCGTTTACAAGTGTTTCTGCGAGCTCAGCGAACTGGTCCACCAATCACTTTATGTCTTACATTCACCCGGACGGCCTCTCACGAGTCGAGATCTGCTCAGCATCTACACGCAATACCTCAACTGGTACGACAGAGTACCCGAGGTACTCCGCCTAGGCCGCAACTTTACGCCCGCCGTTTTGTTTGCACAGTAAGTTGCTCGACTTCTACCATCCGCTGGCATCCCCATTGTGAGCAAGCCCCTAACGGTCGGTGTAGCATGTACTACCATTTTGCCATTCTCCTGTTATTCCGACCGTTAATCAAGCTCCGAATCATCGGTTCGAAAATCTCTCCACGCGACGTGTGCTCCCAGGCGGCGGATGCCATCTCTGGCCTTTTGAAATCATACTCCCAGCTCTATACATTACGACGCACACCCTCTTTTGTGCCGTATTTCGTCCTCACATCATCGATCATGCACCTTGCCATCGGGGCGACGTTCTCCGGAGAGCAGCAACCGGTGGGGGAAAGCGAGTCGACGCAGAGTGGACAGTCGTCGCAGGCACCAAGCAGGTCGTCCAAGATTGGCCCCCGCGTTGTCGACGCGATCACGCGTGGCATCGCCGACTTGACGGAGATGGCTCCGTGCCACTTCTTTGCAGAACAAGCGCTCAATATTCTGCGTTTTCTGGCAAAGAAATGGAACATAGAGGTCGACATATCGCCGACCGAGGAAGAGAAGCAACTGCATTACAGCAGGCCGGATTTCGACCAGTCCACGCGGCCCGTGACGAGCAGTTTGAACTTCTTCTCGCCCAATGTCGGGGACTCGGACTTCAACTGCAATTGGGGGAGAAGTATCAATCCGGGCCGTGATACGGATGTGCGAACCGGCGCTCGAGGAGAGCACCTCGAGGAGACGGCATCAGCGCTAGAAAACCCACTGTTTTGGCCTTTTCCGATGCAAGGCCGTCCAATGCTGCCGACTGGCAAAGAGCTGGAGAAAGCCGGCTTCGAACTGCTTTAAGAGCGCGAGGACGGTGTGGACCAGCAGGTGAGCCAAGTCTGCTGATGACCCTGGATCTCGGTGACACAAGAGGACAAAGAAGAAGGAAGGGCATGGCGGGCTTATCCATTCTCATACGACATGTATGTCGGGGCACCAAGGCTCGCTGCGACGAGATGATCTGCCGGTTCTTGGGTCTGGGACTAATTTCAGTGAGTTACTAGACGGCGCGCATCATGGTTTTGGACAGGTCGAGATGGGACTTGGAGGCTGCTGTTTCTTCTTTATCGATACCCACTGGAGCATACTTAGGTAACAGAAAAGCATGTTTGGGATTTTGACGTTTTCTACCTTGGGCTGGCGCTGCGGAATTGAACTGCCCAAGCTTGGGCGGCCGTTGAAGTGGCCGGGCGAGCGGGTGCCGGAAGAAGCCCGTCAGCCTTGGCGCTGCCGTCATGGAGTGAGGCTGAACCGCGACTCGTCGGCGCTACGAAACGGCAAGCCATTCTGGTCGCTAACAACTGGAGCACTGCAGCGATCCGTCCAAGCAGAAAAACAGGACGCTTTCTGGTTCGTCTCGCGCACAGGTGACAGCCGACAGCAGACAATGCAGGCAGACATGGCAGACATCGTCCCGATGTGCTGACAGCAGCTGGGAAGACCCCGACAGTTCGACCGGGGTCGGGCGGTTCGTCAAGGAGAAACAAAATGGGCCAACCGCGAGCAAGCGCGTCTGATTGGGCGCCACGTTGTTTCGAAACATCCAAACCACAGCAGTCTGGATGTGGTGATGTGCCCCTGGATTGTTTCAGGTTCCACCTGTTCCAATGAGAGGGCAGATACCCACATAGCGCTGCGGGCTACCCAATGCTTCTTCGGTGGCCGCCCGCGCTCCTTGGTGGAAGATCCACGGCAATCGTCTCGTCTCTCGCATCTCCCGAACATTCTCTCCAAAGTTTCCACGCACCCACCCCGCTGTCCTCGATCGCTCGTCTCGAGTCTCGCGCTCCAGCATTGTTGTCGCTGTCGCTCTCCCGGTTTTTCGGCGGCCCCTTACCCCCCCCCCCCCCGGGCTTCCCACGCACGCACAACCCACACTGACCCCAGCCCCCGTGCGCCTGGGCCTCGCCGAAGTTACCTGCCAGAGCCCGACGTGCAGCAGCGGAGGGTATATCCTCGACTCGCTCCCGCATTACGAGTGCCAGGCGCGCATTAACCTGACCACCCTCTTTCCGGCCTGCGTTGGACGTCCAATTGGCTACCGAGGGCGATCATTGAGAACTGTGGGAATGCTGGCCCGGCGAGACGACACCAGACCTTCTCTGTGATCCGCATCCGCGTCCGCGTCGCCGCCCTCAGCACCTAGCGCCAGCAGCCAGGTCGCAACCACCGGCCGCTGGCTTCATGGATCCGTTCCGCAACCCGCCGGCCGACAGCCTGGCGGCGGCCAGGCTCCATGTGCAGGCTCTCACTGAATGCGGATTGCCGCGCGAGGCATTGCTGCGCGCCCTGCTCGAGAACTATGGGCCCAGCGACGGTGCAAATGGGATGATACCGATGATCAAACCTCCCGGATCGCCGATTGACATCGCCCCGTCCGGAGATACGAACGCCATGACAATCGACACGACGAGCTTTGCGCAAGACGGTCAGCAGCAGCAGCAGCAGCAGCAGCAGCAGCAGCAGCAACCACATCAACAACCCCAACAACAACAGCAGCAGCAGCAGCCGCAGCAGCCGCCGCAGTCAACTCACCTAGAACAACAACAAATTCAACAGCTTCCACCAATGCACCGACAGCAGCAGCACGCACCTGTCGCCGCCTACAATGCCCGATTGTCCGTGTCAACTACAAGCTCACGGTCATCGGGCAGGGCGAGCGTTCTCTCGACATCAACATCGCTGAGCTCCGTCTCGACGCAATCGGCCCCTGACATGGCGCCCTTCCCGCCACCACCACCGCCTACACAACAGCGACACCGCCAGCATCAATTACAACAAGCCGCACAGTCGCAGCAACAGCAAATACAGCAGCCGCAAAGTTCTGCATCGTCCACAAAGAGCAGCAATCGAGGCACATCGAAACCCCAGGGAGCGTACTGGTGCACGTTTTGTGACGTTGCCTTCCAGCGCAAGTTTGACTGGAAGAGACACGAGGACGAGTTCCACGAGCGCTACAAGCGTTACCCGTGCCCGAACTGCAACCGCATTTTCTGGGGCGCCAACACGTTCAACCAGCACCACAAGAACGCACACGGCTGCACAACATGCCCACACGCCGACCGTGTCGTCCAGTACACGCAGCGGAAGCAGGCCTGGGCGTGCGGCTTCTGCGGAGGCTTCCTTGCCAGCCGTGACCGCTACTTCGACCACGTCGCCCGCCACTACGAGGACGGATGCAACAAGTCGCACTGGAATCACTCTCTCGTCATCTACGGCCTGCTACACCAGCCTTACATCACTAACGCCTGGAAGGAGCTTTATCCGTCACTCTATGGCCATCTGCCGCGCGACCAGCAGCCCGTGCTCGAGTGGGACGTCAAACTGACCGGTCACGCTCAGGGGTTCCTTGAGGGAGAGAGTCCCGGAAAGCTCCAGGACCTTCTCGAGTTCTTCAACGAGAGCACCGATGACCCCCGTTTCCTCGCGAATCTGGCCCTATCGAGCGCTAATGTCCGACCAAGAGCGGCCGCTCCGGCAGTGGTTAGTGAACTCCCAGCGGCCCCCGTTTCCCGGAGGGTCTCCGAACCACCAAAGCAAGCAGCCATCAAGTCGGCCGCAGCGGCAGCTTCGTCAAAGCACATGTCGGCGCCGCACCCTGCCAGTGGGCTCACGACGCAGTATGATGCCCAGTCTCTCCTCAAGCAGCGAGCCATGGCCTCACTCACTTCTACGTTCCCGAGCGCCCATATGATGCACACCCAGCCGGAGCCGCAATTACAACACTCGCCCCAGCAGCAGCAGCAGCAGCAGCAGCAGCAGCACCGCCAACAGCAAACCCCACAACCACAACACCAACGCATGTCCTTGGATCAGCAAAAACAGCACCAACTCCACAACAACCCCTTCATGTCGGCATTTCCACAAACCATCATGGAGACACCGGAACCAGACCACTCGTTCTTCGTCGCCAATCAGATGCAGGCACACCACGCACAGCTATCACAGCACCATCAACACCCCGTCCACCACCCACAGTTGGCGGTGCCGACCATTTCAGAGAGCCTGTTTGAGGACTGGAGCTCCCTCTCCACAACAGTTGTGGATGAGGCAACCTTCTCGATAGAATCATGGGACACCAATATGGACCTCAGCAGCCCTCCGCCGTGATGGCGAACTGAGGGCATTGGCATCGTTGTCACCACCGTCGCCAACTGCACACTCCCCACATCTCGGTAGCGAGGGCGGGGTTGGGTTTCCGGGGAGAGGGAAGGGGGTGGCCCTTTTTTTGCTCGGTAGCGAAACGCGGAACGGGACGGACATTGAGGCGCCAAATAAATTGGTAGACATCGGTTTCCCCGCTCTGTTTTCGCCGCATCCTCCAAGCCAGCGCACCACCACCACCCCCAAACCCAGCGATTTCTCGACTACGCAGCGTCGCGGTCCGATGCCCGTCATGGGCAGCAGCGATGGGCGGTGTAGGGAGTCTCGCACATCGCTCATTTTATAATCTCTTTTTTTCCCCGGGCCTTGAGCCGGGCCTGCATAGATGCGTCGCCGTTTCCTGTCATTTACTAATCGTTATATTCCCCGCCGCCATGCCCCTTTCTGGGTGCTACTGGTGAGCAAAGCAATGTTTTTGTGAGCGTTTGGGTATATTACTGGTTTCCTCGAAGGGATTCCAGGTCTAGGGCTGCGGTTATTGAGGGGTGCCATGTCTCGTTCATGGATGGTCATAATGTCTGTATATAGAAGCGGGAGCGGCTGGCTGGTTCGGGGATGCAATGCCAGTCTAGTTTTTACTATCGGGTCACAATCAACAAAGGATGGGTTTTGGATGGGGGAAAAGCGGGTGGGAGGGAAGGCCTGGAGGCTCATCATGGTAATTTGGCTTGGTTTATTATGTCAAGCCGCACATCAAGGGGAGGGGGAAAGGAACCTGGGGAAATGGAATGGGAATTCGATATGCTTTCCTTTTGCAGGAAAATTGAAGGTGAAGCTGCTAATCATGACATGGATGCTATTTTTGTGCTTTGCGTATGGTCATGGCGTGCCTGGGAAACATGAGCTGAACATGACCCTTGGTCCCTCTGTCCCGCGGTCCCCCACGTTTGCTCTGTTTCCCGCCTTTACCTTTTTGCGCAAGGCCGCTGGCTTTTTTGTTGTGCGTTCGAAACGGGTCCGTCCGAAAGCCAGGGTCTCGTCTGCTATCTTTAAACTGCCAGACGGGATGGCAGCTCGTATTCTGCTTCTTTGACATGCTGAACGTCGTGGCTGACAGGGGAGTCCAAACGCGGCTGCGTCCGGCTGGGAACGGGTTTCAGGGACGGCACAGAAAGAGGGAGAAGGCACAAGGACCTTGCATCCAGAGGTTTTGTACAGAGAGGAATTGGACTGACGAGAGCCCGCGCAGCGCGAGCACACTGCACTGGACGTGCATGCGCAGTCGACGACGAGTCTCGCTCGTGTCCGGCACTGGGCCCTGAGTGGCTGCGCTAAGCGCCAGGGTTGTGTATGGCGTGTTTCCTGTTTGTGCGGCCTTGTTTCTCAGGGGTTGGCGAGTAGCAGGCCAACTGAAACGTTATGTTCAGGTGGCTCGCAGGGCAATTGGACCCACGAGGAATATGTTTGACGCAGGTCCGAGGGCTTCTCGCACACAGCCCTACGGTGGGTGGCATGCGTGTCAGTCAGGTTGGTACTGTCTGCCATACCTGTCTGGAGCGCGCACCAACATACCTTGCTAGGTGATACCCACGCGTACATGTCCTGAGGCACGTCGGGCGGTGGGTATCTAGAACCGAACGGCAGGCAAGGTAGGAGTTGCCTTACCGTCACAACGGCTCGACACAGACGCTACACGCGCTAAGTAAGCCATTGCTAGACGCGGTCCAGTCGGAGGTCTGAAAATAGATGTCGCGATATCCGGCTAGCCTGTGAGTTAAGGGTGTGGTAGGGTGGTAGGGGAAGCATACGTCGATAATGCAGTGATGGGATTCATTGGCCTCGAGACACCTGAGACCCGGACGCCTGGCGGTGCTATTTCAGCCTGCCAGTGGTGGATTGCCTAGAGGGGAGCAGAGTAGGAGTGAGATCGTTGCGCGGTGTTTGGACGGTATGAGAGTTGCGGCAGGTTGTTTTGATTTGTGTCTAATTTTGAACCGGGCAGCTTTGTTGACGTAGGTAGGCGTCGTGCGTTGCTCTTGTCTGAGGTGATTCCCTGCCTGGTATCTGGAGACATTAGCAGAGGTACGAGACGCTTCAAGGGATGTCGAAGTATAAGTACAACTCGGTTGCCCCATCGATGCGGAGATGTCAACATGTACCATTCTGTTGGAAAACCCACCAACCACGTCGGCATCCCCAGCTCCTGAAAGAAATCAAAGTTTGTTTCCGAGATATCTTCAAAATTCTTCAACCTCTCCTCCCGAGCTTCCCAGAACCCTCATCTGCGGCTATCCTTCAGGCAAGCCTGGTGAATATCGATTCTCAGTGTTCCAGACGAAAAATCACATTCGTCGGGCCCTCTCTGCGATCATGAGCGGCTCCAACAACGGCAACTCCCAAACTGGCTCCCAGTCAGGAGCTTATGATTCTTACTACCACAATTCCACCAACCACTACTCCATGGACCGATGGCTTGGCGAGAACAGCTTCGAGGGTCCCTGGAATACCACGAACCCGCGGGATTACAGCCACAGAAACGGTGCGGACAAGTCCAAAGATCGCGGAGGAAAGGGTTCGGGAAAGAGTTCAAGGGGCAAATCGAGTGCCAAGAAGTAAGGATCTGGGAGTTAGGGGGGGATAAATTTCCGTGTAACTTTACTTGTATTAGTATCTCTCTTTCAGGTTTCTTAATCGAGCCTCGTTGGTGGTCCGCGTGGTCTCGATGACGCCGTTGCCTAAATTTATTTTCAATGTCCGTTTATTAATATCCAAGTCGATCATGTTGGTGTTCACTCCGTCGTATTGCCGCAATTCGAACCCAGGGGAAAATGCCTCGGCTTCAAGAAGATATAAGGCCGTCCTCAGAGTGAGGTCGGTAAAAGTGGAATGGTTGCCTTGGATGTGTGTGGATCGAAAGTCTTGGTGTTAGCAGTCGGCTTATCTGATGATCAGATAAGATTAGGTGGATCGCGCCGTTCACGGCGCAGCGCCTGCCCTCGCATCACTCAGGTGCCCGCACCATTTCCCTCGCTCATCCAACCTTTTTCTATTGAACTTGACCCTCTGCCCAAGATCTGCGCAGCCAAGCACCTTCGATTTCTTGTGCGACACAAGGGAGCGATGGCTGCCCAGGGTTGCGCTTGGGTGGGGGAAACGCTGCGGGCGGACATTCTCGCCTTACCGTCATTTCTCCGCTCTGCTTGCGCAACGGCTGACACGACCGGTGATATCTCCGCCAAAGACGAGGACCGCGGGATCCCCCTCGACCCTGAGAAGCTCAAATATATACGAGGGCTTATCGCGGCCATTTTGGAAGCCCGAAAGATCGCAGCGTCATACAACCCCGTCGTTATCGTGCTCATCCTTGTCATCGCCTCTCTACACTGGCGAAGGAGACAGAATGACTTGTCGAGATGGAGGAAACGGTTGGAAACGGCGCCCACCAACGCAGACGCAGAAGGGCCGGCGTCTTCCTCGTCAAGCAGCACCATTCAGGGCACACTCACGCCTCCTGATGCCGCTAAGCCTCTCGACATGGAGCGTTTGCCACTTCTTGAGCGAAAGCCCGCGCGCATGGGCGCCAGATCCCGATTCTCGTCAGCCATCTCGTCCTGGCTGGTGCACCAGCCACCACCACTCCCATTGATCAATCGAAGCTTACCCTCGAATGGAACCTCGCTGTTCATCACATGTTGGCTCGCCCTGAACGTGTTCTTCCACCTCTATCGCCTCCCACTGCGTTGGGATTACTTCTTCGTCTTTGCCGATCGAGCAGGGCTCATTTTCGTTGTGAATCTGCCCCTGCTGTACCTTTTGGCGGCCAAAAACCAGCCCCTTCGACGGCTCACCGGATACTCCTACGAGGCGCTCAACATCTTTCACCGTCGGATAGGCGAGTTGATGTGCCTGGAGGCTGTCATCCACTTCAGCAGCATGGTTGCGTGGCAGTATGCCATAGCGCCAGACTGGATCAAGGAATTGACGGCACCGGGGGAGTACTGGACACACCCTATCGTTCTCTTTGGGATAGGGGCCTTCGTTTCGTATGAGCTATT
Organism: Podospora aff. communis PSN243; assembly: GCA_033296975.1. NCBI lineage: Eukaryota > Fungi > Ascomycota > Sordariomycetes > Sordariales > Podosporaceae > Podospora > Podospora aff. communis PSN243. The sequence goes on along the minus strand of MU865916.1, from coordinate 705,308 downwards.
GTATTTCACGTCGTTGGGGAGCTTCCGGCAGAGGTGGTATGAGTTGTTCCTTGCTTCGCATGCGTTTCTTCAAGCCGCTGCATTGTTCTTCCTCTATTTCCATTATCCCACCAGCCGACTGTTTGTATTCTTGTCGCTCCTCATATTTCTCGTCGATCGGTTCATGTGGCGCTTCTGGCTGAGGAGATCCCGGATCACGACGGACTTGCACGTCCTTGAAGACGGAGAGACGTTTTTGGTCTCCGCGGATTGGAACATTCCGCCGTTACCTAGTACTCGACCGTGGTGGAAGCCTTCGTTCCTCCAACGACAGTCAGTGGTATACGGCTGGGAGCCTACAGATCACGTCTTCCTCACCGTGCCGGCTCTGGGACGCTCGTTCGATCTACAGGCCCACCCCTTTACCATTGCGTCAGCTGCCCCAGGTATTCTCACGAAGGGTGCTGACAGTCAGACACCGACTCATGCTTGGTTGAGCCTACTGGTTCGAGCACACGACGGCTTCACGGTCGAGCTGCTTCGATACGCGAAAACCCACGAACGTGTGCCGGCCGTCTTGGACGGCCCTTACGGGTCTTCGCACGCACTGGAAATGCTGCGTGCCTCGGGATGTGTTATTCTCGTGGCTGGCGGAAGCGGCATTGCGGTGACATTCCCATTGGTTTGGGCGTTACTCCACGACGGCGAGGGGCGCACCACTGAGGCCGTATCTGTGGACTCTGGAGAGACCAAAGAAGCAGGGCATCAGCAACAGGTCCGCATGCTGTGGGTCACACACTCTCGATCTCACCAAAGCTGGATCCCAGAGCAGCAACTCGATGAGCTAGTTGCTCGGGGGCTCGATCTCGTCATTCCGGAACCAACCGATGAGGCTGGCCGCCCTGACGTGACCGGCCTTGTAAGTGGGTGGATCGAAGACAGCAGCGCGGACGGCCAAGCTGTCGGCGTGGTGGTTTCTGGTCCGGACGGGCTCAATAGGTCCGTGAGGAATGTCTGCGCCAAGGCCATTTCCGCCGGTGCCGATGTGAGAGTGGCAGTGGAGAAGTTTGGATGGTAATACGGACATATTGCATATACGTTTGGAACTTCACATTGCAGGCGTTTTGGGGACCACCGGAGACACTTTTATCTGACATTGAAAAATATATTACATACGATCATCACCCCTCGCCCCCTGACCTATTCTCCCTTGACCTCCGTGGGCCCGGGTTCATCCTGCTGATCCTCTAGGCGAAAGCTACTCAGGCTTCCTCATCTCACCAGCACTCTTCACCCCCTGCGAGATATCTTGGCCTGCCTTCTCCACGCCGCTGCCAATGTTTGAGATGGCATCGCCCACTGGCTTGCCCATGTCACCGGTAGCGCTGTTCACGGTCTCACCGAGTCCTCGGCTTGCAGTGCCGACGACGCCGCCAACCGTACTCGTGACACCGCCGAGCGTGTTGCCGAGGATCGACGTGCCCTTTTTGACTGTGCCGGAGGCGGTCGATTCGACATCCTGGGCGGTGGATTGGATGTCTTTGCTCTTTCTGTCTGTCTCGCTCGAGGCGGTGTTGATGATGCCGGACATGGTGAGGATGGGGGATGTAGTTCCTGTGGTGCAATGGTTTGCTGGGTAGCTTATTTGGCTGATGGGGTGACGATTGGAACGTCTGGGGACTGGGGGCTGAAGTTTGGGGATTGGCTGGGAAGGAGATTTTTGGGGGATTGGTTTTGAAAATACCAAGGGTGTGTTGTGTGTCGTAATGTTTTCGTCGTCGTCGTTGATATGGTGTTGGTCGGCTTGAGTAGGTTTGACGTCACGTCCGTCATTAGGGGATCATGGATGGTTTAGGGGAAGTCAGCGAACACTGCGGAGACTCGGACCGATGCGGAAGATCCCCGAGTAGTGTGGAGATGCAAGCATGTCGGCAAGGCTTGAGAGCCTGGTGCAGTATGGAGAGGTTTTAGATGCACGCCTTGACTGTATTGAAGTGTTTGAAATGCATCTCACAATGCAAGCGATGCCTTTGACAGAACTATCCTGGCTTTCTGAATACTCAACAAGGCTTTTGTTGGTTCACAATGGATTGAACAATTGTTTGGGTTATAGAATCCGTTTTCTTTGCTCTTTGACTCCATGAAAGGGGCAACGGATGCATAACGTGAAGCCACACTGAGGCTATTCTCCCTGAATGGAGCGATGAGAGTTGCTGAGGCTCCCTGGGCAGCCGAACATGAATGCGGTCGCCGGATCCGAGTCACCAACCTGGGCGGAGACGGGTATCCGGTCGGCGGGAAAGGGAGATCCGTCATGGTAGTGATCAAGGATAGTTGTCCAACTTGCCACGTCGGACGGATAGTCGGCAAGGTCAAAAGCAATATCAGTATGTGCGGTTTCCTCAGACATGCTTCCGCTCTACCCAGCCCTGCACATATGAAATCAATGCTCAGCCGAGCTACAACAACAACAACAACAACAACAACAACAACAACAACAACAACAACAACAACAACAACAACAACAACAACAACACCGGTGTCCATGCTACGGTCTAACCAAAGAATGCTCATTTCAACCTGATAAACCCATGCACTCCAAACTCCCCTCTCGGCTTCGAGTCCAGCCCCAGACCATGTCATTTCTGGATAGAATACCCATCCCCAAAAACAATTTGAACCCTTCCCTCTCAGCCCCTCATCTCATCCCTCCCCAAATCCCCAAGACATCTTCTCCTGTCGCCTCGCCGAAGTATCTCTCTGAATCGCCTTGTCCGATGCAGCCTTGACGAGCATGCAAGCGTCGCATTTCTGAGCCTTGTTGGGCTTTCCCGCCCTTCCCCAGTCGACCTGGCCGCAATACTTGTGTGTCTGCACGTCGGTCCATTGCTTTGGCGGCTCGGTATTTGTGGCCTTGGCCAATTTGTTGTAGCTGTGGCCCATGATGCTGCGGTTGGGATGGCCTCCTCTCAGATGGGGGCCGAATGTATTGAGTAATAGGAAATGACTTTGTTGGGAACAAAAAGTGTCCCTGAAAGGTTGTTGTTAAAGGTAACGTTTTGGTCGTGGTCAAAGAGTCGCCACGGGCTTCACGGAGATTAAGAACGGTGAAGCGAGTTGGTGGGTGGCGCGGGCTTTGTCAGCTGTGTGCCGCAGACGTTCCAGAAATGACCTGTTTCGTCTCGCCGGCGTGACATCACACCGGCGTGTGGGGGTAGAAATGGGGGAATGACCAACAGGTACCAGCTGACATAGCCCTAACCCTTCCTTGGTATGACTCTGATTCGTCTGATCTAACCCTTTTTAGCCCCTGAATATCAAAGAAACTTGAAATCATCGAGTCGCGCATTTGCACGCATGAAACAGCATATTCAGTTGAGAAATCAAAGTGAGAGGAACCAGAGACTTTCCTATCTTTTCGCTGTTGACCAAAAAAAACCCTACCGATACATTGCCCCCTTTTGCTCGCTCCTCTGGGTATGACACCATCCATCCATTCATCCATCCGTCCATATTTCAAACGATATTGCCTCCACCACATACAGCCCAATAAACATTAAGTAGTTTCATCCGCCGCTGGCTCTTCACCAATGTCTCCCTTCTCCAACAGAACAACGACGTAGCGACGCGACGTCTCAGGGAGCTCGTGCTCTGCAGCCTCTTCCGTCACATGGACAGCATGATTTTCCGTGCTCGGTGCCAGCTTGACTGACCCATCCAGACTGTTGATAGCAACCACATGGTGTTGTCGACGCTCAAGCAGCTCAGCCGGTACTGCTCCCTCCTCAAATACGACCACGTGCCGCTTCTTGGATACCTCTCCGTCGGCACCGGATTCGTCGATAACATAACGGCTTCCGGAAGCCAGGAGAGAATCTGTGGCCGGCGCATGCGGTGCTTCTCTCATAACGAAACGCCGCTCCGGGTTTCCGAGTTGTTGCTTGAATGAGCTTCCCATCAAGGCCGGGGTCTCCAAAGCCGCCTGGAAGCGGACTTGAGGGTCTTGATCAGTCTGTTGACCCGCCACCGCCGTTGTGGCGATGGAGAAGTTATCGATGCTGAAATGGCGGCGGTGCCTGCCAACCCGACGCTCGCCATCGGTCCGGACGATTGACCCAAAATCAGAGCTGTCAGTCAAAGCGGACGTGTTGTTGCGGTCGAATAGGTCCGATTTCTGTACGTTTCGGGGCATCGAATTTCCATCGATCAGCTTCTTGGACGAGGTGCCCCGCTGGGAAGAATGGGCAAGCAGAGGAGCTGATTCCTCGTCGGTGCCCGGTTGAGCCGCCCTGTGGCTGGAAATGGGCTGAGGGTTTCCAATCCATCCCTGGAGAAACATGAGGGTCAAGACAGCAGCAAAGCCGCAAAGAATAACCAAGAACTTGGCCACGCTGTACCATCCCCATCTCCATTGGATAAAGCCAGTTACCAACGGGCCCAACAGGCTTCCCCAAAAGGAAGCCGTTGTCGAGCTGAGGTACCCAGCGTGGGCCAGAGATCCCTCGACCTCGCTTGTCAACCGCCATATCTCTCTGAACAGGGGATCGCCGCTGTGTCCAATGCCGAATGAAACGAGGGCAAGAATTGACGTTAAAGCGGCTGACGCAGAAGCAGGTGAAGTGGCGTCCAACTGGCCAAGGTGTGCGAATGCCGGAATGCAGATAAGGAAGCCAAGAGTGACCACAAAGCGGGCAGATCTCGGGACACGGCTGGTGAAGAAGTCTGCCAAAAGACTGACAAACACCGCTGGAGCCGACATTGGGACCAAAGCCAGTCCAACGCTCCATGCTCCCCAGCCAAACTGGCGGGTAGCGAACAGCGGGATCAAACTCTGCAACGCCGTCATGACAAACGCAATGGTAAAATAACCATAGAGGGCAGTGAAAAGTCGAATCCCAAACACCGGTGTCGGTTCCTCGGGCTCTGAAAACTCTGAGCCAATGCTGCTTCGCCTAGACCTTCCAGAGTGCGGGATGGACGAACTGGTTCTTGTGCTTGAAATCGAAGAGTATCCGCTTGCGCCACCGCCGCCCCTGAGCGTCATCGTGCCGCATGTCTCTGCTGGCTGTTCGACTGTCAGTGTCTCCTCGGCTTGCTCTCCGGTGCTGAGCTGAAGGCTGGGGGCGGAGACAAAAGCAACAAGCCACAACAGGGCGGTCAAGGCAACGAGCGCGTACGCGCAGTAAAACACCGACTTTTCACCACCAGCATTGTCATGTAGATATCCGGCGATTGCGGGCGCAGCCGCCATTGCCGCGCTCTGCACAACAGTCGGAGTGGCCCATGAGACGGTACGCGGTCCAGCGCTGGTGATTCCGCAATACGCGCCTGTGAATGCGGCCGCGGAGAGTCCCTGAAGGGCTCTTGCGAGTATCAAGAGTGGAAGATAGGAGTAAAACTGCAGCAAGACAAAGGCTCCTGCGGCGCAGACGAGCCCTCCGAGAATAGTGACCCAGAGCCGTCGGCCATTCACTGCCACCAAAGGTAGCAATGCTTCCACAAAAGTCAGCCAACGCAGACAATATGCCAGACAGTAGAAACTTACGGGATACTGCAACTGAGGCACCACCATACGCCGCCACGAGGATCGAGTTCAGTATTGGGACTGGGGGGTCATCAGCACTGCGCCCACACAGAGGCAGCAACTCCAGGATCCAACTGACCTTGTTCAGCCGGTACATGAACCCGGCTCTTGATGATGGACGGGAGCAATGGAATCACCTGCAGATGCATCAGATACAGAGGTCAAGAAGACCTTCCAGCAAACAAGCTCACCAGACCAGACAGAAACGCGTCCTATGCCACCTGTCAGCAGACGAAACAACGTCCTGATCTTGGTCAAGACTCACTGTAAATGTGGCAAACTTTGCCAGGGCAGCTATCGAGGATGCCATGGTGGAAAGTGGAACGGCTCGCGGCGGACAGTTCGATGAGGTCGTGTCGTCCCTGCCGTTGGCGAACTGGCAGGCTTGGTAGGGCTCGCCCAAACAAAAACCCGGAGGAGTGTTCGTGGGTCCCAAGCAAGTTTTCCCCAGGAGCGACTCCTCCGATGGTCGTTCTGTCCCTCGCGTCGCTTCGCGCTTCTGCCTTGTCAAGTGTCATGTGTTGAACCGGGCTGCGTGAGGCGTTTCCGTTGGAACACGCGGCAGATGAGGGCACGCGTCGCCAAAGCGCGACTGCTCAATCGTCTCGCCTTCGCGTCGTCCCGTCTTCAATCCTCAATCGGTGGGGCTTCACCAAACACCTCGACCCATCAAGGTCGCCCTTTCTCGCTGGCCGAGTCAACAGCTGCGGGGTACGGTCCAGCAGGAGCAGCAGCTCTCTGAAGTGAAGAAACGCGTCCTCGCCTCGCTCGATCAACGCGCGTCCAGGGCTACAGCTCCGCGACACATTTGGCAGCTGAGCTGAAGAACTCAGAGAGGAGAAGGATGAGAGAATCGCAAACACCCACCCCGTCGGCGAAGTTCCTCGTTGCCGGGTTATCTTCATCGGGGCAGATCATTCCAAGCCCCCCTCGTCCCTCCAGCCAAGGGTCGCGCCAGCCAACCGCAGCGCCGGGTGCTAAATTTCACCCCACTACGATGCCTTGCAATGCCCCCGCACGTTCAAAACTCGCAGCTCTGCCATTGGCGAATGAGCGCCTGTGGGTCCCTAATCCGTCGCCCCAAGACCAGAAGAGCTAGGCAGCGATCATGCAATCTCGACAGCGACATGGGTGCTGTGGTGGACGCCAGCCATTTTGAGCCTCAACGCCGAACCACCAACCCTTGCCAACTCTCCACTGAGAAGTGGGGTTCGGGAGATTCCGAGGTTTGCGATGGCTTCGCTCGGCAGGTGTTGACGTCTCATCTTCTCTAGTCGTCAAGCGTGACGGTCAAGCTTTGGAACACGACTCGTATCGGCCGCGTCTAGGCTTAGGGCGCGACTGGTTCACTCTCATGTGGTTGCAGTACTTTGGCCCATTGCCAAGATTCGGTACATTGCTGAAAGCAGGGGCCCTGGATGTAGTCGTGCACAGGCCACAAAAAAACAGGGCCCCGGCCGCCCACAACACACCACTGTATTATGCCCTGTATTACAGCGCACAAACCACTATAATATAGGGCCTACCCACTATAATTATAGTGGTTATTTTCAACCACTAAAATTTTTCAATCGTGGCCATTATAGCGCTTCGCTTCAGTGGCCTCCTGTGGACCAATTTTTCAGGGTTAGGGTCAATAATGCGTAGCACGCGGTGCAAAAGCAACCGTTCGGTGCTTTTGACTTTGGTGCTATGTGTGCGGCTTTTCCAGGGGTTTAAGGGGCTTGTTCAGCGGCTTGACGGGGGTGGTACATGCCAAGAATCGGAGGGGGTGTGCAAGCCCAAAACTCACCCCCGCTGATGTACTCCGCACACACGGACTCAGGGTTATGTATGGGCCACACCGAAAACTAGCTCGAACCAGTCGGGGCATCGCAAAGCCAAACCTTGCGCTGCCATGAGGCCTACTCTCCCGGTCTCCTTTCTTCAAGCTTGACCAATGGTTCCTGGACATCGAAGCTTTTACATATTGATTTTGGCCGTGAAGTGACTGAAACGAACACAACACGAAAAACACCGATGCCACAAGTCCCGACATTACATAACACAAAGGGACATCAAATGAGTAACAACTGGTGGAAAGTTAGATCCACGCCCTTATCGCCAGGTGACCTGTTTATACTTTTGGCGTTCCGACCTCAACGCTAATGAAGGCCAAAAATCAAGAACCTCCAATAATATAAACCCACCTCTCGTCGCCTTCGTCATCTTCCTCAAAACAACAACATTACACACACACCCTCGGAGCAACTTGATAATCATGACAACTCCAATCCCTAGCTGTATCAGGCTTCGCAATTGTCTTGTCTCGGCGATGCCTACTTCACCGGGGCTCAGGGCCGGCCCCCTCGCTTGGAACCCAGATCGGATTCTGTGCCTTGATAACCCAGAGATCCATAGCTGGTCCTGCTTATCGACGGTCAACAGGCCATGCCGACGTCGCTGTCGCAGTCTCATACACCGATCGAGGCACAATGCCATCGATGAACTTCTGGGCAGCATTTCCCCGGAGGCGGGACAGCAAGAGGAAGAGCGTCTAAAAGAGTTGGCTTCCAACTTCATTTGCAGTGATCACAGAGAGCGTGCTGACATTGAGCATCTCGTCAAGTCGTGGGCAATGTGGCTTCAGGAGGCCCGCGAATTGCAAAAAGGCGCAGATCAAGGAGCAACGAAACAGTGCAATCACGCCGATGTTAAAGGCGATCAGAACGGCGACAAGAGAGAAGAACGACAAGCCTGACTCGGAAAGGAATTGTGTCACGCCGAATCCATTGTCAGAGTCCCAGAGCCCGGAGCCTCGGACGACGGTCAAGCAAACCTATGCTGGCAACGAACTGGTCATCAGGGAGAAACACAGCGGGTATCGATTTTCCGACACTCAGGCTACCAAGGCGAAACCATCGCATTCCATGCGCCCCATACTTGTCAAGACAAATTCCCCATGATCACCAACCCGATTCACATCTTCTTCACTCCAGAGTCAGATGGCTCCTCTAGCCTCTTCCACACCCCACTGAGTTCTTTGGCATACTCAACACCATCGAGTTCCATGGTTCACTCAACACCAGTGCGGGGTTCCCAGGAAATAGCGACCCAGCGGCCTAGCGCACCGCTGAGTTCGTTCCGCAGCTTTTCGAGCTCGCGGTCGCGCCGGGCCCTCATCATCAGATGTGAAAACTGCAGGTACGGGCTGGTTTGTTCAAGGACTTGAAACCCGAGTCACCCCTGTGAAAGGAAGATTGGATACGATGAACGGAATAGGGGGTCATAGACCCTTTTGTTAGAACATGGCGTCCAAAGAGGTAGAGGAGGCCTCGGAGGAAGGGTAGGACGGCAAAAAAGATAGCTGTGGCTGGTTTCGATCCAGCGATCTTCGGGATTCAAGCGGACAAGTATCCTATGAGCCCGACGCATTCCCACTTTGCCACACAGCTTTTGTTGCTTGCTTGGGATACACGTTTGCGTTCTCGCTCATCTGGATGGCTGTTTGGGGGCAGGAGGGCGAGGCTGTGGTCGTGGGTGAGTCACTCAGGGGTGGTTGGCACCGGGGGATGATCAGGGACAAGTCGGGGATGCTGACTCACCTGGGCTGACCAAAAGCGGTGGAGCGTCAGTCATTGGGGTCGTGTGTTTGTCTCGGTTTGGATTTTCGACGCGTATGGTTCTATCTATCACTAGCTCTTGGTTGAAACGCGGATGAAGTTCACATCAGAATCGCCCTGCTTCCTGGAGAACCCCCTGCCCCAGGCGCCAAGTCATTGACTGGGTATTATCTACCAGCCATGGGCTACCACCACGGGACCGCAACTCACTCGGCAACTTTGTAGACAGCTCTCACCGAGGAAAGATAATTGGATGGGGTGGCGTTCGAACCACGCCAGTGAGGATCAAGGTTATGATGGCGCGAAGATAAAGCTCCGGACTCATGCCCATCACACCGGCAGTCTGCCATGGACAGCATCACGAAATGCGCATGGGCTACAGATCTGGATGTTCACAAGATTATTTCCTTGCACCCCTGGTTGCCTGAGGGGCTTCATAACTCTGAGGAGAGACGATCTTGACCATGTTGTCGGACCGGGCAATGACTCGTGTGATATTTATTTCTGTAATCATCAGGTCCTAATGACATTGGAGCTAAATAACCAGCAGGCCACCTTTGTCAAGAACCGTACTCAAGTGGTGATCAAGTGTGAAGCCAAAACACATTAATTGTCCCTCATATCTCCCGGGACTACTCCGCGCGTGCCCCCATCAAGGAGACCGGCCAAAGCGGGAGCTTCTATGTGCCACGAAAACCAAGGAGAAGGTCGGAGCAAGATGTTGCCTGGCTCGGACATCAAGTCGATGGAGACAAGACTGGGGTGTCATAGCTGAGAAGGAGGTCGGAGGAGTTTAGACCTGGGCGCGAAATGTGCTGCAGCTCTTGGTCGGCATTGTCAGCCGTACCCGAACGCTCTGTAGTGCCACGCTCAGACAGCCTCGACGCGACACGGCTTCGTTCGGAGAGGGTATCAACAGCCCGAGCAGCCTTCTCCTAGTCTGAGCCAACGCTACCAGACACGCCCCCACGCCACAGGCCGTAGAAACCCTCACAGTTTTTCCACATCTTGATGGTCCCGTCCTCCGAGCCGGTCGCGTAGAGGTTCCCATCCGGTGAGAAAGCGATTGACCAAATGGGACCATGGTGGCCCTTGTGTACGTCGATCTCCCTTCCATCCTCCCAGCTGTACACCCGAGCCCATGTTCCCGGGTCTTCACCAACCACGATCTTGCGACCCTTCAAGTCCAGACCAACGCTGGCAATCCCATGAGGGAGGGTCATTCTCTTGAGCTCATCTTCCGCCCTCGGCCCTCCCCAGAAGTAAGCTGTCTTGCCAGCCGCCACGGAAAGAACTGGAAGACCGCCGCCGATATCCGTAGGAGAACTGAAGGCTGGCGCGAGGTAAACAAGTTCGCACGACTTGATTTCTCCCTCAAGCTTGGCTTCTCGGATGCATTGACGGGTCGGGAGGTCGAACCAGCGAAGGGTGTCGCCAGAGGCAGTGATGATGACATTCGGGTCCTTTGCCCAAACGATGAACTTGATAGCATCCTTGTGAGCCCCCTCCCCGATCTCGAATGCTCGCGAGGTCTCGATAGTGACCGGCGTGGTAACGCTCTGGTTGGTTGACGTCGGCGACGAGAGCGGCTTTTGTTCGTGAAGATCGAAAATTCGCAGCTTCTTCTCGAAACCTCCTGTAGCCAGCATGTCGGAATTGTCAAAAGGGTAGGCGATGGCGCGTACAATGTGGTCGTGTTGAAGGACGTAGAGTAGTTCGCCGGTGTGCGTGTCCCACACTTTGGCAGTGAAATCGGCCGAGGCAGTCGCTGCCGTAGATGCATCGGGGCTCAACCGCGCCTGCCAGACTGCACCTTTGTGGCCGAAAAAGGTGCCGATCCAGTCGCCTGTTTGGCCGTCGCGAAGCATCGGGTTTCCATCTTAAATTCGGAATGTCAGCCAGCGCTACTATCTGGGAGAGAAACTTAGCGCGAACCTTTGCAGGCTGAGATCATGTAATAGACCTCTTCCTTTTCTAGCGGAGAGAAGCTCAAGTGTGGAACAGGCCGCGAATGGCCGTGGCAGGTAAGAGGCACGTATTGCCGGGGAGCGGACTCTGCCATCGCCGTCTGCCCGTCTGAGCGAATGAGGTTGATCGATCAACACACCGAATGGAAATACCGTCTGAGGGAGGAGTCTGTAGAATATATCTAAAAAGCCGACTGTGGTTTGTTGATCTGGTGCAAAGGAAGTCTTCGTGAAAGGGCGGCGCGCGGGTCTGGTGTGGGCAGATTCTAACGCATGCGCGGGGAGAAATAGCTGGTGGACCAAGACAAAAGAAAGAGCGGAAGAGTCGTAACGGGTCGTTAGAGGAATTCGTGAGAAATAGACAGAGATGGGCTCAGGCCACAGTCGTCATCATATCCTGCCTCGCCGAGTCTGAATGTGCAGATGAAGGAGGGTGTTTTTAGCTCGCAGCAGCGAAAGTGAAAGTTGACCAGCGGGGCCAAGGCAACCTGGAAGGTTGCAAAGTACCCCTCCTTTGGCCCATGCGCTCGCAGCAATTTCCCCAGCTCCAAGCTCCAAGCCCCACATACATACGGTCTCCAGAGGTGGGGCTGTGGTCGACAGGCAGGCAAGCAAGGCCGCGCGAAGTGGCTGAAGCTCCCCTCATCCAGCGGGAGCCCCTCCATCCATGGGCGGCTGCGGCCCTGGTTGCTCCAACCTCACGTTGCACAATACTGCCCCTCACTTTCAGCTTCGAGCCACTTCGTAGCCCTTCCACTTCCAACCCAAGCCTGACAAATAATCTGACGGCAGTTTTTTGTTTGCCCTACCATTTCCGTCACAACTTTCGCTTGCCCTTTGCCGCAAGCTCCCCTCCAAGCCATCGCGCTTCAAGTTTACGGGTTGCCCGGCCCTGGTTCGAACCTCGCCGGCACTGTCTCCGAATACCTGGGAGGCTCGTGAAGTTAGCGACATAATTCTGTCCCACACCCCTGCGACACACCCCGCGGCACAAGATGGCGGAGTTCCAGCTCTCTGCCGAGCTGAGGGGCCATGAGAAAGATGTAGGATCTCTAATGGTGGCCTTCCTGCGGTTTGGCTAATGCCGTTGATAGGTGCGCTCCGTCGTCTTCCCGTCTCCAGACCTTGTTGTCTCTGGCAGTCGCGACTCGACTACTGTATTATGGCGCAAGGTAGCGGATAAGTTTACCAAGTCGAGCACCTTACCGGGCCAGCATTACGTCAACTCGTTATCATACTTTTCAGCCGCTCAGAGCAACTCTCCCGATGGCCTCCTCGTCCGCGGCTTCGGCGATAACCTCATCGAGATCAACAACCCGAACACCCCAGAAGATGACCACAAACGCTTGCTTGTCGGACACGCCGGCAATGTATGCGCTCTTGACGTTTCTCCCGATGGATCATATCTGGTCTCTGGCAGCTGGGACGCGAAGTCTCTTGTTTGGAGCACCAAAACATGGGATCCGGAGTTGAGTCTGGTGCACGGCGAAGAGGGCAAGGCTGTCTGGGCGGCCTTGTCCTACAGCAAGGATGTGGTGATTACCGCGTGTGCTGACACCTTCATACGCATATTTCACCTCCCGTCTTCCACCGGTTCGTTTCAAGAGGTTTCCCCATACCGCAAGCTGAGCAACGACGATGTTGTCAGGGCGCTCTGCCGGTTCCCTGCAGGAGTGAGACACCCTACAGGGGCCGACTTCGCCAGCGCCGGCAATGACAGCATTATCAAGCTGTGGAAGATAGACGGGACGCAAGTCGCTAGTTTGTACGGGCACGAGAGTTTCATATACTCACTCGCTCCCTTGCCAACGGGTGAGCTTGTCAGCTCCGGGGAAGACCGAACAGTGCGGGTTTGGAGAGGCAAGACGTGCGTTCAGGCTATCACGCTCCCGGCAATTTCGGTTTGGCAGGTCGCAGTATGCCAGGAGAATGGAGATATTGCCGCCGGGACAAGCGACGGTGTTGTCCGAATCTTCACCCGCAGCCCCGAACGTGCAGCGGATCCCGGTACCATCTCGGAGTTTGACGCTGCTGTTCAGCATGCCACGGTGAAAGGGACCAAGGTTGACCGGAAGGACGTGAAGACCCGAGAGTGGTTGCAAACTGCGAAGGGTACCAAGCACAAACAAGTCACAATGGTCTTGGAGGATGACGAGAGCATCGCAGCGTACCAGTGGTCAGAGGGTAAGTGTGCCCAATGTGTCTAGCTGCGAAGGCGACTGAGAGCTAACACTTGTTGCAGCAACTGACGAGTGGACCAAGATCGGAACAGTCGTGGACTCCGAGGAAGCAGTGCAAAAGCGCAAGAAGGTGGAATACCAAGGGAAAGAGTATGATTACGTCTTTGATGTGGACACAGAAGACGGCAAGCCACCGCACAAACTACCCTACAACCTGGGAGATGACACATATCAAGCGGCGACAAAGTTTCTCAATGATAACAGCTTGCCGATGTCTTATCTCGAAGCTGTGGCAGCATTCATCAGAGAGAATACGGCAGAGGCGCGACAGAGTGGAGATGGCGCATCTGGAACAGCGAAGACCCCCGTAGACGATCCTACTACTCGCTATCTGCCGCATACAACGTACCTCAATCTCACTCAATCCAAGCTGGAGCCAGCCTTCCGGCGTCTGAAGGAGTCCAACAACAAGGAGATCCAGGCTGGGAATAAGCACATTGCGATGAACCCCGATGATGTGAACCGCTTAGAGGCCCTGGTGGACCTGCTATCAAGACCATCGAGGACTACGATACCAGCCGAAACGATAGATGTTGTCTTCAGGCTTCTCACTCAGTGGCCATATGGCAGTCGACTACCCGTCCTCGACATGTTGCGCTGCATGGCAGCACGTCCTGGGTTGGCCTCGTTCCCGCAATGGCGACGCTACGGCAACGCAATTGGCATTGCCTTGCGATCCGCACTAGATCAAGAACAGTACGGCATTGATTCCGCGGGTGGTTCAGCTACCTTCACTCTAGAGGATGTGAGGTGGGATGACGTCAACCCAAATAGTCTGATGATGGCGTTGAGGACCATTACCAATCTTTTCGGTTCAACCGAAGGTCGCGCGATGGTGTCGAAGGATGCCGGCACAGTCGTCGGTCTGATGGGGCGCATTGCCGGCATCAGCGGACAAACGCCGTTCGGCACTTCAAATGCCAACGTCCAGACCGCTCTGATCACGACAGCGTTCAACTACGCATGTTTGGCCTATAACGAACGACAGGGACCAATTCCCCAAAGAAGCATCGACACATCGCTGCTCTCACACCTTCTCAAAATTGCGGCGGCAGTCGCCCGCGACCAAAGTGCCGATGAGATCTTGTTCCGTGCCGTCATGACGATTGGGATGATTCTTTCTTGCGGTAGAGAAGGCACACAATCCATGCAGCGATCCGAGCTTGAAGCGGTTGCTGAGCAGGCTCAACGGAAGTCTCAGGATGTGCGCGTCAAAGGTGTACTGGCGGAATGTAAAAAAATTATCGGTTAAGGGCTTTTGGTGTCTTTTGCAGCGTTTTCTGCACATCGCTTGAGCGGCCGCCGACTTGATGTTGTGGTAGGAAAGAACACAAGGATGTCAGTACTGCGATCGATATTATTCGTTGGGACTTCAATAAACGTCAAATTCCAAGTGCCAGCTGAAATTGTGAGTTGCGTGGCTGCAAGTGGTCATGCAACTAGTACCCAAGAGGGAGTGTCCGCGATGTCGCGGAGCCGTGGTGGTGAGATCAAGTCAGCTTATTACTAGCATGTACGATGAGCAAACTCGGGAATAGGGCAGGAAGCTCCAGGTTGGGTTCAGCGATAAAGCTCTGGTGCCTCGCTGCCAGCTGGTGCAGGTTTATTTTCCTGGTTTAATCTATTACATGCACTTGGCTTAATAGTGAATTTCTTGTTTGTCTTGATTAAATGTGATGTGATGCGCCCGACATATCACGATGGAGCTCGCGCCGACCACTGTGACGGCACGCCTCCCGACGCCGCCGAAACACCCCCTGATGTCACACGGGTCTCTAACACGGCGCCTGTTGAGACCGGGGCCGGATGGAGGCTCGATCTCGGCGACCCGGTTCGGCATTGCAAAACGGGGGGGAGCATGGGCCGAATGGAGCTCTAGAGAAGGGATGCATGGTGGGTATGGAGGTTGCACTTTCGAGACCGCTGGTGCTGCAACTGCTTTCCCATTCATGAGGTTCAGATCTATTGGACAACTAGGAAACCCAATCGCCTGATGCTGATCGAGCTCAACCATATACGACTTCCGCGACTGCGTGTCAATATTCACACTCGCATCTCAATCACCGAGAGACACCGATCATTCGTCTCCTGCCCCAGACTGCATCGGACATCTGAATGCCTCGCTCCCGCCGCTGTCGACAAGGGAACATTAAAAGCGAACAAGAGGATAACCCAGGAAATAAATCATGCCTCCGCGCCAGATTGATATACCACCCAGTTTCGGTCTCCAAACGCCATACCCAAAATGCCCAAAATATACACAGGACGGGGTGGCCCGCCCACCGGACCGGCTCGCCGCCCGACTCGAGACGTGATGTAATGCAGATGGTGCCATCTCGCCGCAAAACAGGAAATATCTCGTTGTCCCCCATCATAGGAACACCCACAAGCCGCCTAGCACGACAGGGAGCCAGCCGAGGAATTGCGCAAAACTCCTCCCGCTGTTCCTTCGGAAGTACCAGAAGCGAGTCTCGGCGTCGCTGGTGGCGTTGCCCTGGCCGGACGCGCGGACGACCATGGTGTAGATGTCTGCGAAGCCGATATCGTTGCTATTAAAGCAGTTGGTTGCGTTGACCTCTGCAAGGCGGTGATCGTTGTTCTCGACGAAGGTGATATCAACGCACTTGGCACAGCGTCAGCAACCACATCGAGACTTCTTCGCAAGCGCGGCGGGCGCCAGGCTATAACTTACCGAGAAGAGGGCAGCTCCGTGAACAGCCAACTCCACGACCTGGATCGTGGCGTTGTCGCCAACCTTTACCTGCGCGCCGGCCGGCAGCGGGACTTGCGGCAAGCACATGGTGCCCGGATAGGGGTTCTTGCTGGGTCCGAGAATCTGGAATGGCGGTACAATCGGCAAGCTCATGTTCGCAGGACCACCGTCTGGCCCGTCGGTTCCGAATCCCATGTTGACATAGAGAAACGCTGTCGCATGTCCTTGGAACCATCCAGGCTGGAAGGCGATGGCACCGCCTCCTATGGGCCAGTATGTCCTGTTTTGTGTTACGGACATTCCTCCACCTACCAGCGACCGTCAGCGGGCATTCACCAGAAAGTGGTATGGAGAAAATGGGGTTGAGGTCACTCACAAGGATACATCCATTGCATGCCATAAGGAAACGTATCGTTTGTGATCAGGTTGTTGCCTCTCCAGCCCGGATATGTGATGACGGTGTGTGCTGACGCCAGCGCGGCGCTGGCGACACAGAGGAGCGTTGATGCGAACATGTTGTGTGGCGTGTGAGGTGCCGCCTGGTTTGTGCGAGGAGAGTTGTCGAAGTCAACGATGAAATCGTCGGAAAAACTCGAGAACCTCGATCAAAAGCCTTTCTCAAATGTCCTCAAAGACACCAGGTCTCAAAGGAAGCCTCAAAACTGCGCGGAATCTTCCGTTTTTCTCTTTTCTCCTTTCTCGTTGCTCGAAGCGCCGGGCTGACAAACCCCGCTTTCTTTCCGGATCTCCCAATGCGCGCTGATCTTCACGATGTGTCTGTGCGGCGGGACAATAGGCAAGTCGGTGGTAGTCGATGCGATTCTCACAAAGAGATGGCACGTCGAAAGGGTCGAAAATCTGGAGCCGTAGCCTGTTGTCGTTGCTAAGCGGTCGTGATTGAAGAAAGGGAGAGCAAGAGTCGAAGGGGCGGGCAGAGGGCCAACAGGCGAGGTAATATCTGGCGGCCGAGGAACAATGCAGCCATTCTCCTCGTCTCTCCAGCCGCCCAGCCCAGTCCGACTTGACCAATATTGGCACTTTGTGGTCCCTGGGTGGTGTGAACACAGCGCAATAACCCGACTCGGCACCCCGTCCTCGCCGCTGGTCCCCTGCCCGCCAGCGCCCACGTTAATCTGGGCGGCTTTTTAGCAGCAGGACGCTCCAGAGCAGCCCGCCAGTCAGAGAGGGCGGAAACGGCTGGTGAGATGTGGTTTGCGCATGCCGATGCTCCCGCCCCCCTGTCACCGATCACCGTCGCAACCAATAAGCGCCCGCCTCTGGCCGCTCAACTTCTGCTGGCGAGTCGCCCGCGCTGGGGCGGATACCCTCTCTCCCTCATGCTCTTCGCTGAGGCGGGCATGCAGGCTATCACCGTGACTGGCCAATCGGCGGCTGTACCCTCCTTTGGGCAGCGCTCGTTGGAGTTGGCTGCAAGCAACTGTCGTCGCGAAGTGCCACTCGCCTCGCCTCTGCAAAAAGAACCCACAAAAGCCGTTGTCCTTGGTCGCTGCGCCGGCGTCGATCATTGGGGCGCTCGTTGGCGGAGCCCCCCGCTAGGAATCGCAGGCGTCGGCATTTGCCTCTTGCCCTGCGTAGATATGCCGCCAGTGCAGGCACGGATTCCCGCGCACCGCTTGAAGCAAACTTGGGGTCGGGAGCGCATGAATTGAGGCGCCGCTGTGGTGATGGGTGTAACCCGGGTCGTACAACATGAAAAGTGGGATGTCGCCCCCCGAGTGTTCGTGCTGAGAGCTAGTGATGGGCAATTTCGATACCGGCCCTGTTGGTTCGAAATTCCTTACATTTCAGCCAGCTGAGCCTGAAATTGAAACGTGAAAACGCACAGGCCACTCCACAGGCCCCTGGGGAGGCAGGCCAGTAAAGCCTCGCCACAGGCCACCAGCCACCCAGATTTGGGGCGTAAGGGGTGGGGGCTTAGAGGGGTCGGAATTTCCCGATTTTTCCTTACCGGAAAGTTGGAAAATGAAACGTCAAATTCCTTGAAAGAAGAAAATTTTCTTCTTTCTTGCCCATCACTACTGAGAGCACCCGGATGTGCCCCGCTCCCCTCGACAAGTGGAGGCACAGGATAAGCGCCCGATCTCCCGATCGGAAGCCAATCATCGCGAACGGATGGGGTCTATTTCTGGGCTGCCAGCTGCAAGGAAACGTACCGCGCATCTGAAGGCAGCTCTCAACGGCGAGGGCTGGTAGAGGATGGTGTGCCGCCCGCGATGGAATCGTTTCGAGTCCGTTGTGACGCTGCGAGCTATTTCAGATTGATTGTCGTCCCGATCAAGGAAGACCTGGACTGAACCATGAAAGTTTGGGGTCCGCTCTACACGTAGTACCCGAGCCAAGCTGGGAACCACGAGATGACTTGCGTTGCCAGTGGCACAGCTGTCAAGGATAACGACACCAGCAGCGCTGTCAATTCCAAGCACTTCTGTGCCCACTGCGATACCCTAGAGAAATGCTCACGACAGTGTACAGCAGCGGAGCAGGACCCAAAGCCGTTCGATCGGCTGTCGCGAAGGCCGCCCGACACGCGGCATCCGCTGAATCCTTCGAGATTCTTGTGCAACCACTGCTAGATGGGGTAAGCTGACGGCCAATATGAACGGCATGTCGGCTGTTTCTCCATGAAGTCGCCGCCCCTGAGCCCCGGAACCGCGTGGACTGTTTACTCTTGCATCTTCAGCTGTGGCTCCTTGAATCCTGGGATCAGCAAGCAGAGCGGTCAACATGCATTGAATATGGTGTTGCAGGAACCATGGGACCAACGGCCGGATCCGTTGCGAGAGGCAGTGCCAGGCACGTGGTGGAAGAAACGAGTTTGCTGGTCTCTGCGACGTTGATCTGAAGGAGCTTATGCCGCTTTGCGTTCTTGACGGGCTTTGATAATTTGGACAGAAGGGATCCATATCTCTCTTCAATGCCTATTTGCCTTGTACAAAAGGGGTTTTTCTCTTTCGCCATAGTCGTTAACCAGGCCTGTGGATGGGCAAACTCATCTTCTTCCACCAAGTGCCAGGATGTCGTGACTTGGCGAGGGGATCCTGAACCTGGAAGTGGATCACGGTTGGCGGGTGATCCCAGAGCCCCGCAGCAAGGCGGAACGGGGTCTGGACCCCAAGCATCCCGAACAGGAAGGCGGCGACAAAGTTCTGCCACCTCCATCAAAGTACTTAGGATTTCAAGCCCCACCAGGACTTCGATCATCGAGACGTTGAAACGGCGGATCTGCGATTGTCACCCATTCGGGTCACCGGTTGGGTTCCCACCATGGGCCAAGAGGAGGGAGAATGGAGCCAAGTCACCCGCAAGCGTGGACGCAAGCCTGCTACCGAGCGTCAGCAGCTTGAGCCGCAAGATCAAACACTTCTCGGCGGAATCCGTCCAAATCCCAGCCCGGAATTCTCCATCGCAGAAATCCGAAAATACCACGAGCAGGTAGATCAGGAGTGGCGGGACTCTGGGTGTTGGAAGAAGCTGCAGAAAGTCATTCTGGAAGGGTGCGCCATCCCTGATGGTCCGCCCATCACCACTGCCATTTGCCTCGGACCAGGCCCGTTCGACCCGGCCAATGGAAGTCTGCTTGTGAGAAGGACAGCTCATATGCAGATGGCAGCTTTTGGCTCGATCGTTGCCAATTTAGGTAAGGCTTTCGTCTTCCCTCGGGCCGGGCGGGTAATACTAACAGTCCGATGCAGAGTCGCAAACCGGACGCAGCATCAAGCGAGCCGTGCAAGAGCCGGGTTTTACCCACGTCGATAAGGAATTCTGCAGCGAACTTGGCTTCGAGGTTGTAGACACACCCGGCGCCTTCATCATGGTGGGCTCGACGACGCTCGTCTTTGGCATCCACATGGAGCTCCAGACTTACGCAGAGGCGCTGACCACTCTGCCTGGCATCTTTATCGGCTCCGGCCTCGACGAGTGGGAAAAGTTGATGTATGTCACTCCAGATTTACCTGGTCTCGGTCCCATGCGAGAGATGGACTCCACGTATGAGAAGTTCTCGTTTCCCGACTTGAACTACATGTTTTACGGCACCACAGTCTACTGGCGGCGAGGAGGCGACAGGAAACCCGGCGTTCCACCTGGCAATTGATCAACCTGGTTCAGTATGTGTTCCCGCGAGCGTTGAATCTGCCCGTGTGTATTTTTATCCGGCTGCGTCATACTGCATCGCTGAATCTCAATGATACCCCTGAATTCATTCTCTTACTGATGGTCCTGACACTTCTCGATGTTCCCGCTTAAAGACCGACACAACATTGAATTTCATTTTCAGACTGTTCCTGTTCAACTTCTTGTCTGCTGACAAACTTGATACCGAACGGGTTGACACCCTCTGGAACAGGGCGAAGGGTCACTACCATTAGGAGATGGGGCTCCGCAGAGTCCAGTGACCAACTCGTGAAAGGAGGATAACAACATTCAAAGTCGAAGGACTTCTCCGTGGTTCTTCGCAGGAGCAATCTACAGCCACGACATCGGCTCACTACTACAAGGCAGGCGATCTACCCCTGAATCCTGGAACGAAGCCTCAACTATAACCCGAGAATTTCTATTTCGGGTTGGTTGATTCAAGTTCCTTTGATCCAGGGGGTTTAGGGCTCGGATGCCTTCACAACACCGACGCAAGTATGCGGCGCATTCTCTGCAAATTTGACGCCGCTTCATGTCTTCAAAGCGTGTACCGGCATACCCATCCCGCAGAGATGTAGCCCAAGCAGGAGCTCACTCTGCCACTCAGGTAGGCACTGAAATCTAATTACTGAGTAGAGTTGGCCACAGATCTGAGCAAAAGCACCGCCACTTGAGTATGAAGGGTGTCATCGTCGAGAAGACCGAAAATGATGGGTGATCTGGACAACTATTGGCAGTGGGGTTGTCATTCGAACAAAAAGCCAACGGCGCGCTGCCGTGCTCTGTAGCAGCCACGCACTGCAAATCTCCGGTCTGTTCGCCGGGGAAGACGTTTCGTTTCAGTCACTTGCCGGCAGTTGACGCAACTTACCGCCCGAGCGAACCCGCAGCAGCCTCTTATCTCACGAGAGACCGAACTTGTTGAATCAAAGAAGAAGCTGAAATCGCTCAAAACACAGGCAGAGCCATCTGGGAGCGTGTCACTGGCTAGGCTACCCAGCTCCATGGAAACTAACACAGAATCAGGAAGAAGCAGGGTCAAATTGAGCCCACACCAATTTCCACGTGCATGAGAGCCGATCAGGGCCCAAAGTTGTGAGCTGCCACATGGCAGCCCACGCGACCCCTCATCGCACGCGACGAAAGAAGCAATTGCATTGAGAGATCTGTGAAGTCATTGCCAACTGTTCTGTCCACCAAAACCAGAAAGATAGGCGATCATGGGAATGATGAGCGGTCAATTGCTCAATTCTCGGACGACAATGCCGCGAAGGGAGGCACGTGGGAGGCAGCTGCCCAGATGCTTTGTGGGCCAAAGCACAGGGTCAAAGCGTTCGCACCACCACGATGGCAATGTTTGGCGAGATTGCCTTGCTTTGCGAAGGCGACCAGGATTTCGGGGATTCGGGGGACCATCGCGCTGGCTCCTTTGGTTCTGGAATTGCGGCTGGGCCCTGGGTCCTGCTGCTGCCGCCCTCCCTCGTGGCTTCACATGGTGTGATCATCCCATCCTCGTGGTCGCCGACGTGGTTTTCTTTCTTCCCCCCCCTCTCACCTCCCAACCCGCGTGTTTGTCGATCGCATTCGCCGCCGCTTGCCCCCGGCGCGAACTGACACAGGGAGCTACCGGCGCAATCTCGCGCGCCGCCAATTGACCAACACACGGCACGCCGGAGCGGGAGCGGCACGGAAGGAATCGCGAGATGATGTGCGCTCGGCTTTAGCCGACCGACGACTGCGATTTCCGGAACCGAGAGCTAGCCGAAAATCTTTGGAGGAGACGGGATGGAGGCATCGGCGCAGCGCCAGGGATCGCGAGTGCGCTTCGCCGAGGAAGAGGAGGAACCCGGCCTGGAGGTCCTCGAAGCGCCCAAGGGCCTCGACGGCGCAGAAAAGGGCCGGGCGTCGTCGGCTGCCAGGGCGGGAGTCGGCGCAGCGTCGGCGCCCGAGGTATACTGGGCCCCCGACGGCGACGACAACGACCCCGAGAGCGCAAAGTACACCTTCTACCGAGAGGGGACCCCAACGCCGCCAGAGTACGAGGACGACCATGTGGAGAAGGCCGGCTTCGGCCACGCTCGCGGCAGCCACGGCGCCGTGCCGGTGTTAGCTGCGGCCGCAATTGCGCGCGCAGCGACAGCGCGCGCATCGCTGCCGGACCACGGTCATGCGTCGCCAACATACAACAGCGGGGGGGGCATGGAGGAAGGCCAAGACGGAGAACCTCAGTCAACAAGGAAGCGCTGGGCGCTGCTGATCGGAATCGCACTGGTTCTCATCGCCATCCCCATCGCCATTGGAGTCGGACTCGGCGTAGGGCTGAGAAACCAAGCCCTGGGAGGAGGATCCTCTTCAGGGGCAGCTGCTGGAGCATCATCAAGGTCCGTCCCATCTCCCAAAACTCCGCACACAACACACAGCTGCGTGCCGGGGTATTCCGACTTTAAACTGACGTCTTGCAAGCGCCTCTCCGACGGGAACATCCCCAAACTCTATAGCATCATCTGGCACAAAAATCGTACCATCTCATTCCACCACCTCCACATCCACAAAATCCACAGGAACATCCTCTTCCCGCGCCATTCCGACGGCAACCGGAGCTATCCCCAACCTCGATTGCCCCAGCGCAAACAACACTCTCTACACTGTACCTGGCATGACCAAAACCTTCCTACACGTCTGCGGCATCGACTATAGCGGAGCAACCGGCTCCACCGACTTATCTCATGTGTACACGAGCAGCATGGCGGAATGCTTGAATGTGTGTGCATCTTACGACCGATGCACTGGAGCAGGGTGGGGCTTTGTTTCGGGCGACGCTGTCGGCGCAACATCCCATCGGTGCTGGATGAAGACCAATCTCGGGTTGTCACACACGGCGCGAGGTGATTATTGTTTTGGAATACTGCAGTCATGATGATGATGCTTGCCGCTGGTTTTCCTACGCTGATGGCCCTTGGAGGCACAAAAGATACCCCCTATTTACTGACTAATACACATACGACTTGACGCTGACCCTGTGAGTAATAATTCGCCGGTCCCTGTGGGTGAGGTATGGCGCCCCGCGCTTCTATACCTGATACTCCTCTGGTAAACCAAACAGTCTCCTCATAACGCCCAGGCGCTTGTCTTCCGGCCACAGCAGTTCTTCCATCATCTTCCCTGCACTATCCTGTGCTCTCTCCACGTACCGGATGCCCTCCCACGCTATCGTGTCCGCTATCCCGCCCACCCTTTTACGCTCGCCCAAGGCGAAGTAGATGATCCACATCCCATGTGCGATCAGGGCCGATCTGAATTCACCAAACACACCTGTCTCCTTCACCCACCCTATATACTTCCAACCCAGATACTTGGAAACGGCCAAGTCAGTCTCTGACACCTTGGCGAACGTCTTCGTCACTTCGTCAACGAAGGCCCATACGGCCTGGTATAGTTTGCTCCCCCTGGGTTGAGAGAGCAATAGCACATGGAAGTAGGCAAGAAACCGCGCCATGGTGCCGCCGAATACCTCGTTGTGACAGGTGAGCTCCTAGTTCTGTGGCAAATATCAGCTTATGATCTCCTTTCGAGGATATATACTCTGTTGTCTCGGGAGCCGAAAGAGAATTGTGGCTCCAGGAACTGCAAAAAAAAAAAAAGGACAAGAAGGGAGGAAACCGCTCTGGTTTGCACTTACGATGACGCCCACTTCCATCAGCTTGTCCTCAAGTTTTTGATCCTCAAAATGTGGAAGTGATACAAGTACTGAACTCGGGCCCAAGTCGGGGATGGATAGACAGCCTGAGAGATCCATAGACCGGCGTCCCGGGCGATTTTCCTAGATGCGGCCACAAACACGAGCTGCCTTCTCGGGGTCACACTGGCTGAGGCGGTTCGTGATCCATTTCGTGACGCGCTCGATCGCGTCGTCATCGCCTACGATCACCTTTGGGAGGATGCCCTCGCGGCGGAGAACCTTCTTCGTTTCTCGAGTGTTGAGGCTGCCCATAAAGGTGCCAATGCGCCGGCCAATCTCGCCGCATCGATCTTCGACTAAGGATATCGGGATCTTGCAGTCTTGCATGAACTCGGGAGTGAAAAGGCGGTCTAATGCAATCATGTGTCGGCCAAGATCCTCGATCACACGGGCGTTTCTCGTCGTTTCTTTCCGGAGCAAGCGAGGCACGCGGACGCACTCCGGCGAGTTGAGGTGGTGGAGCGTACCGTGGGGGCCGCTGAATAACTCGAGAACTTTGGCTTCAATGTCTGAGAGGCAAGGAGAATCCCAAACAACTGCAATACCGCCTGGTACTCTTGCTGTGAAGTCCTCCGTGTATTTCACGATCACGGATAATGGTATCGCGTCCTTTTTGTCCCCGGGAAGGGGGCGAACTCGTTCACACCGCCAGCTCGACCGCCAGGAACCTGATCCGCCCAGGTGCTCCGCTTTATTAAACCTACCACCAGGGTAAAACATTGAGAGAAACAAGATGGGGTCGAAGTCATCCATCGTGGCTCTCTTGTTGGCCGTGTATTCTTCTGACGGAGGCTTCCGAGACAACAGCGAGAAGATTGTAATGACAACAAAGTCAGCGGTGCAAAGGCTTTTATTCGTGGCGACACAGATGTTATTTGCGTTTGGAAAATTGAAAGTAGACGAGTGTTGCAGAAGCTGTCGATTGCCTTGGATGACGACACAAACTGCAGGGCTGAAGGTAGGACGAGACACCGGGCCGCCTCTTCCTTTAATGCTTGCCGGGCATCCATCTTGTCCCACAGGCACCCACCTACTTGGTGGAAGGGAAGGTTGTTGCTGCCTTTCGCGGCCCGTCGGGCTGAAGCTGCTCAGACCTCCTTTCGTTCTTGACATGGAGGCCGTCATATCCCTTGATATTCCCGGTCGAAATTTCTGCTCGATGCCTTCCCGTATTGTGAGCAGGTTCCTTTCTCTCGCCATAGCCGTCGACCAGAGCTGTGGGTGGGCAAGCTTATATGCTCCACCGCGCGCCACCCAACAGCATCGATCCCAAACTCCACTACATGATTCCTCCTTCCTTCCATCACGCCAACCCCCCTCAAACCCGATGAACCTTGGGCAGCACCCTCGCCGCCTCCAACTCACCAAACACATCCGAAAACGACTTCCACGTATCCTTGTACCTGCATCTCCGTCAGCATCATCCCTTCTCCTCTCTCTCAAACGCCATCAGATGTACACTTACCCATCCCACCCCATCTCCCTCGCCTTGCCCATCCCGATCACCAAATCATAGTTCCTCCCCAGGATGAAGTCCAAAAACCCCCACGTCGCCTTCCCAAACGCACCCCCCTCCAACCCCTCCCGCTGGGCCAACCGCTCCCACGCCCGCTTCACCTCCTCCGTCCGACTCCACCTCTCCAGATTCACCCTCTGCGCCATCTCACTCCGGCCAATCTTTCCCTCCAGTCCAATCTCCCTCGCCACGAGCGTAATCGGCGCAGGTGCCGGCAACACCGTCGTGTTCGCCAGCTCCGACTCGCCCGCGAACTGATCGGGCTTCACCACCATGCCGAACCGGCGGGCGACGCGCGGCCAGAGGTCCTGCCAAGATTGGACATCCCCGTTGACGACGTTGAAGGCCTGGTTCGCGGCCTTGGGCTCTTGGGCCGCCCAGAGGGAGAACTTTGCGTGGAGCTTGGAGTCGGTGAAGCTGTCGAACTTTGTGTAAAAGGTCTCGGAGCCGGGCCAGATGAGGTCTTGGCCGAGTTCCTTGGTGACGGCGGCGTAGATGCCGATGCTGGAGGCGAGGTTCATGTAGTTGCCTTTGGCGAAGCCGATGACGTCGTTGGGGTAGGTGACGACCCAGCTGGTGTTGGGTGTTTCTCGCAAAAGGAGGTGAGGATGTCTTGTTGGCGGTAGTAGAAGTTGGGTGGCCACTTGGAGTCGCGGAGCCAGGGGTCCGTCTCGATCATGGGGTTCTTGGGTTGGCCGAGGTGGACGCCGTATTGCTTGGCTCCTGTTACGAGTATGATGCGCTTGATGTTGGGGGCGGCGCCGGTGAGATCGAGGGCCTCGAGGAAGTTGGAGAGCATGTTTCCTGGGCAGTGATGAGAATCGAGATCTAGGTTTGGCCAAGGGGGGCCTACCGTTGACTTCCCACTCCTTGTCCTCGCTCTCTTGCTGGAAGTAGGCAGCAAAAAAGACGTAGTCCGCTTTAACATCCTTCAGGTTGTTGGCCATGTCTTTGGCCGAGTTCATGAGGTCGATGTAATCGTGGACAACATTGGAAGGATACTCATCCTTCTGGCTACGGGAAAGGGCATGGACAGTCTTCCATTTTCCCGGCTCTTTGCCCATCTCCTTCACAATCTCTCGACCGAGGATACCTGGAGCGTGTTAGGTATCTCATTGAGACGCGAGAATCACAACATGTTAGAGTGTTGAGCATACCGGTTGCTCCGACAACGATCGCGGACGCCATTATGATACTGATGTTTTCTCTTCTCTGGTAGGTCGATGATTCTTGATGATTTTGAAACGGCGAGCCCAGTTGTGGTCTGGTCTGAACAAAAAGGGGCTGATTAAGCGCTCTCGAGATGCCTCCGCATTTACAAAAAGGGATGACGTCAAAATTCCACAAACAAACGGACTCTCGACGGATCATCGATTAACAACTTGAAATCCATAGATCGACACATCTGTTACCGCTTCGGCCCCCTTATTCCCACTTGCCCACTTTCAGAGACGAGT
The DNA here is from genome assembly GCA_033296975.1 of Podospora aff. communis PSN243. Classification (NCBI taxonomy): domain Eukaryota; kingdom Fungi; phylum Ascomycota; class Sordariomycetes; order Sordariales; family Podosporaceae; genus Podospora; species Podospora aff. communis PSN243. The sequence continues at coordinate 678,356 of MU865916.1, read as the reverse complement.
GCACCTGTTGCGTTGCTCCTTGTGTCGTCTTCTGCCCACAAGCCACCATGTCGAGCCGGTGTAATCAAAATAGCCTACCAACATATACCCAACATAAGAGAGTAGTCTTCGGTAACCTACCAATGAAAATCAAGATTGCGACCCACATAACACCGGCCCCCTTTTCTTGCGATTGTCGTGCCTCCTGCACGCAATATCAAAAATCCTCCTCATGACGCTTCGCAGAGTCCTGGGGGCATCTTCCTCTACCGAGACGTGCGTAGTCTCGTCCTAGGTCGAGTCTTGCCATGTCAAAAGAGAAATGTTGGGGGCCGTTCTTGATCGTCCCGATTCCTGTAACACAAAGAGAAGCAGCTTCATTGCGTGGCTGACCGAAGGGGGCCTAGACGTCCAAGGCGACAGGGCAGCATCCTGTCATGACTCAGTGTGTGCCAAAAAACCAGAGGTTGCGCAACCTAAACTTGGGCCAGAAGCCCAAGTTCTGAAGCGTGAAGTCTCAGGAGAGTAGGCCGCCGTTTTTTTCTCTCAACAGTCTGTGCCTGTGTAAGGCGAGACAGGGATAGCATAGCAGGGCGGCGGTTCTTTTGTCTGGGGACAGCCTAGAAGATGAAAAGTGACTGCCTGCATATGACTCGGGTACCGGAGTTGCAGCGGCCTGGCTACGCCCCTCGGCAATCTCGTTCGAAGGATGGATTTGCCCGATGTGGACGTTGCCCAAACACATTGCGGCGGAGCTCAGTGCCGTCACCGGACCGGGTGTCGTGGAAAAAGTGTCTTGAGATGGGGGCCAGGGGGACACTGCGTGGGGATGGCGGAGCAGTGCATATGGGTAGCCGACAGTTGGGTTCGGAAAAAGGGGGTTGTCTCAAGTATGTATTATGGCCCCATTTTCTAGCTCGATTGCCGTGCCGATGCTGGGGACGAGCCCATGCTTTAGCGTATCATGTAAGAGCCTAGTTTCTTTCGCTGTGCCTCGTTAGCTCTTTGGCGATATCGATTGTTCACTATGACGGATAATCCGTCAAGTGGAATGCATGCTTTGCTGTTACACCAGCTTCGCAAGCACGATGGTGCCTCTACCACGCTCGGCTGCTCGGCTTGCCACGTTTAGACCCGGTGTAAGAATTGGGGGCACCCAGCAGCGTGGCATGGCCGCCTTTGAATCTTGGTCGAACGAAAAAAAAAGTCGCATGATCGCCTCGTCACGGAGTGAGACGGATTCAAACCATCAGGCGATGGGTACCCGCGGCCATCCAAGAGAGCAAACGAGATACCAACTCCCTGAATAAGTCACCGAGGGTCTCGGAAGCTGATCGCCGATAGGTATTTAGTGAGTCTTGAGCTGCCCCGGTGGTGGGTGGATGACCACAAGACCTCCCCAGAAGATCCTCGCATATTGTTGCAAGTACACCCTCGTGTTTAAGCTGCAGTGGGGTGGCTGTGGGCGCATTGCGTTGCCGGCATCGCCGCCGTGCCACCAGAGAAGCCGCATTTTCTTTCCGTAGCACCGAAAAGAATGCCCTGCCTGCCCCTCACTGCGGTGCTTGTTGCTTGCGGTTGGCCTGCTGCGGGGACTTCTTGGTGACGGGACGCTGGGACAGCATCGAGCGCTTGCGACGAGCGGCGAAGGCTACCGTGAGGCCTCGGAGTAACGCCAGAGGGGCCCGTGGCGTTCAGGGGAGAGATGAATGGAAAGAGAACGAGAAAGCGAGATTACTAAGTGACACTGTATCAGCTGACTGTTACAACAACGGCGAAGGGCCAGCCAGCATGCCCCTTATGCAGAAGCCTGGGCAGTCAACGGATGGCCGCAGGCTCTCGCAAGGAAGCGTTTTGCGCGGTAAAGGCGAGCATAGCCGACCCCCGACAGCCACTGACCTGCAACAATCATGAGATGGAGAGCGTCCGTTGCAGATCCACACATGTAACGGTGGCTGCCACGTTGCGCTCTGACATAGAAAGGCCGTCCGGTAGGCCGTAGGGCTGAAAGCTGCTGCGCAGGATCGTGGGCGTAGGAGAAACCGGCTTAGGACTGACTGGCTTGGCGGGTGCCAAGCGGAGGTTTAATGCTGCTTATGGTTCCCTCCTGGTGCTGGTGACAAGGAGGGAGTACATGTTGCTTGCTAGTGCCTGGCTATCAAAAGATGGGCCAGACGATCTCGGTCTCCCTTGAGGCGCGGCTCGCTCGTTCTGTCGTGTATAAGATTCTGGATAGCCCCGGCCCCTTGAGGCCCCCCCTTACTCCTAGATAGCCCATTCAACCCCCTCGACCCCTTCATCGCCGGGAATACATCCTCTGTATCATGCAACACCAGCTGCCGACAATGTCTACACGTCTTAGCGGACAGAAAGTTCGACAGGTGTGGACGCCAGATGAGGACCGGGTTCTCTCCCAAGCGGTGGCAAAAGGTTAGTTCCAGCTCGACGAGCACACCCCCACCGCTGGTGACACCTGAGAATGCTGACGACGCCGCAATCCGCAGAAACTCCCCAGCACGGCTCCATCAGTTGGCACAAGGTGGCGGCCCATCTCCCAGGCCGCAACAACAAGGACTGCCGCAAGCGGTGGCATTATAGTATCGCGCACACGATAAGAAAAGGAACCTGGACAAAAGAGGAGGACGAGAAGCTGCTGCAGGCTGTCGACAAGTATGGGGCCCGCTGGAGCAAGGTGGCCGGGGCAGTCGGCTCGCGGAATGGAGACCAATGTTGGAAGCGCTGGTACGACTGCTTGGACCCGCGTATCGACAAGAGCCCCTGGACGGCCGACGAGGTGAGTGCGAGGTCACCTGGGGAGGGGCGATGCGCTGTATCCGTCAGTGTCGTGCTCACAGTTAAACTCGGCAGGACGCGAGACTGCTCCACGAGGTCGCCATGCAGGGTCGAAACTGGTCCGAGATTGTGAACAAACATTTCCCCAACCGGACGTCGCTCTCTGCAAAGAACCGATTCAGTATATTGCAGCGCAGGCGGGAGACTGCATCCGACGCAGAAGCCCTCAACACATCCGAGGCCATTTCGCCCAGCCTAGGGCCAGTTCCACTGCTCATGGTCGAGCAGCCCGAAGAGTCGCAATTGCCGTCCATGGCCGCGCCGACCATGGGAGCAGACACGAGCATGGCCAGGTTTTCGAGACTAACTGAGGGCAACGTCAACGAGTTCCTCCAGCAGTCTCTGGCGATGTCCGACAGCTGGTACACGGAAGGCACCCTCAGCGAAGTCTCTACACCTCGGCTGCCTTCGGAGCTCGACTGGACTGTGACGTGGAGCCCAAGTCCATCGACACTCGACGTTCCCGTCTGTTCACAAGGGCTCATGACCGGGTACGGCGCAGAAATGTGCTATCCTGGAACATCGTCAACGAATAATGTGTTTCCAACCGACAGTTACAGCTTGGGTGGGTTCTGCATGGCAACCGACGAGAGCATCGAGCCAGCAGTCGCTCTTCCCACGTATGCGAATGACTTCCTGTACCCGGAGTATGGGAATGGGAACTGGTAGGGTGTGGGTTAGAGGCTGACAAGGCCAAAGGCTGGGAGGGGCGGCGCATTGCGAGTCTGGAAATCCGCCTTTGCTGGAGTCCGTCGGTTTGCTTCTTTTTTTCTGACGCATCGGAGCGTCTGATCAGGCTGGGGGTGGCGTTCAGGCGGCTTATGTAGGAGGGAATAGATCTGCATCTGCTCATAACATCTATTGATTGGCGGGGCCGAACCAATACTCAAGGTGTACTGCAAATAGTATATTGGTGTTGAGGTTTCTTTATCAGATAAGGCATCGCAGAGAGAGACGTTTACTCATTTGACATGTTTGGATTGCCCGGCCAAGGAAAAGGGGGGTCAACCCTAACCCTTGTGAGCGCATGCACTGACGCGCTGGGGAGGGGCCGAAGCTTCAGGCCTTGGCGAGGAGCATCGCGGGGCCGCAGTCACGAACCACGATCCGGAGCCATCTCTGTGTTCCAGCAAACTGTAATTGATAGTGTATTTTACCTTGTTCATTTCCCCATTTCTTTTCACGCAGCTATCTGCCGCCATTCATCGATTGCTCCAGCATCTCACGACGAACACCGTTGCTCAAACAAGACAGCCGCAGTCCTGCTACCACCGCGACCCAACCCCCGACCACCATGGACGACGAGTACGCAAGCTCGGAAAACGAACAGGACGAGCTCATGGAGGAAGCTGAGGATATTGATAACGACAATGATGCGGAAGAGGACAATGAAGAAGAGGAAGACGAACAAGAAGAGCCCGATGAGCCGGAAGCCGAGCCCGAACCTGAGCCAGATGGCGATGCGGAGCCCGAAGCCGCTGAATCCTTTGACGAGAATGCCGCGGCCGATGGACGGGTACCAGGCGAACAAAACGCCGGCGCTGCTGGCAAGGCCAAGCGAGTCTCGGCCACGCCCTTGAGCCCAGTAACAGCTTCGAATTGGCGCCCCATCATACGACAAGAGTACATTACGGCGCCCCTCTACGACATTGTGCCGACGATGGCCGCGCCGCAAGCAACGAGCATCAATGCCATTGCGATTACCCCCGACCTGCGCTATTGGATGACGGGTGGCTCCGACGGATACATCAGGAAATACAACGGCATTGAGACGATCAACGGCAAGCAGCAGCTGACCGTCGCGCAAAGGCACCCATTTGTTGACAGCGTCGTCAAGGCCGGAGTTCTCATGTCGTACTGGGAGAACGAGGAGCCAGCACCCCCGGGCGCCCGGGCAGACGAACGCGTTCTTTCTCCTGTATACAGCTTGGCGATCCACAAAGAAGCCCTGTGGCTGCTGAGCGGCCTGGAGAGCGGCGGCATCGCTCTCCAGAGCGTTCGACATGACGAGGGCAAGAGAATCCACTGTCTGCGAGAGGGGGGGCACACCAATGCCGTCAGCGTATTACAGCTGGCGCCTAACGAGAAGAGCGTGCTCAGCGGGAGCTGGGATAAGTCCGTACTGGATTGGGACCTCAACAATGGCCAGATAATTCGCCGCTTTGACGGTAGCGCTGGCCAGATCTCCGCCATCGAGCTCCGCCCATCCAGCGGAAACCCCATCCCCGCCGAAGCAAGCGATCCCGATATCAAGAGCGATACCCTTGACAGCAACAACAGCAAGCCATTGCCGAACGGCTTCTTCGCCAACGGGTCTGCCGCTGACGGGGCTGGTCCTTTGGGAAAACCGGCCGGTGACGCTGGCGGGCAGGCATCTGACGATGGGTCTCTATTTGGAAGCCCAGCCGGCTCCTTGTTTGGCGATGATAACGACACGATGGGCGGCGGAGGAGGAGGGGGTGCATTTGGCAATGATGACGACGATGAATTCTCCCGGGCCATGGACATGGGCGACCACCCTGGAGACTTCCCAATGGGCGACACAGACATGCCCAACGCACCCCCCGACGGAGCTTCGGGACTGGCACCTGGGCCAGACGGGGATACCAGTCTGGCTAATGGAAGCGGAACCCAAGATATGCTAGACTCCAGCCAAGCTCCGCCAGACACCCAACAGGACACTTCCTCGGCAGACGCCCAAATCAAGGAGCAGTTTGTCGACGCACCACCACAGCCCACCCATCCCGCCAACGCCTCCCCTACTCGCGGCCTAAACGATAGCGGGCCCCCGGGACACCAAGACGCGACCCAGATGTCTCCGGACATCTTCCTCTCCGCCGCCATGGACGGCAACATCCGCATCTGGGACCGTCGCGTCCCCGACCCCGTCGCGCGCATCGGAAACCGCCGCGGCGTACCCCCCTGGTGCATGGGTGCCTGCTGGAGTCCCGACGGTAATTGGATTTACGCCGGTCGACGCAACGGCACCGTCGAAGAGTTCAGCATCCACAACGCCCGCTCCGGCTGGCAGCCTGAGCGCGTGCTTAAGTTCCCCGCCGGCAGCGGCGCCGTCAGCTGCGTGCGGCCCATGCCCAACGGTCGTCACCTCGTCTGCGCTTCGCACGACATCCTACGCCTGTACGACCTCCGTGATAATGCAGCGTTCAAACACTCCAGAGTGCCCTTCATCATCATCCCTGGCCCTCCTCGAGCGGGTGTCATATCCAACTTGTACATCGATCCCACCTCCCGCATCATGATCTCGGCGGCTGGAACAAGGGGCTGGGATGGGACGTCAACAGAAGTCCTAATCGGCTATGAGATCGGCGTGTCCAAGTAGAAGGGAATTCTGCGTCTGCGCCGGACGGGGAGAACCGAAACGAGTGCGGCTTCTCAGTTCTCTTGGGACGATACCTCTGAACCTGGCTGGTTTGAGTTGAACAGGATTTCGGAAGCGACGTTAACGAGGCGTTTAAGGGTGGGAAAAAGGATGGAGCGGTTCCGGATTTTAGTACCAGTGCTTTGTCACGTCACTCACGCTAGCGAAGGTTTCGGCGAAGGTTAAATACCCCATTATGATGGATCAGAGTTAGAAAACAAGTCAGCAGTGTTTTGCTGTTGTATTGATGACCTCGTGAGAGCTACTCTTCGGCCTTGATTGTTTATGGGGATGCCTGTTCTCCTCAGCAGTCAACGGCGACCGTCTTGTGGAGATTGCCGCGTCCCGAACAGTGATACGATGTGAAAGACACACGCAATAGGAGGAAAGCTCGTAAAAACAACGCTTACTCTACATCAAAGCTACGAGGCTACCAATTTCGTATTACACAAAGATCTACCTCCAACAAGATACCTCAACCACCTGAACCATCCTAAATCGCCTAGCGAATCATCCCTTCGGTACAAGCGGTGGGTTATTGTGTACAAAGAGCAGGGTCCAAAAGGTGTCCAGGTAACCAGCGACACGGTCTCGTGAGAATACCAAAATCCGAGCTTACACTCTTTTTATCGCTGAGACCCGTTGGTCAAACATCCACAGGAACTAGAGTCTCGATGCGCCAAGAACACCACACAAGACTGTGGGTACCTTGATACTCGTCAAGTCGGAAAGGTTGACTGATCAAGGCTTTGTCTGCCGTTCACTTGAGCTACCGTCTCCAGGCCGGCTCACATGTGGCGTGGTGAGAGTGGCATCTGAGCTTACAGAGCTTATTTTTGGTTTCCGAGAAGACCTCTGAGGCGGTTGGTTCCCGTACTCGACCCAAGTTCGTCCGTCAGGTGTGGGGGCACTTGGAGTAGACAAGGTCGGATTCTGCATGTCTGAAGAGGGCGCACGGGTCTTCCCAAGGAACCTATTGGTGGTGGCTTGCGATTGTCGGGGTTTGCCCTTGTACTGGTTCCCTGCAAAACCTGAGCTACCCTCCATCATCTTGCTGAACTTTGCCATGAACTCGGCATCAGGGGTGGATGGCGCTGTTTCAACCGTAGCGCTGGCTTTCCGTTCGGTCTGAGCATCGACCTGTAGTGTGGCCTTGGCTTGGGCGGGAGACTCCACCTTCTGCTCTAGGCTCGGGGTGAAGGCGGACGTTTGTACTTCTGAGATGCCGAGACGCTCCACGATTTTCGGTCCTTGGCTAACACGGTAACCGTCGACCAACTCAGTCGGCCGGTATGTATCTTTGATCCTGACTGATGTCGACTCGTTGTCTAAGGTCTGGTCCCGGGCCCTTGCCAAAACGGTCTCGGCCTCTTTTTCTCGCTCGTTTACACGTTTTCTGTAGTCCTGCCTGGCAGCTGAAGCACCCGATGGCTGAGAAGACGCTCTAGTACCGTCCAACCCCTTACTGCTCCTCGAGACGGCCGCGTTTTGGAGAAGGATACTGGGCGACTCGGCAAACTCTAAGAGTCGGCCTTCCAAAGGGCCCTCGTCGTTTTGCCATTGTGAACTCTCATCTCGAGTCTTGTTCCCAGACGCAATGTTTTTGAAGACATCACACCTGCAAAAGCAATCTTGGCTGCAAAACCCCTCGCAAGGATGGCCACAGATGAGCCTCCTCTTGCATAGTTGACTGCAACCCAAGAGCTCATGAGCCGTTCTGCAAAAAAATCTAGTTAGCTTCCCTGAAGATGATGGATACATGCCAGTGAAAACACTCACGGGTGGCATTTCAGCGTGCAGGGGTGTCCGCAAGGGCGAGTCTCAGAGCACTGCTCGTCACAGCCGCCGGCGTTATCACCCCAATCCCTAACCTCCCGGATGTATTTCACACGCCCATGCTTTGTGCACACCAGTGGTAGGCCAAGTTGTTGCTGAACCCGGTCTTGATCTGCAAAACCTTTCCATATTGTTCCCCACAGGCTACATGATTCTGCGCCGGCCCTGAATGTGTTTTCGATGTTTCCAAAGACGTATAAACCACATCTGGCTCGACTAATGGCGACGACAGCCCTTCGACGATCTTCCAAGAATCCCACCGCCGCAACACGTTCGGGGTGAGGGCTTCTGACGAGGGACAGCAGAACAACATCATTCTCTTCTCCTTGGTACGAGTCGACAGTGAAAACTTTGAACGAAAGTCCGAGAAGGGAACCTTGCTTCTTCAACTTGCTCATTATCACTTTTCGTTGTCCAGTGTAAAACGTCAGGATTGTGATCTTGTCTGCTGGCATGCCATTTGCCACCAGATAGGCAAAAAATCCCACAATCATCTCAGCCTCCTCGTCGTTGTACTTGCTGCGATCTGAATTCGTTTCTTCTGGCCACTTGTGGTCAAAGAACCAACAATTTCGATTGCCCATTCCAGGGACGTTGGGTCGGTTCTTGGTAGACAAAACCAGCTCGTGATCAGTCAGTTCAGGATAAAAGGGACTGAGAATCGATCGAAGCTCGGGCTTCATTCTGCGTTGCTGCTTCAACATTGTGAATGGCATGCGTAGGTTTACCATTCGTTGAAACAACGACACGTTGAGATTATAGGGTGGAGCGCCGAGCCAGTGGATGTCGGAATTCGGCGCGAGCTGCTGATGGTCCCCTACGAGGATGAGCTGCTCGATGCTTGGGTAGAGCGCTGAGACAATGTTTGCCTCTCTTGTCTCAGCCGCTTCCTCGATCAAGAGAGACCGTGGCTTCAGTGCAGACAGGAACTGCCTGTACTTTGTCAGACCAGTGGTAGTGCAGCCGACAATATCGATTTTGTTGATCACGAGCATCTTGGCGTCTTGTTGAGCTTTGATTGCCTTGATGTCTTTGCACAGCTGGCTGTTCCGCTTGAGGAAGTCGATGAACACTGGGCGAACGTTTGCCAAATACCTAGCTTGTAGATGCCGATAAACAATGCCCCTGAGCTCACGGCGGATGCTCCAGAGATCGCGAGTCAACGAAAGCTCGCGCTCTGCAACCTGGTCCCAAGCCCTTTTCACCGAACCCTGTCGTGAGGGGTCTTTTCCTGTCCAGGTATATTTGAGGGGAACGAGCTTCCCGTTGATGCGGTCATAATCGTCCTCATCATCCGCAATGTTTTGCAGGTCACCTTCGGCTTCGTAGACATCCTCGGGAAGCGCCTCGTATTGCTCAAAAGGGGCTGTATGTCGAGTGCGAAGGACTTTAGCTTCGATCCGGCACTCACCGAGCCATCGGCCAAACGGTCCTAATTTTTCGAAGCCAGGTGTGGGCTCCAAAATGTTCTCTGCTAGGGATTTGTGTTGGTCCTCTGTGATGATCCCGAGATCTCGAAGCGCCTTTGGATCCAAAAGCTGGTCTCCAAATAGCGTTTTCACCAGTCTCTCGATTGCATCCATGTTCTCCCGGCGTGAATTTTCCTTGGCCCGATAATCGTCGCCTTGCGCAAACCCGCATCGCTGCCGCGTCTCATATAATGTGCGGTCCCGAATCGCCTGCTCTGAGGTTCCTCCGCCCACCCGCACCAACTTGATGCCAGCATTTAAGCAATGGAGGAGAATGTGATCGAGAGCATGATTTGTCTGAGCGGAAATGATGATCGGGGAGCCGTTGTGTTTGCGTCGGGTAGCAACAATGGCCTTGATAGCCTCGACCGACGTAAACGTCTTGCCGGTACCTGGTGGGCCTTGGACAACGGCAAGTTCTTGTGTGAGAATGCGAAGGAGGGCTTCTCTTTGGGAAGCGTCTAGGGTGGTGACTGAATCTATGTTGGGCATACCGTGCTTGACGATATCGTGTGACTCTAGGGAACTCTCTGTAGTTGGGTCCCCTTGGACATGGACAAGCGAGCTGAGATCCACGACGGGGTTTTCAAGGAGGAACGCCGGACGTGTTTCTGAATTGTAGGCGCCGGTGAGGTACTTGACCAAGGGAGATCTAGAGCATCAGTCAGCGTGGAATTGATGCCAGTGAGTACCTAGTGCTTACCCTGCTCGCGAGACCTCCTGGAGGCCTGCGAGAGAATGGCGGGACGCTTCGAAAAACCCGTGGGTAGACTCCACCATCACAAGTTCCGTCGTTGGATCTAGGACAGTGTCATCTAGGTTAGCCCACACCAGGTCGACCTCCGGGGGGTCTTTGTCGAGTCCATCGCGGTAGGGCCTCTGCGCAACGGTGGCTATTTTGCAGATGGTCCTGAAGGCGTCCTTCTTCGTCGTGAGGGCGACCAGCTTTCCCGGTGTTAGCCGCCTGCTTTGAAGCCAATTTATCTTGAACGGGGAGCGCTGCGTCGAGAACTCGATTCGCACAATTGGGCCAAGTCTGGCCAGGAGGTAGGCCTTGACCCGGACCTAGAAGAGGAGTTAGCAAATAACCTCTTGCTGCAAGGGAAACTGTGAAGAAATCTCAAAGTGGGATACCTCTGGGTAGATCCAGGTGTGTTCGACGTCATACGGCCTCTCCATGCATTTTCGGTACGATCCTACAGAGTATCGCAGACCCTCCGTGGCTTCACAGCGCAGGAGTTGATACTGCGTAGCGAAATAATCATCCTCGGACGTCCAAGGCTGATCGACAGGGTTTTCTGGTAAGCCTCTCGGGTCTACCTGCTCTGCAGCGATTTCGCTGGGTTCGGGGTTTTCAGGCTTGCATTGCCAAGGCTGCTGCACAACGTCAGAATGTCAGCTCGCTGCATGGTGTGCAATGGCGATGGTGGAAACACCGCGGGATGATTTATGGGTGGCGGAATAATGCAGAAAATGCTTACACCAACGCCTGCTGCGCCAAGAGCGCAATTCATTGGGTTGCTTTGTCTGCGAGATCATGGTCAACAAGAGTTTTAACAAGAATTGTGCCACTATAGTGTGCAGGTAACGGGAAATAGGGGGTCGGGGAGTAGTGCTGGCGAGCAACAAGTAGGATTACCTTGGGGTCCCAGTTTTTCCTCCTGGAAGATGTTTGGAATCCAGCACTCGTTGGGGTGAGTTGGGAACAGGGGAAGTCAGCTGAAGTTTGTACTGGATACTGAAAAGATTTGAGTGGCGGCCGTGCAGGAAGTTCTTGACCGGAACTGGTGTTGGCGGGGATGTCGAAAGTAAGAAACAATCAGCAAATCCAGGTAATCAGGTGAAAGGGCTCGTTCCGTCGTTCACGGCCTCTCTAGCCGAGAAGTGTAGTGTGGCAGAAAAACCGGAAGGACGTGGAGAGGGGCAGGAGAGCAATGTTCTTTCCCCCTTTAAACGGCATCAACAACCTGCCGTTGGAAAATCAGCAACAGACCTTTACTGTAGGTGCTCAGCTTGTCCGCTACAAACGACATGTTCTGCACTTATAACCACCTGAAGGGCGGTGTTTGCATCAAGACACAACATCGGGTTTGTCAAATCTAATCCTGCGGATAGGACCACTGGACCTAATCAATTGCCAGTGTCTCCAACACGGTGGTACTGCGACCGAAGGAACTCTTCGGTTATTCAGTTTAGTACCTTTGATGAGCTTCTCTCAATGTCTTTTGCCTACAGCGCCCTATGCGAAGACGTCGTGTTTGTTGTGTCGGTTCCAAAAAGCGGCAAGAGACTGGATCCGACACTACATCCCTGGAGATGCAGTCGCCGCACAACGTTCACGGCCTGCCGTATTGGCAGGGCTCAAAGCATGTCTGGCAATCAAGCCCAGACTGGGCGGATTAAACGCCCACATCTACAGCCCACCAGTAACTCATTTCACCGCTTTGGGCCAATCAATTGCCACAAGAAAGCAGAGAAATCAGATTCGGGATGCCGTTCAATGTTTGTGGTGTGATGTCCGAGACAAGACCCGGCTACCCGCAGGACCAAAGCAAGCAAACTGAAAACGCAGTCAAGCAATAACCCCACTCCGAGATGAAGATCCCTGAAGGGGGAGGTGGGGAGTCAGGATGTTGCCGTACCAACCGTCAATTTGGCGGTGAAAGGGTGACGCCTTTGATGCGCACATCTCTTTCCAGCACTCATGTTGCCGCTTTGGGGAGCTTCTCGACCCAACTCGAGCCCGCTGCCCCCCGAGCGCATCACGCAGACCGCCTGACTGCCACTACTTGGGTGCTCGTGCTGATGCCTCAGAGACGGTATGCCGATTTTTCAATCTATTTGTCCATCCATGCAGTAGATAGGCATGAGGAGCCAAGGTAGTAGTAGCCATACCGATCGGGCTATGCGCTCAAATATTTAGTGGTGGAGTCAATTACTCCGGTCCATCCATGTTATCGGCCAGGGATGCGAACAATCTTCCCGGGAAGAGAGATGGTACATCCATGGATGTTGGTACTGTAGCGCCGTGATATACTAGTAAGGTATTGAAGAGGTAGGCCGCTTTCTTTGTACCCCATACGCTTACCGGGCGGTTCTCATCCGGTGTAGCTTGTGGATGAGTTGTGGGGTAGTGTGTTGTAACGCTGTAAGCGACCTGATGCTGTCAAGATATTGGTGCGCTTCTCCAGATATTTTGACATCGGCACTAGGGTTTGGCAACTGCCGATGGCCAAGACCTGCCTACCGCACGTTGGTAAGTTGAGCCGCCTTCAACCATGGCTCGTAGGAACGACAACGTTACTTTCCCTGGAGGCGAAATACCGCCAACCAACTTGTGTGTTGAAACACTGGCGTGGCATCTGGGCGCGCGGGTACGGTTATTGCACCGTCGCTGCTGGATGTCATGGTTCGAACTAGAGAGTACCATGGAGAAACCTGGGAGCGCAGCCGAGAAGCTCCAGCGGTACCCCTTAATGTTTGTTTTGGTACTGCAAGTCTAGTCGGAGTAGGATTTTCAAGCCGGGATACGTCTCAAGAAAGAGACGCTGTTGGCTATTAAGTTGGGTGTCCAACGGTGACTCTCACTCCCCCGTGGTCTGCATTATCGAGCGACTCCGAGTCTGGATCGTCTAGTCAAGTGAGGCTGGAAGCAGCAATTGGAGGGAAAATGCAGAGAACACCGATATAGCTGCGGTGGCAAGAATGCCTTTGGGATTGGGCTTACCTTCCTAGGTATGGTCAGCTCATGCTTGCATTCAGTAATGAAGCCACATCTCCGTGTCAGCTTTGAAGACCGTCTCGTGGAAGCTTATCGACCAAAACCGAGCAGTTGCGAAGTGGAGATGATAACCTAGGCCACTCAAAAATGCCTAAAGGAGATGTTCCGACACTGCCAATAGTCGATGCCCCTTCTAACATCTCAAATTCTTTGCAACTGGCTTTTACATCAAGTTTCAGGATGTGCCTCACGACCTGATTGACTGAATTGCGGCCGAGTTGCGAGCTTGATGCTTCAGCGACCAGTGATTTCCTATTTCGTAGCTCCCACACGTTCGTCCGCGTCAAGTTTCCACATGCAGTCAAGATCGGATCCGAGATTAACCATCTGTCCCAGATCCCGCATCCCCAGACCTCGGGATGTCCACGACGTAGGGTTTCAATATGCGGAGGTTACATTGCGTGGCGATTCCCGACGCGACCAGCACATCGCAGCTTCCGCGCGAATAGGTACCGTCCAAGCTTTGTGATCCGCTCGCAACTCAACACTGCCTCCGTCGACCCACTCGATCGTTACCAGACACCGAGAGACGCTGGTAGAGCGGCGCGAACAGCCTGATGACTTCGGAGAATGTTGAACCTGGAACGAAGACAACGGCAACACACTGACGGCCTCCGGTGCCATGAATCGACCTGCAAGTTCTGAAAGTCAGCCTTCCAGGTATTTAAGGGGCAGAGACTCCCCAAACTCCCGACCAGAATCTCTTATCCGCAGCCAGCCTCGAAAGCCACCGGACAAGTCCCGTTTTCGCAATGCACTTCTCCACCATCGCCGCCGCGGCTCTGGCCGTGGTCCCTGAGCTCGCAGCAGCCCACTTCCTCTTCCCGCACCTAATGCTCAACGGTGTGAGGACCGGTGCGTTCGAGTATGTGCGCGAGCACGACAACGGCTTCATGCCGTCCAACAACGACTTCCTGACCCACCCCGACTTCCGCTGCAACAAGGGTTCGTGGAACCACCGCTGGGAGCCGAAGACGGCTGTCGTCACGGCTGGTAGGGACGTTGTGGGTTTCAACCTCCACCTCGACTTCAGTATCTACCATCCAGGGCCAGTCACTGTAAGGACTCAACCCCGCCCCTCCCTGTATGCCTCTAAACCCCGGGAGCTAACACCGGTCCACCAAAGATCTACCTCTCCAAGGCCCCGGATGATGTCCGCAACTACGACGGCTCCGGCGACTGGTTCAAGGTCTACCAGCTCGGCACCATGATCCCGTGGAATGGGACTGACCAAGGGTGGCTCACGCGCGACAAGAAGAACTTTCAGTTCCGCCTGCCGAACGAGATCCCCGCCGGCGAATACCTGATGCGCATCGAGCAGATGAGCGTCCACCCTCCCTACAGACAGAAGGAGTGGTACATTCAGTGTGCACACCTGCGCATCAACAGCAACTACAACGGCCGCTCCCCTGGTCCCACCATTAAGATTCCTGGCGGCATCAAGATCTCCGACCCTGCTGTTCAGCTCGACAGCTGGGCGAAGCCGCCGCCGAACTTTGCCCCCATGCCGGGCCCGCCAATTTGGCCCAACTAAGCGGAACGTCACGTCAAGAAAAAGCGAAGGAAAGATGTTGGGTGTCACATGGATTGTCTCTATCTAGACCGTATCAATCCCGGCTATCTTCCACTGGAAGACAAAACCACTGCCCGTTCCCCATATGATCTTCCAGCCAGCGAGACCTCCTAATGTGACTTGTAGCTAGTACTACCCCATGCTAAAATTTCCATCCCAAGGAGACTCCAGATCCGTGACCCCGTACCCAGTGAGACAAAGACCCAATGGCCAAGATCTATAGCAAAGCCCACCCCTAACGCATCCATCGATCCTCCCAAAACCCGACCGCATCAGTCAACATCCGTCGCAAACGTAGCCCATCCCTAGTTTATCCCAACGCCCTCTCTACCGAAGAAAAAGCGCAACGCCATCCATTTCCGCCCCTCGTTCTTTCCAAAGTCCTTTTTTGTGCTTTTTCTTTTTTCATCCCAACCCCCCCCCTTTTTTTTTGCTTTCGGCAGGCTTCTGCCAACTCTCCTAAGCAGCTGCCAGTCACCGACACGGTCGGGTACTCTTCGCCCTTCAAGACCTCGCAGCCAGTTGTCTCGGTAGCCCCCCGCATGCGAACGGACGACGAGACCAAGAAGTCCTGGGGCAGGTAGGTCCCGACGGCGTCGAGAACCATTTGACCGGTTTGTCGTTCCAGAAGTGCCAAGAGTTGACAGCTCGCCCAATGTGAAAATGTCCCAATCCTCAACACATCTCCGTCGAAAGGCGCATACGGTATTCCCCATCCAAACCCGTCATTTCCGCGACCACAACACCAACACCCATGTCCTGCAAAGAAACACTCTTGCAGCGCTACGTCTCATCAAACCAGCCCAAAAGAAAGAGGAACCCATCTTCGAAACCCTGCAGCTTGGTTTCCGCACATGCTGTCGAGTCCCCCTCGCCCGTGATGAATCCGCTCTGAACAGACGCAAGACCAGGCTCAGTAGACACTCCAGCATGCTCCATCTCTTGTGGATAACAAACCACAGCGTATCGTTGTTGCCCATGATGCGTCCGCTCCGAACAGTCGCAAAAGGAAGGCTCAGATCGCCAGGGCGAGTCATCCGTCGAGGATTTCCGTCTTCCCCGCTATAAAACAAGACCCCCCATCACCATTGTCTCCTTCATGCCAGCCAAACCGGCACCTAATGTCCTTCACCATGTCGTTTGGTCGCCAGACCCGTACCAAATGCTCTGGAGGTTTTAACCTCATCGCCAGAGAGAGGAAGAAAATAACAGAAACAAACGCGTCCTGTGCCTGCACTAAACAGAAATTCCGCCTGAAAAACCCGAGCCCTGCCTCCTCTTCTGGTGACATGTGAATCAGAGAAAAGAAAAGCTCAACTCCGAACCTTGATAATCCCACTGTTCCTGGAACTCCGACGCCATGGTATTCCGGCCCTGAGAAGCTGAACATTGAGAATTCCACTGTCCCTGAAACTCCAACTCCCTGGAACTCCGGCCCTGAAAGGCTTCAAACATTGAAAATCCCGCTGTTCCTGGAACTCCGACGCCATGGTATTCCGGCCCTGAAAAGCTCTGAACAATGATATCCCCTCTATCCCCGAGACTCCAACTCCCAGATATTCCGGCCCTGAAACACGAACAAAATTTTTTGGCGTGTCGTTGATACGTCGTTGTCGATAACGATGCCGTTTCTTCAAGCTCCGGGCAGTGAAGTTGCACGGCCGAACATGCATACGGAAAGACCGCCAAGTGTTACCGTCATGGAGCTTGCAAAACGTGAATGTGACGACGTGCAAAAATTTTTTTTTGGGTTGTTTTGTTATTTTTTTTTTTTTCGTTGAAGCAAATGCGGGTTCTGGCGACGTTGGTGACATGCTTAGTATAACCTCCGTGGAGGCGACATGGTGGATTTGGTGACGAGGCTGCCGACGTTCTGCCATTCCTTCTTGAGCAGCGAAACCAGATAGTTGGTGGCCACATCAGGTTCGCGAGCAGCTCGTCGGTGGTCATGGTGGCGTTTCCCACCGCTACTGCCAAGCAGAGCACCTTCTTGAGCTGAAACTTGATGGTAGCGGTGACGTCGGTGACCTTGGAGGTGAAATCGTCGGCGTGAGAGATGGTGGTGGTGAATTTCCCGACTGAAATTGTTAGTGCTGTGGAGACGGAAGGGGCGATGGAATGGCATACCTCGAGACAGACCCGGCCCGAGCAGACGGGGAATCTGCCGCATCAACGAGTCGGAAGCGATGAAGGCGTCGTACTTGCGGGCGAGCTTCTTGACGAGTTTCTTGTTCTTGTTGAGCTTCTTGAGATCATCGACGGATATGGCATCGGTGCCATGGTGCTTCGCGCGGTCGAGGTCGTGCTGATCCCCAAATAGGCAAACCCGGGGAGCGCGCGGCGGGAGCGGCAGGCGAACAGCACCTGAGAAGCGCCTGTCCCGATGCACATCATACCCCTTGAGGGAGATCTGGACCTCGACAGCTTCGACAAAGTTGCGCTTGCGCTGGACGTTGGCGTAGATTAGGACCTCCTCAACGAGGGCACGAACACCGGCGACTGTGATCTTCGACATGATTGTAGATGATCGACGGTCTTCCTAGGATTCTCTGATATCAAAGGCAAATGACCTGAGTGACCAAGGGAGATCTTTTGGTGAGGCTCTTCGTGTGCTCCTGCGTTGAGTGTGATGAGGTGAGGAAAGAAAAGAGGGCCAAGAGGGAGAGGAATTCGGGATACTTATAGTATCTTGGAGGGCAGCCCGACGGCTGGAAAATTGCTCTCGATCAAAGTTTGGACGTCAAAGTTCCCGATGGCGTTTTTCTCGCTGTCTAGCCTAGGACTAGAAATGGAACGACAATGGCCCGCGGGTCCACGGTGAAGTCTATCTTGAAGAGGCATCAAGGTGCGTAAGCCTCGAGACCCTCTTCGGACCCTCTTGGATGGGTCGGACCACTTTCAAGAATCAGCCTCGTGGGGCACAGCTCCGGAATGGCTTTTTAGAGTGCCGGATGCATCCACTTTCATGATTGTCACATCCGCTTTCCGTCGAGCCAAACCGAAGATCGACTTTCAGAGTTCCATGCCGTAAAGCCTCTCGGATCTGGGCGGCTCCTCGGAAGTCGTCGTGTCAGAGGTTTTACATTGTTAGGGTTCACAGTGGGAACCAGCGCTATATTTAGCTTGTGGCCCTTCTGTATCTTGCAACCTCCAGGTTTCAATGTAGTAACAACGTTATACCCACTATTGCGCTTCTGCAACCCCTTCGCACTGGCCTGATCAAAACCCTGACACGTCGCCGTATGATTGAGTTTGCCGAATTCTGTGGCTTGTTGAAGGTTAGTTTTTTGTTTGCCGGTGATGGGGCGTGTCATCGATTCCTGTGGTGTCTTTTTACTTTAGTGGCACACGAAGCTGTGGCTGCACGGCTGTCGCGCACACTGAAAGTTTCCAACACTCTAAACCGAACCGAGCTGCTGGAGCGGTCGCAATCCGGCGTTGACGCCGAGTTTTGTCCGGAAGCAACACGGTTGTTTCACTGCGTGTGGACTCATCGGCGTGCCATTGGTGAATTGCCCTTATTCCCGAAACTATTTGATTTCTTACGACTCCTCCATGAGGTTATTTCCATGCTGATCGAGAGGGGCTGTTCACGTTTCCGGCAACTCCTAACCTTCGCTCTCGTACTTGTTCCAGGTCCCGAGCCGCCGAGTTGATCACATTTCTCTGATCGCTGAGCTTCCGAGCAAGGGCAGTGAGAAGCTTTCAAGCCATATCCCCACCGCATTTCCATGGCCCGCATGATGCGGGCGTACCTGCGGCTTGTCTGTTGCTTGCTCCATTCTGCGTGAGACTTTTGCCTTCCGACAAACGCCATGCTGACCCATGCAATCATGTGACAAGCACCTGATCGACGCTGCTGGTCAATCTTCCTCTACAGAGGCGGGATCCGCCGGCCAGACAAGCCAAACAATGACCACGACAGCCTTCAGGGCCGCTGCCGTCCAGAGCGACACAGCAACGCCCAACGTGGGGTGAGCCGAAAGCCTGCCGCCGACCAACGCCCCAAGTAGCAAGAAGGCCGGAGCTCCGACTCTCCGGTTACGCTCTGCGTTCTTCGCGTAAAACAGTTCGGCATCGGAGAACAGATCGCAGTAAATACTCGTCAGCACAACGCTCGTTAACGCGTTATACTTCAATGCCCTGCTCGTCACAGCTTGTCCACAACTCTGGAACGCCACCATAGCGATAGGCAACAGAACGTCCCAGCCGATGTCTTCCTTATCCTTTGGCGTTCCTGACTTGGTGACGATTGACGCGGCGCCGACGGTGAGGAGCAGTTGCAAGAAAAACGATGCACACAACACCCAACGGCGCTTCGGCGAGAAGAAGCGGTGAAATCGGCTAAAGATGAACGAGCCGGCGCAAAATGAAGCAAGTGATGTTCCTGATTTGATCCAGCGGGTCGACTCGTGCGGATGTGCCAGACCGAGACCGATGTACACCGTGTTTCCTACGCTATTGCGTGAGCTTTTGAGGCTGTTTGTGGACTCAATCGCAACGTACCTGTTTGCATCGACACAAAAGAACCCCAAACGGAAATGGAAGAGCTATCCAGCAGGCCGGTGATGAAGTAGCAGAGAATGAGGACGACGTCGGCCCAGTCTCTGTTTACATCGACAACCAGATACTTGCGCCATTGCGAGGCTAGCGAATGCGGTTTCCTTGCGCCGCCGAGCAATGGCCTCTCTTCATCCGGTCGTCTGTCGTCTATGAGAGGCATGACTGAGACGGATGCAGGTCCACGGTTGGTACCTTGGGCGGCGGGGAACCGAGTGCTGGGTATAAATAAGAGGCCAGGAATGCGTCACGGTCGAAGCAGGCGTCGTGTATCGCTATACGCGCTGGTGCTCACCGCTTGTCGGATACACCACGGACGCTGCGCTGTCGGATACAGGGTCGATGCAGCCAGGTCAGGTCATGAGAGTTACTAAGGCTCGGGGTGATGTGCAGCCGTCTGAATGAGTTACTAAGGCAGAGCCCTCGTTTGTGACGGGCGGCAGGTGCCGAGACGCGCAGCTTTTATGCCCTGTGCTGTGTGCTGGCGAGGAAGGAGTTGTCGGGGGTGTGCAGTCAATCTGCGGTCAGGGGCGGTGATGTCATTGGTCCCAATCGTTTCTCATCGCGGCCGGCCATTCGCCGATAGAGGGCGCTGCAGACCAAGCAGCCAACGATATTTCTTGTCGCCGCGTTTTGCCGTTACTCAGCAACTCACTTGTCCTGCCATCGGCGTTTGGTGGGTAATTCGGAAGCGGCATGACCCCCCCACCAACAGGGCACCGATCAGGGGTTTCTCCTCACCGCACCCCGCAGCGCAGGGCAACCGGGGATCCTGCGGGGGAAGGCCAGGAACATTCGGGCATTGCTCGGCATACAGCTTCCTCGAATGAGGTGGCAGCAGCGCATTGGGGATCGCGATCCGGGGGCAGCATGCCACCAGCATTGGTTGCTTCGTCATATCGACGTTTTGGACGCGGACGGGATGAGCGAAGTGCGTATAAATACGGCGAGGGAGGCCGAATGCCTCTGGCTGGCTTTGTCTCTCCCTCACCCTCCCCTCCGCATTCACCATTCCGATTGGGAGCGCTGCAAACAACAAGGAATAATCCAAGATGCACATCCAAAGTGGTGCTCTCCTCCTCGCGGCCGCTGCAGGTCAGCTCGCGGGCGCGGTGCCCGTTCAGGACAGCCCCCGCCAGCGTCTGCTCGATGGCAAGGGACTGCCTGACAAGTTCTGGAAGGACCTGAAGCCTGCCAATCCCTACAAGCCGGGATTCCGCGATCCCTACGACAGCGCCCATGACTCTGTCGGCAAGAAACTCGACCCATTGCCGTACCGAAACGGCCTGGGCGCTTCGGTGCTCGGCCCCTGGAACCCGGACCGCGCCCGCCAGAACCCCGATCTCATCCGGCCTCCAAGCACCGACTCTGGCGATGTGCCCAACATGAGGTGGAGCTTTGTTGACTCGCACGTCCGAATTGAGGTTCGTGGAAACCCCGTGGTAGTGTTTTTTTCTTCATTTTTAGCGTATGCTCACCCATTGGCACAACAGGAGGGCGGATGGACACGGCAGACGACGATCCGCGAGATGGGCACCAGCGCCCAAATCGCTGGGGTCAACATGCGCCTTGACAAGGGCGTGATTCGCGAGCTGCACTGGCACAAGGAGGCCGAGTGGGCCTACGTGCTGGACGGCGAGGTGCGCGTCACAGCGCTCGACTACGAGGGCGGCAGCTTTATCGACGACCTCGGAAAGGGCGATCTCTGGTACTTCCCTAGTGGGGTGCCGCATTCACTTCAAGGACTTGGCGAGAACGGCACCGAATTCCTCCTTATCTTTGACGACGGCCATTTCTCCGAGGAGTCGACCTTTTTGCTGACCGATTGGCTCAAACACACGCCCAAGTCCGTGCTGGCCGAGAACTTCCACGTTGCGCCCGAAATCTTCGACCACATCCCGCAAAAGGAGAAGTACATCTTCCAGGGAACCCACCCGGGTTCTATCAGCAAGGAGCGGCCCACCGGCAAGCATGTCAAACAGTCCAAGTACCAGTTCACCCACCGCATGCTGGCCCAGGAGCCTCATCTCACGTCCGGCGGAGAGGTGCGCATCACCGACTCCAAGAACTTCCCCCTTTCCAAGACTATCGCTTCTGCCCACGTCATCATCCAGCCAGGGGCGATACGTGAGATGCACTGGCACCCTAACGCTGACGAGTGGTCATTCTTCATCCGCGGTCGTGCGCGCGTTACTGTCTTCGCCTCCTCGGGTACCGCACGTACCTTCAACTACCAGCCCGGTGATGTGGGTATTGTCCCTGCCAACCATGGACACTTTGTCGAGAACATTGGTGATGAGCCCATTGAGATGCTCGAGATCTTCCGTGCCGATGAGTTCCGCGATTTCTCGCTCTTCCAGTGGCTCGGCGAGACGCCCCAGCGCCAGGTTGTCGATACGCTGTTCTCCGAGGATAAGGAGGCTGGCGAAATCTTTTTGCAAAAGATTCAAGACGCGAAGAAGGACGAGGTTCGCAAATTTGATGGCGAGAGTGACGAGGAAGAGAAGGAGTACGATCTGTGACTACAAGGTAGTGCCATGACCAGTGAAATGAACATTGAGAAGGCGGCAAGGACGGGGACGATGGGGACTGTGGCGTCATTTCTGATGGTGTTGGTTATCTCTTTTGGCGTCCTTCTCCTCTTATATTTGACACCGGTGTTGCACGCTGCATTTTTTCACGGCTTTCTTGGGAAGCGGAGGTGTAAAATTTAGAGAAACACGGTAGTTGTGTGCTATATATCCCCGAGTAATAAATCCAGAACATGAATGAGATTTGCTGATGCAAAGCAGAGAAGCGCGGGAGAGAAAACGCCGTATGTGCAGCCATCCCACCCCCAACTCCGAGCTCGAGACCAAAATGAATGCCCGAAACTTCAGCGCCCCAGCTTAAATGTAGTGAGTGAGGTTAGAAGGGGCTCCGGGTCGCCTCTTCTCAATGGCCAAAACAGTATCAATAAACTTCTTATCAAGCGTCTCGCTCTTCCTTCGCGCCGCGAGGAGTTGAGCCGTCTTTAGGATATTCTTGATCTGCCGCCCGTTCAGCTTCAGCTCAGACAGCTGCTCAATCTCTGCATCAGTAATCCCGCTCTTGATGGTCGCGCCCCTAAGGAAGTTCTTCCAGATGGCCCGGCGAGACGCAGACGTCAGGTCGGGGTACTCGAGACTGACGTGGATTCGAGACTGGAAGGCTGCGTCGATGTTATCGACACGATTGGTCGTCATGAACATGATGCCTTCATAATACTCCAGCGTTCGCAAGAAGATGGAAACCACCTTGTTGCGCTCCAGATCGTGAGTGGCGCGCGCCTCGAGGAAGACGTCGCACTCATCGAGGAGCAGGATGGCGTTCCAGCGCGCGACGAGTTCTAGGATGCTTTGCAACTCGCGCTCAACTTCCCAAGGGCCTGAGCCGAGGTCTCCGGAGGAGAGGGTGTGGAGGGGGACTCGCAGGTTCTCGGCAACGGCCTCGGCGGTGAGCGTTTTGCCTACACCGGGCGGGCCGCTGAGAAGGCAAATGATACCTTTACCCTTGCCGGAGATGACATCGTCGAAAGTAGACCCTTCGAGCTGAGACTCGGAGAAGGCAAGGATCAGCTCTTTTTGGTCGTCGGGGAGGACAAGCTTGTCGAAGGCGTTGGTATTCCAGGTGATCTCCTTGACCTGCTCGACGTAGAAGTCGAGCCACTTCTTCAAGCTGAGGCTGTAACCACGGGTTCGACTGCGGGAGAGAAGGTGGTGGTAGGGTGTGAGCCGAAGCTCTCCTTTGTCATCAAGGCCATTCTCGTCTTTGTATTTGCCGAGTCGCTCGAGATCCTTGGCGTTCCAGTCATTGAGATAGCGTGTACGGTAGGGCGAATACCGGTTGAATGAGTCAATGTCGACAATAATGCGGCCTGAGATTTCGATAGGCACCTCGTTACCCTCCCTGTCCCAGGTGATTGCCTTTCCAGAATAGGCCTTGTAGTGGTGGCCAGCGAGGGACTCGAACACCTTGCCCCGCTTTGTGAGCTTCTCGACGAGGGCATCCCTGTCGGGATGGAAGACAAGCGGATAGACGTTCAGGCCTATGATCTTCTTGGTGCCGATAAACTCGGGGATGTCGATCTTCTCTTGGTAACGACCGAAGTTCTTGCCGCCGTAATCGACGCAATCGCAGCGGAGCCTGAGGAAATTTCCGCAATTGTTGCTCATGTACTCAGTCTCGATCAGTTCGTAGGCGCTCAGAGGTCCCTTGAAGGCGGAGACGACGGGCTTTCCTGGCTGAAGAACCATCCACAGATGCTTGAACGACACCACGCCGTTTCGGACATAGTCCTCGACGGACTTGATGCTATCGCCGATCTCATACTTGAGGATGTCGTAGAGAAGAGTCAGGTGCTCCTTGGTCTTGTCATCAAGGTCCTCCCGCTCGCGGTACTTGACGAGCTCGGCCCAGCGATGCACAAACGGCTGGAAGGGCGCCTCGAACTCGAGGCGCTTGAGCTCGCAGGCAACGCCCGGGTACTCATCCAGGATCACGCCCAGCGCCTTCTTCAGCCACGGGGACTGAACGACGATGCTGTGGGCCTCCAGCTTCTTGCGGCTGTCGTTGCTCTTGACGTTGCGGACGAGAATCGCGAATGTCTCTGTCTCCTCGTTTTCGGCGGCGTCCTCCACATCCTCAGGGTACTTATCTACCCACGTCCAGTTCCCATCATCGTCTTTTGGCGAACGGTAGATGTTCTTCGTTTCGCTGACGGAGCCGATGGGTGCTAGGACCTTCTTCTCCCCGCTCTCCCCCTCCTCGTTCTGTTCAGCGTCGTCCTCGGCTTCATCCTCATCCTCAGATTCGGACTCGCTGCCGCTGCTGCTGCTCTCGCTCTCACTCTCCTCCTTCTTGTTTCGCCTCTTTCCCTTGGACAACTTCTTGGACTTCGCCTTCGACTTGGACTTTGCCTTGGATTTTGACTTTTTTGGCTTGGCCTTCTTGCCGTTCTTCTCTGGGTTCCCCGCCTTTTCGGCGCCCGCGCAAGGGCAGCTGCATTGGCAAACGGCGGCTGGTGCCGGTGTCGGGTTCTCGTCGGGAGTGGAGGTTGTCGAGTTCGTCACGAGAGTGACGGGCTCCACGCCCTTGGCGTCCGAGTTGGCCGTCATGGTGCACGGTGGGCTGGGTTCGGTGAGTTAATTTGTGGGGAAATGAGGAGAAAGCGGGGCCAATGTCGCCCCAACTTCCAAGCTTTTGAGGGGGGTGGGGGGTGAACGATGGAGAGAGATGAAGACTTGTGATGAATCACTTAAACTTCCCATCTTGCGGAAGCGGATCTCGCACGGTTTAAGTACTCAGAGCCACCAAGCCCGGCATGTCGGATAACACTGCTTGGAGTCCCCCATTGACGTGTTTCCTGACTCCCAAAGTGCAAATACTCGGCAGTGACTCACAGCGCTGTTTCCTATGGCCAGGGGGGTTGTGGGGTTGTAAGCGTGGCAGCCTTCAGGCACGCAGCCGCTCTGTCCTCACACAACGACTCGCACAACTGCATCCAGGCAGACTCGGCTCCAGACAGCCTGGGCGAACGCCTCTTCGGTTCATTGGCCGCTCGCACAGTTTCCGATAGGCGCACCTCGTTTTGCATTTACGGGGCGGCGGGGCTGTGTTGGAGGTCCGGAGGCGCACGGGCCAACCGGCGCCCGGGTTCAGGGGCTACCGCCGAGGCCTCCCTAATCCACAGCACCTGCCTGGTGGTGGCGGGATAGTTCTCGACGCTCTTATCGCCCTGAGCGCCCAGGAGGCTGTATTTGACCCCGCACGGATTCTCGGCGAAGGAGACTCAGCTAGTCACCCATCGCCGCGGAGGACCGAGGGAGTCGCAAGCCACAAGGTCTCGAACGGAAAAGTGGCTGCATCACGTTCGCTGTTTGTTGATGAGCGTTCGGTTACGGTGCGCCCTCTGCTTGTTCCATGACACACTCGCCGAACCACAACCTTGCGTTTACCGAGATGTTGCCGGCGTCACAATTAGGTGGAGAGAGGTCGCTGACGCCGAACACATGCCCCAGGCCATTACTCATGAGCGAGGAAAGACATCTGGTTCCTGCAGACACAGAAAGCATCTTGCGAGAAGTGGAGAGAATGGCAACAAGATAATGTCGATTATGCCAAAAAGAAGTTACAGTCAAAGCGCCTGCGTCCATGCATGTCCCAGTCCAACAGATTCCCCAGCTCCCGATCCTCCTCCCCCAAGGCTAGAGAGGAAGAACCAAACAGACGAAACCCCCCTCCCCGGTCACAACCCTTTAGCATTTCTCAAAGAAGATCTCCACCGAGAAGTCCTCGAACCTGTCGTGAGCCGCGCCAAGAACCAAGTCGTTGTCGCCGCACCTCTTCACAATCTGGTGTGCCCACTCCGCCACCTCATCGCACCTGAAGGGGATGGGCCTCGAAATATTTTGCTGACGGATGAAGATCCCGGCATTCTTTGAGCAGCTAACTCGTCCGTAGCCATCTGGACCAGGGCGAATATCGCACTTCAAATTCCGCTCGTAAAGGTACGGGATTTGAGTCCGCCGAATACGGAAAAGCTCCGTTGGCATGTTTTTCTCCGGATCTGTCGTGCGGCACTCGATCTGAACCGAACACACACACATGGTTAGGAGCTCCATGGAAGCGCGGTTGGAGAGAACTTGGAGACTTACCCGGCCAATGGGCCTAACTGGTATGTTGGGTGCGAAGTTGATCGCTGGAAAATCGACAGCTTCCAGAGACGTTAGGGGGGCGGCCACGGCGGCCAGAGCCGTAGAAGCCCCCGAGGTGAGAAGGAGGGCTAGAGATACAAGCTTCATGGTGAGTTCTTGACGATCAACCGTTTTGAGGAGGGTGCCGATAGTATGAAGCAAGTGTGTATCCGAGGAAGTGGGCGAAAGGGAAGAAGGGAAGAATGGAAGAAGGAATTCTCATATATTCCAAAGATTTTCCCGCTTGGCCAAAGCAAATATACTTTGTGGCTTATGGGGTCGGATTGAGTTCAACGTCGGCTCCAACGCCGACTTAAACACCCAAAGTTTGCTTCCGGGTGGGCGATTTTGTTGTGAAGAGGAGGAAGAGGATGGAGGTGATGGTAGAGAGGTGGTTTTATACTTTGAGAGGTTTCTCATTGTTGGCCTTTATAAGGTTGACGTCGGTACGCCCGAAAAGTATAAAATAAGCCACCTGCGATCAGGGCTTGGATTTGACTTTTTCTGTTTTTCCGCTTGATACCCCTTTTTGTTTTGCAACGCCGGGGCTTGTGGCGAGTGTGTTTTTTTCACCCTGTGTTCATTCTGGTCACATGACGGCCAAGATCCATCAAATAAAGGCTTCCGGGTGGAAACTTGCGGGACATAAGGGGTTGACCACCACGGGAGAAACACATGAGGGCAGTGGATCCACTCTTGACAGCCACCCGATCGAAGAACCGAGGTGTCGATCGAAGACATCGAAAATACCGCGTTGATTCCGACTAGAAATCGACGAAACAAACTCTCAAAATGTCGTCTGCAGCTTCGGATATTCCTTCGCATGAGCATCGAGATCAGCAAAAACACGACCCGTGTCATCGTCGCTCAGCGCTTTCATGCGCTCCAAGTCTTCCTCCTCGAGCTTCTCGAGCTCTTCGGCCGGCTCCTCCACGCCATCCTTTTTGTCCTCCTTCTGCGGTTCCCGTGCTTTCTTGACCCCTGACGACTCCCCCACGAGTAGAATCTGCGTATTCACGTAGTCGAGATGCTTCGGCAGCGTTCCCATCCAGCGCAGCGTTCGAAACTCCTCGAGCACCCTGCAACGGTGTCAGCGTCAGCTAAACAGTACAACGTTCTTCCCAGCACTCACTCCTTTGGGTACTCCGCCGCCTTGGGAAGCCGCGCATTCCGGGGGCCCGGATATTCGGGATTCTTCGTGCTCACCACAAAACTCCCTTTCTCTTTCAAGCCCAAATTCCTTTGCACCTCCCCCAGCTCCTCGGGCAACGTCAGCATATAGACCAAGTGGCTCTCCCTCCCCGTGCTTGTTATCGCATATACCCCCTCCGCCACTGGAGTGGCTGCGGGCGTCGTCCTCGTCCCCACCGTCTTGGTCTCGTACTCCGACGCCTTCAAAAATTCCTCCCTCAGCTGCGCAAACGACGCCCCGGACTTCTCCACAAACGCAATCCATCTCTCCTTCCCGCTCGTTGGAAACACCTTTTTGGGCACCGCCAGCAGTCTGCTATTCCCTGCATCGCCAATAGTCCCGCTGCCGAGTTTCGCGTCCTTGGCGATGGGCCGCAGGAGAATGAAGCTACGCGCGATTTCGTCGACGCTGGAGGGCTCATCACCTACGGTCACTCGGCCACGGATGAAGAAGTAGATGATGCCTTTTTCGAGGATGCTGGAAGGTACGGTCTCATCTTCTTTAGAGCGGCCATGCGGATCGACTGCTGTGCCTTTGGGCTCATCCTGCTCCTTCTTGGTCTCCTCCTTGTCTTCCTCTTTCTTGGTGCGCTTGTGTTCGGGCTCGGATTTTTCCGCTTCTGTAGCCTCTGGTTTGTGCTTGGATCCGGGCTGGGCCTTGGGAGCTGGAGGAGGCTCAGCGGACTCCGCTTCCTTTTGGTGATTTTTGGCCTTGGATCTGGTTGATGTTGCCATGGTAATTCGTGATTTTGTGGGTGTTTCACTTACGATGCTTTTGAGAGCTGAGGTGGCATGAGGTGAAAACCGGGCGGACGTGGTGTTGTTTGGGGAAGGAGCGGTTGGTGATGTCATTCTTACACCGACCGGTTCACCGCGTCTCAACCCCATCGCGCTAAAAGCAGGTCTGCCCCACAAACAAAATGTAAGGGTAAAGATAATCCTTTGTTTTCCGGGCTAGCAAAATATTAACAGCTAGTGCTCCCTTGTAACACCGATCCGAGATAATGGTACTGATGGTCATCTCAGAGCTCCCCACGGCCCCTTGGACTGCATCATCATGATGGCCCAAATCTCTACTCCACTTTCTGACGAAGACAAAAGTCTGGCACGTGGTGGGAGAAATGAGTTTGCTAGTCGGCGCGACCCCTCGGTCAAGTAGCCCACACCTTCTTACATTCTTGACAGGCATTGATATGCTGGATAGAGGGGATCGATATCTCTCACCAATGCCTTTTTGCATTGCAAAACGACTCTTTGCTGTCGCCATAGCCGTCCACTAGGCCTAAGCGGAATTGCAAATGGGGTACGATCTGCACGTGCGTGCTCGAGAGCGGGTATTGGCCAGACGCAGCCTCCCCGCCTCCCCATTTCGGCCCATCAATTCAAACGACGGCCATCTTGAGCTCGCTCCACCGCCGCTGCCACGACATATCGGCATGGCTGACCGCCATCAACAATGCGCCTACTGAATACTAGCGCTCTGGAGCTGAAGGAATTTGCCGATGGCGAAGCACCCCGCTACGCCATCTTGTCGCACACTTGGGACAACGACAAGGGCGAGCTGAGCCTTCAGGACCTGACGCAGGGCCGCTATGTCTGCGAAGCTGGCTACAAGAAGGTCAAAGACTGCTGTTCTGTCGCCAAGGACAGAGGATTCGACTGGGTCTGGATCGATACATGCTGTATCGACAAGACAAGCAGCGCCGAGCTCTCTGAGGCCATCAACTCCATGTATCAATGGTACCAGGACGCCGCCGATTGTCTCACCTATTTGTCCGATGTGCCATCACGGGCCAAGTTTTCCGACAGCAGATGGTTCACCCGAGGATGGACCCTTCAAGAGCTCATTGCCCCGCCCACCCTGGTTTTCTTTGACGAGAATTGGACGGTGCTTGGAACGAGAGTAGACCTACAACATGAGATCTCAAGTCGCACTCGAATTCCGCCCGCTATCCTATCCGGAGGCCCCCTCGACGCATTCAGCATAAGTCAAAAGATGTCCTGGGCAGCCGGAAGAAAGACGACAAGGACCGAGGACCGTGCCTACTCCTTGCTAGGCATCTTTGGCATCAACATGCCGTTGATCTATGGAGAGAAGGAAACGTCATTTCTTCGGCTGCAAGAAGAGATCATCAAGGTCTCGGACGATCAAAGCCTTTTCGCCTGGAGGTCGCCTGACAGGCGCGGTGGCCTTTTGGCCACATCTCCTGACGCCTTTGCTGAATCGGGCAATATCATAGAGTTCACGCCTCCAAGCACCCTTAGCAGCAACCCCTTGACTGTAAGCGGCCGCGGTATCCATCTAGACTTGCCCTTTATCGGCATTAGCCCGCGTGGTGTAGGCCTGGCCGTTCTCCGTTGCAAGGAGACAGGCACCAACGACCAACCAGTTGCCATCTATCTTCGAGATACCCTCCTCACAATGACGCAGTTTGAGCGGGTTCGGACTAAAGATTTTACACGGGTCAGACTAACTCGTGTCCGGCTGTCACAGCGTCCGCTGACAAGAATATGTATCCGCAAAGGAAGGATGATGAGAGCTGAAGCTCTCAACGGCTTCGGGTATGGGGACGAGGGTGAGGCTGCTGAGATCCCAAAAGATGTCTATCCAAAACCACTTAAGCGACACGCCGCGATATTACAGGCCGTCGACCAGGGAAGGGAAGGCGATGTCTGGCTCTTACTCTCACAGAAGGACTTTCAGGATGATTTGAAGCACAGTATTGGGCAGAAGCTACTCTTGCAAGCGATAGAACGCGGCTCCGAGCATGTGATCAGGGTGTTGCTAGCTCGGAACGAAATCGATGCTGACAAGCGCGACTCTGAAGGGCGGACCCTGCTATCAAAGGCAGCAGAAAACGGGAACATAGTGGCCCTTAGGCCACTGCTTAGTTCGGGAAAGGTTGAAGTTGAGTCGGAAGACAGTCACAGCCGCACACCACTTTCATGGGCCGCTGGAAACGGACACCGTGACGCAATACCATTGCTTGTCGAGCAAGGCGCTGACATCGAGTCGAAGGACGCAGCCGGCCGCACGCCACTCTCACATGCCGCAGGCAACGGTCGTGTAGATGCCCTACAGGAGCTGCTCAAGCTGCGCGTCAATACCGAGACTGCGGACGCAGATGGCCGCACACCCCTTTCATGGGCTGCTGGGAATGGTTGCTCAAATGTGATACCGCTCCTGATTCAACAAGGCGCCGCGGTCGACTGGGAGGACGCCTCCGGTCGTACGCCTCTCTCGCATGCCGCAACGAGGAGGGACGAGGCCTCGGTGCAAGCTCTGCTTGAAGCAGGAGCCGACGTTGAGTCGATGGACAGATCCCGCCACACCCCCCTCGACTACGCCAGTCTAACCCTACACACACCCACCGTCCGCCTGTTTCTCAATAAACTGTTGTCTCGCGCTCGCAGCAGGAGAGGCAGTTACTATCAGAGTTGCGGACCCTGGAATGAGGGATTCGAAGCGGCAGTTTCCCTACTTTGCGGGAAAGACATAGACTTCGAAATGACGGACCGGGAGGGCGGAACACTTTTATCCTGGACAGCCGGGAATCGACTAGACACAGTCGTGCGGCTCCTTATTGGAAGGAGTGTTTCCATCGGCGTCAGGGACAACAAGGGCCAGACAGCACTCATGTGGGCAGCATCTTCCGGCTCTACTACAGCGACCCAGCTGCTGCTTGAAAGCGGCGAAACGTCCGCGGCAAAGGAAAAATCAAATGGTTGGTTGCCGGGCACCATGGCGATGTTTGCTCTACCCAAGCAGACCACCGGCCCAGAGGATAGGGACGTCGAAGGGAGAACGGCGCTGTTCAAGGCCGCGATGGGTGGGTACGTTTCGGTGGTTGACCTGCTACTAAAGAGAGGAGCCAACATTGAAACAAATGATAAACATGGCTTGACGCCCCTGTCAAGAGCTGCCTGGGAAGGTCACGAGATGGTGGTCTACCTGCTCCTTGAGAGGGGGGCTTATGTTGAGACAAAGGATAAGTTTGGCCAGACACCGCTATCAAGGGCTGCTGAAGAGGGGCACGAGAAGGTGGTGAGCATGCTGCTCGAAAGGGGAGCCTGGATGGAGGTGAAGGATGTATACGGCCAGACGCCGCTGTCGTTGGCCGCTGAAGAGGGTCGCGAGACAGTTGTACGGTTGCTGTTGGGCAAAGGGGCTAATGCTGAGATTAAGGATGTACATGGCCAGACACCGTTATCGCTGGCTGCCGAAGAGGGGTTTGACGTGGTGGTCAGACTGCTCCTGGAGAGAGGAGCTGAGACTGAGATAAAGGACGTGTATGGGTGGACGCCTCTGCAGTGGGCTAAGAAAAGGGGGCATAGCAAAATTGTCAAGCTGCTGCGCGGACGACGAGGAGTACCGGAAGACTGAAAAGGGAAACTCCGAGTTATCTGCTGATGGTCTGGAGTTATGCTTGCGCTCTCCTTGTCTGTATCCGTGGCTCGACAACTACTGCAAACAATCGTCACTGTCCCGACAGCTCAACTCTTTCCACATGTCGTTTTGAAAACGTAAAAATCGATTTCGCCAATCATCACGACCAGATGTTTTGCCTGCCCGGGCCCAGAGGTGGCTCGGCTATATCAGCGACTTGACGACCGTGACGAAATTCTTGGTCCCCAGTCTCAGCCCAGCGAGTACAAGATGATATCGCCCAATTCAACCTGCGGCGCAGCCATCCAAACAGTCTGCAGTTGCATGCCGGCAGAGATCGGGTACACCCGGCTTGGCGTACATGTTTAGCAATATGATTAGTATTCTAGAAGATTTCTCAACCGCAGGCAAATTACCTACTTCCTCCAGTTTGCCCCAGGAACGAGCTCCCTTCACTTTCACCAGACCAGCCAAACAGCACAAGTGGAACAACCAGAATTACCCCCCTTGAAAAAACATCTCCCATGATCAGAATTCATAACATAATAATCGCAACGCCCCCGCCCGCGCACGCGCGTTCCGGACGCCCCGTGACGACAACATGTCCAAGAAATGCAGAAACAATGGTCAACCCCCTCCATATGCTAATCTCCACGTCGCTATGTTTACTAAATCGGATATATGGTGCCGCCCATGCAACCAAACCTCATGTTTCCCTAATCGACACACCCAACGTGGAGTACACGGGACCCGTCTCACTGGCGCCAGTCCCGAATGATCTTCCTCTCAAATCCCTCATACGTACTTCTCGGGACTCTCAATTCCCGCATGAGATCGCTAAACTCACGCCCCAGGCGACGAGCTTTCACCTCTTTTGATTCGTGATGGCCGCGGTTGCAATTTCCCTCATCAGCGGCACGCAGCGAGAGCGCGTGGCTCAGGGCCGCATCAAAGCGACTGTCGTAGGGCACGACCGCGACCTCGGCAATGGTGGCACACATGGAAACCCAGTTGAGAATCAAGTCCGTGTCGACGGTGCCCTCCATCATACGGAACTCGACCGTCCGAGGGCTCCGCTTGGCGCGCTCGTCCTCCAGCCCAAATGAGCTGAAGTTGAAACCGAGTCGACGGTATTGCTTTACCGGCCCAGAGAGCAGAAGTCCCAAATCGCGATTGCAGTTCACCCGCCAGATTTCGTGGAGCGCCTTCCAGTCCCGGCTTCGCTTCTCCGCCAAAGGGAGGACTCGAAGGGCGTGCCTGACCTGTTTATCCTGGATGTCGTCGTAGTACCCCTCCTCTGCGGCCGTTCTGGAGATGACATCACTGAGACGGCTAAAATCCCGCAGTTCGGATCCCCAAGTGTAGATATTTTTGTAGTTGGGTGAGTTGGGGTCGCGGATGCTGCGTAGCGTCGGTTCGGCCGACCACAGCAGTGATGCGAGCCGTTGGAGCGCGGGAAGCTGAAAGGGCTGGCCGTCACGACGGCCAAGATGGACGTGGACCTCGCAGGTGTAGTTGGCGGCGAGACGATGGCTTTCGGTGAGAGACTTCAAGACTCGTTGTATGTGCCGGCCTGTCTGGGGATGCGTGGTAGCCATCTTGGGTGAGCTGATCTCAACTGGCACCCACAGATAGCGAGCACCTCCGGACCGCTCTCGCCTCTCCTTCGGCCCCGGCTCCGCCGAATTGGCCTTCTTGACGATCCAGTGAGATTCCCAGAAGTGGTTCTCTGTGCGCCCACTGGTCGTAATATCGTGAATGGTTGTCGCTTTGGCCCCAGTCCCCCTGATCGTGTCGGCGACCAGGCGAAACGCATACTCCTGGCAGGCATTTTGATCGTCTTTCAACCGACAGTCAATGGCGTGGACTGGTCGACGGTCGTTTGGCTCAGGATCTGGGCTTCCCTCAATGCGAAACGGGATGAGAAACTTGAGCTCGACAGCGACAGCAATGTCATCGGCCCGGTCTATGCTCGCCGTGTTGCGCTTGGGATGTGATGTTGGGCTGTGGCAGTATTCGCCATCGTCTTCAAGGAAGGGGGCCATGCTGCTTTGCCGAATGAGCGTCTTTGCCGCGGATATAAAAATTTCCCAGGCGCCTGAAGCTCGCTCTTTGAAGTGCCTCGAATCGATGAGTAGAGACAAAAGGGAGCGCCACCGGCGATCAGAAGGCGGCCACATCGTGTACTTTATAGACTGCCAGCGAGGGCATCAGAGAGAAGATGCCTCTCCCCTGTAGGGCCTACTACTCACCCCCCTCCAAGCCGCCTCAATACACCGTTCGGTGTCCCCGGCCGCCTGACAGCGGGATGTGGGACGGAATATCAAAAACCGAATGTGTGTGAGTCTGGTTGCTTGGTTGGTCACCCCACCGTTGACGGTAGCGATGGGCGGGGATTAGATGCTTCCTTAACGAGTGATTGTCCCCGCACCCACGACAGAGGCCGTGTCTCGACAGTCCCCACGATGTGCGACTAACAGTCGGCAACACCACGAGGAAAGGGACTGGAGCAATCCAAACAGCCGATAGGTAGCAGTCTCTAATAAGCCAGAGAGATAATGCCACTAGTCAACGTTGTCTGTAACCGTCAGCCGAGCCCCGTTTGGCTTCACACGTCCGAAGGGGTGCAACGTGTCTTACCTGTTGAGAAATCAGGTGCAGCCAGAAAGACGGCTGTCCAGTGCCGAAGGTGGTTGTCTGGGTAAGGTGAAATGCTCGCGGTAGTGAGCTGCCGATTCGAGCAGACGGTTGGGGATTTTAGGGACGATCGAAAGCCGGGCGGTGTAACCCCAAACGACCTAGCAAACTTGACCCAGTTCCACCCCGATCTCAACCCACGGAATCGCGTTTGCGGCTACATAATACATTGCTGGGTACTTCGCAATCTGTATGTAGCTCCCGGGAGGGGATGAGGGGGGGTTGTCGTGAGCGATTTTACGCTTGGTTTCTTTTGGCATCCAGGGCTTCCCTGTCGCTCGCTGTTTGGCTCGATGGCCATGCCGCTTTGGGGACCTGCCGGGCAGAAGGTGCAGCACAAGCTAGTGGGCCGGACTTGCAGCAGCTGGACAACGTGTGGTGTGCCGTGCATGCTGGATCCATCATTACGCTTGCTGGGTCGCGAACTCCCATGAAATGGCCGAAACCGCGTGCTGGATTCGCTCTTCATCCGGCCCCCCTTCTCCCGATGTGATGATGTGAAGTCAAATGTTTGGCTATTTTCTCACCTCGTTTATACCCTGGCTCAACGTCGATCCCGCCGCCTGCCGAGAACCGCTCGGGCGGCGCGGGCGGCATCTGGCAGACCTGGGTCCGTCCAGGGCAATCATGTCCGCAGCATCGCATCATCACGCTCTGTCGATCCCGAATGCCTCGCCCCGTTCCTGGAATCCTGTCAAGCCTGCCGTCCTCCTGCCTGACCGCTCCTGTGCGCCCAACGATCAATTGGTGTCTGGGGATGTTATCTTATCTCACCATCATCAGGCACTTGCTTATCTCGATTGGCATTCGACCTGGTGCCGGGTCTGGGCCAGGGAAGACGTGAAGAAAGTTTCAGGCCCCGACTATCGCCAGGGGCGCGCAATATCGACACCCATGGATCCATACGTCCGCGCCCTGCGTATCTGACAAGCCGACCAGCATCAAATTTTTTCCAGAATATATGGGCATGGGTAGGAATATTCGCCGTCGCATTCCCAAACCTAACCGGCCGGGAATCGATTGTGGTGCTCTGCTCCCTGCGAGCCTGCGCGTCGATTCAGAGCTCTGAGGTCAAGCACGCCACCCCCTCCTTCCCCCATTACCCCATGTCCGCCGCCGCCCCCGCCGCCCCCACCCATCCCTCGCCGTCTGCCCTGGCGTCCACTCGTCGGACAAAAGAGCTGAGGCTTGAAGACCATGGCGCCCCTCAACCTCTGACGTCGAAGCCACCCGCGATCACGAGACGAGCAGCCTAAATAAAGATTCATATGTGCCGCCCGACTGAACCTGGCCAGGAGGAGCGTCCCAATTGGGATTCAGGCAGAAACCAACCCACTGCGGGCGGAGTGGAGCGCCGCCGAATCCAGCGCTCTCGATTCAGGCCTGCACTAGACCCAAGCAATCCCGCGGCGTATGCATGTTGCCATGTCCCGGTGCGCTCCCAGATCCGGCTAATGAATTGAAATCGAGATCCCAGGCTCACCACCACAAGAATCAACCCCTCAAGATAAGAGCCACCCAAGCACACCACCTTGGAAGACGACGTGAGAAGTGCATGGGCAAACGGCATCAAGGGATGGCCTCTGACTTGTCAGTTCTCCCCTTTCCCGTCGTCAACATGTACGGCAGCCGGGTTTTGAAGCATCTATCGATATGCGCGCATGAGTTGTCAGAGGCACCTAGATCGCGGGAGCGATACACAGCATCACTTGAGGTTGCACATCAAAGTTACACAGGCCTTGGCACGTAACACTCGAACGGCAACGAGGTGGGGTTAGGAAGGACGAAAGAAACACGAGAGCAGTCGAGAATCGAGCCCAGACCCGCTCATGGCCGATGTCTCGAGAAAATACACAGCCTGCAGGCACCCCCCTGACCACGCGCAAGAAGTCGGCCTGGATGGAAAAAACAAGTGGGTATCATGCCATTTGCAGCGTTGAGCCGACATCCGCTGCGTATCCATTACGTCTTCTCGGCTGTGTTTACTACTCTCAGCTTAAAACTTGGACTCTAATTAGCTGCATAGGCAATAGTACCTGTGCCATCAGCATGTAGCATCCGCCCTATTATCTTCCCACCCATGTCGCCGAACATGTTGGTTCCATGACACTTGGCTCCGCACTCGTCGTCTTGAGCCTCGATCTCGGGCCGCGACAACACCAACTTGTAAAGCCGAATGACATCAGATTCCTACCCGAGGGACCACAGATATCTTCGCCATCCAAACCGATGAAGATCTGAGCGCGCAGGACGGCAACATGTTGTTCTTATCTAAATTGAACAGTCACAGAAATCGCAAGCCTTGAAATCAGAGCTGCGCAATCTATCGACGAAGACAGCTCGGAATCTGCGGGCAAACCCGGACAAACTCGGCTTCCTCCTCGGATTGAAGGAGTCTGGAACAAATCAGAATCTAACATTAGACTGGGCGCTCACATTTCGCGGGGGGCTTCCGATGCATCATATCACCAACATCAAGGCTGCCTGAATCCGCAATGCGAGCCAACGAACCGTAATTCACTCCAATGTGTCTCGAAATCAAGCCACCACGACGACCAATATCAAAACGAAAATAGTAGGTTGGTGAGTAACCACAAGACAACAAGCACGGCCCGGAGGACCACACAAAATCAGTACCCCCTTGGGAACCTCTACGAAGACACAATGACGGCCGAAACATATTCTCATAATCAAAACCCACTATCTACATGTTTCCCGAGCATGACTATAACATGACTCCATCATAACCCCTCACCACTATACCATGGATATTAGATCAAGCCGGCCAAAACCAGTAAACCATCCATACACTCAGATGAAAATTGAAACCCCACGGTATATCCAGTAGCTCGCCAAACACAACCAAGACACCGACGCCGTCCTTCACTTGATCCCTTTTCTCGCCCAACTCCCACGATTGCGAGTTCATGCAGACGCTAAGCGCGACCAATATCTAACAAAACAAGCTCAAGACAGATGCTTCGTTTCAATCATCAATCGTCTTGCCTCCGCAGTCAGGAATCTTGACCCCCTTCTTAAGATTGCGGTTAACATCCATCAAACCCCATTGATCCTCCCAATTCCTATCTCCGGAGTTGAATGCGATCTTCCATGGTTCGTCAAACGATTCAAACCAAAAGTACTCAGTGCCGTTCTTCAAGGCGTCACACACCCAGCCCTCCATGAATTGGTTCATCTGTGGGATGCCAGCAACAGCGGCATCAGGGCACACGGTAACCGTCAGGGATCCACAGTCTGTGCCACCTTGCGATGGCCAGCCAGTTTCGCTGATGATGTTCTTCTTGGGGTCCGATTTGAAGAAGGATTGTGCCTGGTTGTGCCAGAAAGTCCAGGTCCAGGATGCAGCGTCCTTAGCATTGATTCCGCCAAAGAAAGGGTGGATATTTGCCATGATGTAGTCGCTCTGGGCTGCCAACGAAGCGGTCCATTTGTCACCGAGGTCGCTTGTGGCCACTGGAAGATTGTAGCCCAATGCCGTCAGGTTGGTGCGCACCCTGCCCAGAAGATTGCCCAGCGCGGTGATGTCCATCTGTTCTCGAAAAAGAATCTCGTTGGCCACCACGACACCCTTGAAGTGTGTGTCCTTGTACTCTTCGAGTATGTCGTACATCTGCGCAAGCTGGCGTGCGTTTGTCGTCGTGTTCGCATCCTGCCATACGCCCATCCAAACCTTCATCTTGCCCGTCAGCTGCAGCCGCTCAATCGCATGAATAACCATCTGCGTCTGGTTACAGTCGGTGCCGTACATTCGCAGCGTGTTGGTCAGCTGGGAGAGCACAGCGATATCGCGCGTGACGTTGTTCTGCGATGGGGGGTTGTGAATGCATT
Source organism: Podospora aff. communis PSN243 (assembly GCA_033296975.1). Classification (NCBI taxonomy): domain Eukaryota; kingdom Fungi; phylum Ascomycota; class Sordariomycetes; order Sordariales; family Podosporaceae; genus Podospora; species Podospora aff. communis PSN243. The sequence goes on along the minus strand of MU865916.1, from coordinate 640,089 downwards.
CCGGATATTGCGTGTTGAGAGGAGTGTAGTCAATTCCGGGGAACACTTTATGCAGGTTGGGGTTGTTCATGAGCTGCTGGATCTCCTCCGAGTTGATGCCGAGGTCAGTCAAGTTGTCTTCGGCTGCCGACTTGCCACCCCCACCCCCGCCACCGCTGCCCTTGCTCTTGAAGACGACACCAAATAGAATACCCAACACGACGCCGACGATGATGAGGAGAGCAACAATGCCGATGATGGCCAGGCGCCACTTCTTCCCCTTGCTCGAGCCACCATTCGTTTTCCACCCCGTCTTTTCAGGGCCAAGGCTAGACGGTCCGTGTCCCTCGTATGCGGTGCCGCCGTTGTGAACAGGAACATACTGCGTACTCAAGCCACTGCCGCTGGCGTTACGCGCAGAGAAGGCTCCTAACACGCCGCCGGCAGCGCCTGCAGCACCAGTAGCAGCAGCGCCTTCTCGTCCCCGATGGCTTGACCCAAGGCTGAGCATACTAGACCTCTTTCCCTTCAAGTGATAGCCAATGCCATCGTCGCCGTCATCCTCAATGGCATGGGGATCCACCATTCCCAGTCGGGGGTCCTGAGGCCGAGACAGATTTTGATAGGGGTCGTCGGTGTAAATTTCGTTGGCGAAGCTGTGCTGGGGACTCCTCGATGGGGTTCTCTGTCCAGGGGTTGCCCGGCCCGGGCTGCGGGGAACCGCAGCTAGGTTCTGAAGACTTGAGCTCGAATCCCTTTCCCCACCATAGCCGTGTCCATATGGTGGTTGCGACTGAGAATAGTCCGGGTCCGGGTGCGCTCTGATACCTGCTTGGCCCTGGCCATGGTTGACCCACTGACCTTGCTGTTGATATGCCTGCTGCGGGTAGTCAGGGCCGCGAATTGCGTTGAGGCCGCTTTCTCTTGCATTGCGCTCTGCAACTATCGCACATGTCAGTCCACCAACTCCTTCTTGGAGCGCGTTCCTCGGCGGGAGGGGAGAAGGCCTGTTGTTGGGATGTACTCACCAGATATCGCGATCCCTGCCATCCCGCCAGCCGCTGCATCACTGAAGTTATCTGCGCCGGGCGTCGTTTGTGTGGGCCGCCTCTGCGGCGCTGGAGGATAGCCTTGCTCCCGCCCCCGTGCTCGGCCATCAGCCTCGCGATGAGGTGGTGGTTGAGGCCTCATTTCTTGCGGCCTGTAGGAGTTGGGCGCCGCGGCGCCTGCGGTCGCATAGGGTGCCGCCGTCCACCCGTTGTTCGAAGGTCCGTCCTGGCTGAGGCGCCTTTGCGCTCGCAGCCTACCGAACGCCGAATCTGGGTGTGATCCCGGGATAGCCCTGGGAGGAGAGCCTCTCGGCGGCGACGTGAGGTACGGCTCTTGATAGTGTTGCTGTGATTGCGGGGCGTATCGCCGGTCGTAATTCTGTTGATACTGCTGTTGGGGCAGGGCGTATCGGTTTGTCTGGTCGAGAGGTTGTCTTTCCCCCATGTCGTCTTCAAAGGAGTATCGGCCTGCCATGTTTGGCAACTTTGGGCTGACACGCAGCCCCGGCTATGTTCAATTGATTATCGCCAAGGTGGAATGACAAGGCCGCAAGCCAACTTTCCAGATGCCAAGGTTGATGCCGTCGCGGGCTTCGTAACGTCTTGTCTCAGTATCGCATGAACACAGGTTGGGTGTGACGAGTTCGGCTGGAAGTGAGCGATCGCTGCAGCTTTGTTGAGCCGGCGCCTACTCGTCATGCAGCACCAGCAGGACCCTCGAGTCGTTCAAACACCGGTCGTGGGCGTAGGGCGTGGAACGTGGAGCGAATGGGGTCCAAAAGACTCTACGCTTGTCGGAGAACTGTTGTCGCTGTATTCCCAAGAGCTAAACGAGAGGCGACAGAAAGTCGGAGTCAAAAAAGACCCTGCGTCGTTTGAGCGTTCGCGGATTTACCTGTCGGTTGCGTGGTTCTGGAGGCTCTCGCGGCAGGTGTTCGTATTTTGGGGCGGGCTGTGTTGCCCCCTGGTTGCCCTGGTCCGGATTGGGCGAGTGGGTTCCAGGTTAATGCGGGCGCTCCGCTGACCCTGTGTGGGATGTGCGCTGACTGCGTTGGTTGTCTCTCGCGCCCGCAGCGCAAGCTCGTTCACGATCGGTCGTAATCGGGTTGAGAGTCGTTCGACACGAGGATACGGTTGGGACGAACGGTGAAGAGGGGAAAACCTACACGGCGCTGCCCAGGAAACAGAGTCAGTGCAGCATCCCGCCCTTAGACCTATCCATCCTTGAATTGGAGCAATCAAGGCGAGCAAGGCAAGAAGAATGCCAAGGAGACAAGGCCTGCGAATGTGGGCTCGGGTCGCTGGCGTGCAGGCTAGCCCCGTGCCAAAGGAGGGTCGCACCGTGGCTGCGACGGCAAGAAAAGGGGGGCAGGGGGAAGCCTGCACTGTGAGGGCACCAGTCTGTGGGGCCGCCCGCAAATCTCGACAGCGTTGGGGCCCGTTGGTTGGCCGGGCAGAAGAGGGCTCGGCGCCAGCCGCCGCCCACCGTCAGTGGTTCGGGCAGCGTCGGTGAGGTGTTTCTTTCCAGCCGCTGCGATCACACTGCCCCGGCAACCACGCAGCGAAAGCACCATTCTCAATCGATTCGCGCATTCCATTGTGCGACGCAAGCCCCACTCCACTCGTCACCTCCTGCTGATCAGCTCTCGGTTTGTTCGTTGAGCGCATCGTTTTGCAACCCACAGGATGGAAAGGCGGGAAATCCGTTCCAGCCAGGTTTTTCTCGACAAATGCAGGTCATGGCCGGGACGCACGGACGCGATGCTCCCGCGACCCTCACCTAGATAGACAAGAAGCTTGACCTGACATAGATTGACTTGGCAAGAATGCCCCGCCATTACATCATGCCGTCTTGATGAGCACCCACAACAGCGCGAACCAGTCGACAGAAATGTGTTCCATGATTTCGTCGCCTTCCGTATCGGCGCTTGCAAATTGACGGGACGATTGAGCCGCCTCGTCGTCGTCTTTGCCAGATTCAGCAAGGGGATTTCCAGGGGCCTCCTCCCCTTTCTGTGGAGGGCAAACCGTTTCATGCAAGGATAGGATCTCCTGTCCCCGCCCAAGCTCAAACAGCGCCGCACAGTGTGGTTTTTCTTCCCGGGACTCACCTCCGGCCTCATGGTTCGGGAGCAACGCACGCCGCTGGGCAGTGCTTGCTTCCCGCTTGCACGGCGCACTAGACTCGAGACGAATCGCGCATCGGCGCGGGAACTGACGCGCTGCAAAGTACAACTGTCAAGAGAAGAGACGGTAGCGACTCGTCTCCCCCAAGAAGCAGACGTCTCATATTGATCTCTTTGCGCTCTTCGACTCGGATCCCGCCGCTCGCGGGATACAGCGTCTCCTGCACGGTGCACCGCTGCTCCCATTTCACAGGTTCAGTGCACAACCAAGGCGCTTTTGAAGATGATGGGCAACGACGTCTGAACGGTTGGAAGTAGCTGTCATCCGATATTCCTGTGCTCAAAGTTAGGAGTGGTCCTCTTTTATGATGTAAAGGACAATGACACTCATCAGCTCAACGTCATGGACCGCGCAGGCCCGTCGAGTGTCTCATAAAGCAGTCCTTGGCCATCGTGCGCTGAACTTTGGAATGTCGGAAGAAGCAAGCAGTCTACCATCGGCCTGTTTCATTCTCAAATACTTCCACACCTTGCGCGCGGAGACGTCGTGAAGCATGTCGGCCAACCCTAACTCAGTCACCGGACAAGGCGAGTTCCATGACAGCATCAAGCCGTCGAAGCCCATGACAACCAAGGGTGTAAGTGTTCTCCGCCCATCAGCAAAGCTCTTTTGCCTGGAGCTCACATCAGAAAGCACCGAATCGGCCAACCAATCGGAAATGAAGCTGTCCCTGAGTTCCACGCCCAAACGTATCCTCCGGGCACCGCTCCAAAGGATCATACTTTCTACCCAAACCCCATATCCGAGATCCCAGGACAAGCTCTGAACCCCAACATGGACCCTTCGCTCAGGACTGGGGGTCTCGACATCCCGGGTGCCACGAGCCAGTCCGTGTACAACCAATCTGCGTACGCACGGCCCATGGAGGGCCAGACCAGCAGCGAGCTGCGTGACAACAGGACGGGACGTCACGGATTGGAGCGCGTAGGAGCTTCGACCGAGCCGATGGTGGCGGAGGACACGGTGAGAAGAAAGGGACAGGATATTCCCAGCGAGTTGGAGAGGGCAGTGAAGGCGAAGATGGCCGAGGGTGAGTATAAGTCTCATCAGGAAGTTTCGTCTTCTGCTGGAAAGATCGCCTCTGAGAGACCGTAAGGTGCCGAATCGGCGGGTTTGCCATGCTTGGGGGTTGTATTATAGTTGAACTGTATAAATTGGATATCCGCTGCTATTCTATTTGTCCCGATGTTGCTGGCTGACACGGTGGGTGGGAGTCACCCTCATCACTCATGATCATGCAAATTGGGAGAGCAGGTGGATAGATAATACATTAGGGACCTATGCCGTCGAAACAGGTGTGTTGAACCCGGATTGGGCGACCTGGATATCCTCTAGACCAGACGTGGTCCAATATAGCAACCGTGAGGCGTACAATCTCTCATCAAACTTTGGTTGACCCCGTTATCCCAGTTGACTTCACCGTCCAGGGGGATGAAGCCATTCTACAGCCCATCATGGAATGAAAATAAGACCCATAGAAAAGCAAGCTGGTTTGCACGTTAGGCATTGTGTTCAGATCGTGCCTGTCTATGGCGACTTGAAAGATTACGGCTATCAAGCCAGTTGAACAAATTAAATACGATCACGGCGAGCCCAAAAGCACTTCAAATAGAATACAATACAATAAATTTCTATCGCTAACATCCAACCAAAGATTCCAACGATGGCCGTGGGGGTATCTTGAAACATGCCACTGCCGAAAAAGCAGATCCGTTTCGCTATCGGTGTGAATCCCAAGCTACAAACCCTCCTGTTCCTAACACAATCACCAATTCCAACTAACGGACGTACCAGCTCTGCCGCGCATGTCCCGAATTTCCCAATATTATAACATCCCGATATCATACAAAGCATCCCATCCTACCTTCAACCCTTGACCCCTTTCCTCGTCGTCCTATGGATCACTGACACCCGTGCCCTCCCTCGACAGCGGCGGCGTCCGGGTTTGTCCACCTCGAAGATTCTTGTCCTCGATAAATGCCTCCTCCTGCCTCATCGCAGGCGGATCCGAAGGCAGCCCGATGCCCCTCCCCGTCTGGCTACCGGATCGCGAGCCACTTCCGTGGCTGGTGTGTCCCTCGGGCATGTTACACCTGCATCGCGAGCAGTGGACGTATTTGATTGAGTTTGACATGTTGTTCCGTTTTGGCACTGAAACGTGGTGCTGATGTGCGTGATAGCTTGGGATGTGGTGTTGGAAGTGTTTTGAGTTTGAAGTTGAAGTTGCCAGTGTGGTACTGTAGGCTGTTGGCGGAGGCGAGTAGTAACCCATGGCCAACGAGGAGGATGAGAGCTCTCTTTTAAACAATAGCGCCATTGTTGCGAGAAGCGGGTGCGTGATGGTTGAAGAAAGGAGTTGAGATGGGGTTGAGGTGAGGTTTCTTTGTGATTTGATTCGACGCGAGTAACCACTCTTTGATAAAGGGCGGACGGGATTTGATGCAGTCCCAACTGACGATGGTCACAGGTCAAAGTTGTTCGTGAGCTGTTTGCTGTCTCTTTTCGTGGAGATGGAGTGGAGAAGATTTTGTGATGGTGAAGAGTTGCCAGCTCCATTGAGCGCTGGTTATACTGGTGGTCGGAGAGGCCAACGTGTGTGGCGATTGCCGACGACGACACACGTGGTGGCGGGCATTGGAGAGCTAAGCGCTGGCAATGCGAGAAGATGATTGGTGCATGTGGCAAAAGCTCGGGGTCTGCCGTCGGTTGCCGAAGAAGAGCCACCTGAGGCATCTCACCTGACGAGAGGATGAATCAAGTTGATTCCTGCCTGAGGATTGAGGCGCAGCTTAACTCAGGCCAAAAACCCAGGATGACTTGATACCGTAAGATGATGTTGGATGACCGGAAACCCCCCAGTGCCATATTGAATGTTGACCGAGTGCATACCTGTAGGAGTTAAAGCTGGAAGGGGTAATCAAAATCTTCGGCCCGTAACTTCTGTTTTTTTACAGGGGATCACGAGGTCGGGTTTGCAACAAAAGCCTTTGCTCTCCGATGTTGAATGGGATCTGTTTTTGGTGGACAGGTAGAGACCGTTACTTCAAAAGAGGAGCAAAAAGCTCCTAAATGTTGCAAAAATGAAGAATCTTTGCATCAGCCGTGAATCGAACACGGGGCCCATCGATGGCAACGATGGATTTTACCACTAAACCACTGATGCTTTGATTGGAGAATACGCCAAGAAGATCGTTACATGAATCGTTGCTCAGGCTGGACCTGGTGTTCGAGTTGTAACCCGAGACATGCAGTGGGCGGGTTACTTCTCACAACTGCGTACAAGAGAGCTAATGACATCTGTCGTGGGTGGTGGGAACAGGACACAGCAGCCTCGAATGCCTATGACAACAGTGATGGACACATGACGCTGCCAATCTCTTGGTTGCTGGCTTGGTAACTTGAGCCAGGCCAGTTGGAGCGGCCAAGATCCAGCAGCAATGTGATGCGCGCCTGTACCAGCAAACAATGCCAGCGACGATGTAGGCCAAGCACCCCCGCCCCGCTTGTATAACATCGCTTCACACGCGCCAAGTTGAGACTCCTGTGCGCCATTCTTGGAGTCTCTTGGGTGGTCAGCGAGGTTCGTCTGCAGAGGGCTGACTGGCTGTGAATGCAGTATTCGGGATTAGGTTGCCGAGCAGGATCATGATGTCGGACTCCCGAAGAACTCCAATACGCAGCGGTTACAGGAGTTGCGATAACTTTTTGGCAACCCATCGACATTGCAGCGGGTAAAGTGCAGCTTTGCATCTGACAGGGGCTAGTTCGTACGGGAATCTCAAGAGATTGCAGTGGCTGCGGCTGGTTGCAATGGCCAAAAAGTGTAAGATATTTGTGATCTCGGGTTCAACAGCATCGGGTTTGGGCAGCATGCCCGCTTGGAGTCTTGGATGTCCCTGCCGATACCCGGAATACGCGGAGCACAGCACACGTCACTGCGATTTTTGGTCCCCGCCGTCCACAACTTCCATGGTGCATGGCAGCCGCGTTCGCGAAGTGAGCTCCATCAATCTTGTCGGTATCCACCGTTTAACCGGACAGCTGGAGCGCCGCCAGCGCCCGGTGGAAAGGCGCCTCAAACCTAAAGTCGTGCCGTTCTTCAACGTCACCGCGTTTTCCATCTCGGCCGGGAGCCTCAAGCCTGGAAGCCCCTCCAATGCAGCACCCGCAGAAGGGAATCGTCAACTCTGTCGGCAATGCGGCACTCCAGCGAGCTCGGCATCTGGGCAAGGGGTGGCTGCCTGAGCCAACCAGATGCAATGAGATCCACAGCTGGGGCCAATTGCACCCGAAAATGACTGGCTGCGTCGCCTTGCCCCCTGCGGCGGGACGGGGATGCCACCAGAAGGGGGGACCCAGCTGGATTGGAGATTACGGATTTTGCTTTGGGACTCGCCCACCACAGTCTGATGCAGTCAGTCCACATTGTCCCTTTCAGACCCTCAGTGCCAAGCTGAATCGCCTGAACAAAACTGTGCTGGCGCTGTGTGGCTTTGGCGGGATGTCGATTCTTTAAATCTTTTTTCCAGTTCCCTTCTCCCACCCGCGATTTTTTGATCGATCTTTCCCCATCGCACCCGCTGGGCGTCATGATCTGGGTCGCGTGCGACGTCCTCTCGCTAACATGTTAATCCACGGCATCCACCGCACGAAACCGGCGAAAGCCGTCGGCGTGGTCCTCCTGCTCTGCTTCGTCTGGGCCTGGCTTACCAATGTCCAAGGCGTACGGCTCACCGACGACCTCGTTCCCGGGCGACAACACGCCGACAAGACCGCAAAGCCTGCGGGTAAGGCCCGGTCTCGCATTGGCAAAGTTACTGTTGCCGCCAACAAGCTCGCCAACGATGTCATCCGCCGCGCCCTCGCATCCCATGAGCGACACAACGCTCGCCATGGCTACGTCCACTTTATCGCCGAGAATCAGGCCGTCAGCAGCCTGATCGAACACGACCGCCTCCACCGAGCGAAGGGTGCTTGGACCAAGCCCGCCTACCTCCTGTCGGTTATTGTCGCTGAGCTCGAGAAGCCTGAAGAGGAGCGCTTGGAGTGGGTATAGTACGCATACGCCGTGTTTCCCGTCTACAGCTTACTCTTACTGACTCCAGCAACAGCTGGTTTGACGCCGATACTCTTGTCATGAACCTAGAGACACCCCTCGAGACCTTCCTCCCGCCTGCGAACCACAGCGCTCTCAACGAAGTCGACCTCCTTATCACAACGAACTGGGACGGACTCAACTCGGGTGTCTTCGCTATGCGGGTCAGCACCTGGTCTGTGTCCCTGCTTTCGGCTATCCTGGCATATCCCATCTACGAAAATACCCGTATGCAAAAGGACCGCTTCCGCGACCAGAGCGCATTTCAGTACCTGCTGGAGGATGGAAAGTCGCCCCTTGCCGAACTTCCGATGAAGGGCAGGGATCGCTGGGTCAAGGTGCCGATGCGCTGGTTCAACTCCCTCCCTGTCAACAATGCTTTCTTTAAGAACGGGACCTGGATCTTTGGCAAAAACATGACAAAAGCCATGCTCGACAACGGAACCACCGAGGTGTTTGATGATGGACATGGTGGGAAGGTCAACCCGTGGAAGGTCATGCAGGGAGACATGATTGTGCACTTTGCCGGATCATCAAATGTCAGAGAGAGCTGGATGGAGCCGTGGGCTGAGAGAGCTGAGCAGAACCTCCCGGAGTGGAACAATGCTACGACAAAATATCTGCTCAGGGAAGAAGCCAAGGAGTTCTGGAAGAAGACAGAAGAGCAGCTTGTCATTGACAAGGCCAAGTCCAAGGTCGAGGAAGAACAAAAACAAAAGGCTCTCAAGGAGAAGCAGAAGAAGGAAAAGGAGGAGAAGGACAAGAGGGAAAAAGAGAGGCTTGAAAAGCTGAGAATCGAGAAGGAGAGGAAGGTGGAGGACGAGGCGAAGAAGAAGCTTGCCGCGGCGGAGAAGAAGAAGCTGGATGCGGAGAACAAGAACATCCAGAATCACGAGAAGAAGCTGGCGAAAGAGAAGGCGCGAGACGAGAAGGCGGCCCAGCGTTCGGCGAAGCGAGCGCAGGAGAAGGCGAAGACGGTCGCGGTGCCATCAGAGACGGCGAAGCATCTCATCACTGATGCCGCGAAGGCATCGGCATCAACAACAACCCAGGCAACCAAACCGACCGCCGCGTAGCTTGCATCGATGAGCACAGTGGCCAAGCCGTGAAACAGCATGGACTTTTTACAGCAAGCGCGACGTTTCAGAGCAGCAAGCTGGCAACATTGTACATATACTGATAAGTCAGTTGTAATTTGTAGAATTGCATGGATAGAGAATACAGGCGTTGTGGCTTTGGCCCGGTTACTGTCTTGGATATCCATCTTCAGTTTCTCTCCCTGTTTCCCACGGTCGTTGAGGTCTTGGATGTCTGTGGTTTTCTGTTGTAACCCCTCAGCACCTGCAGCCCCTGAACGCGTCCTGGTTCGGCATGCACAGCGATCGCGCGGCGTCGGCCACCAGACCGGGGTTTGTCCTCAGCTGGATGGGGGAACGCCCAGCGACCCCGCACAGAACCCGGTTTTGGAGCGAAGAAGCGCTGAGAGCAGCCCTGTGCATACAATGCACTAAATAAAGGGGCCCTTGAGATTACGCGGCGCAGAATTATTGATCCTGGCATGGCTCTAGTCATGCGAATCGGGTCTCCAGCTGAAGTGCGAGAAGCCCACAATTGTCCCCGCTGACGACCTTGGCAGCCGTCAGAGGACGGAGCACTCGCTTGCGTCCCTTTTGGGCTGTGAGGCTCAGAATCCTGGAAAGCGTGCCATCCTTCGTTCGAATAATCTTTCGACGATTCTTCCCCTCACGACTTTCAACGATCGCGCTGCTGCTTGCTGCTGTGTTGCCTTACCGACGACGGTGATACCAGCCAGATCTTGCTGCATTAGTCAATGGCGGGGTAGTGTTGTGCGAGTCTACGAATCTTCGGATTTGCTGTCACTCTTTCCAGTTCTTTTTTTTTGTGTTTGTTGTCTCGTGTCCTATGGTCGATTCGTCTTCAACGCCGCCGAGTGTGTCGTGACGCCACACCGCGATCCGTTCCTCGCCGTTTCCGTTCCGAGGATTTCGAATTGGGGTGCATGCGATAGACGCCGTTTATTAGCCGACGATAAATCGACCGCCGTCTCGGCCACGCGAACCGCCGCAGGACGCGATCGGAGGACTGCGGCACGGCGCGGGGCCCCGCTTCGAACTCGGCCACACGGCACAGGAGAATATGGCTTCACACGGGACGTGGAAAGAGAAAGGGGACGATAGGGATGTCGAGGCGCAACTTTTGGACCCCAAGCAATACCCGCAACCGCCTGCGAGCCCGCAGATCGACTCCGAATACCAGGTTTCGAGCTTGACGAAACTGTCCTACCTGGGCCTTTATTTCTTGTGCAATATCTCATTGACGATATACAATAAGTTAATATTGGGAAAGGTATATGCTCGCGGCTCGGATCGTCGGCGACATTTGGCTAACTGAGACGTCCAGTTTGGGTATCCGTGGCTGCTGACGGCGCTCCACGCCGGTTCGGCATCGGTGGGATGCTACTGCTTGTTGATGAGGGGCCAGTTCACCCTCACCAAGCTGTCATACCAACAAAACACAGTGCTGGTGCTGTTTTCCATATTATTCACGATCAACATCGCGACATCCAATGTTTCGCTGTATGTTGGGCCCCGCCCCCTTTGATCCCACCCCGGGCCGAGTGCTAATGGTGCGATGACGTACAGTGCCATGGTCTCTATTCCCTTCCACCAGATCATGCGATCCACATGTCCCGTCTTCGCCGTTCTCATCTACCGCCTCCGCTACAAGCGCGTCTACTCGAACGAGACGTACCTCTCCCTCATTCCCGTCGTTTTGGGTGTCGGTCTCGCCACATATGGCGACTACTACTTCACTACGGCCGGGTTTGTCCTGACCCTGCTGGGTGTGATCCTTGCGGTCATCAAGGTACCTATCAGCCTCTGATGTCAAGCGCTCTTGTGCCTGGCGCTAACAGAATAACCTTCGCAGACGGTTGCGACGAACCGCATTATGACGGGTGCTCTGGCCCTGTCCCCGCTCGAGACACTTCTCCGCATGTCGCCCCTTGCTTTCGCGCAGGCCATCATCTGCGCTATTCTCAGCGGCGAACTCTCCGAATTCCGTCGCAACAATCCGGACGGGCCATCGCGAATGATGGTGTTTGCGCTGGCGGGCAACGGCCTGCTCGCCTTCCTCCTCAACGTCAGCTCCTTCTCGACCAACAAGGTTGCTGGCGCCTTGACCATGACGGTATGCGGCAACATCAAGCAATGTCTGACCGTATTGCTGGGCATCGTTCTATTCGGCGTCAAGGTTGGCTTCCTGAACGGGCTGGGCATGGCAGTTGCACTGTGCGGTGCAGCTTGGTACAGCATGGTGGAACTGCGATCCAAGGGGGCCAAGAAGGCCTCACCAGGTGGTGTAGGATCGGGGCCGCAGGTGAAAAGCTGATAGGAAAGCGTTCGTTTGTACATATTTGTGTTATTGCATATACGGCGGCAACAGGTGCATTAGACTTTACATTCAGTCAACTTCCTGGTTCATCCTTGAACTTGGTCTAGCCAACCTAATGTTCCCTTTCTGGCCGTCGCCTCATCCTCAACCCTTGATGACCATCCAACCCCATTTCTCATCATCCAAAGACCGCCTAAACGACAAGCCTCCCCAGTAGTCCCTCCCAAGGCCTCAACTTCGCCCCCTTTCCACTCTCCACCTCAGGCTTCACCTCATCCCCATCCTGGTAGTAATTCCCCACAACCCACTCAATCTTCCCCATCACATCTTCACCCGGCGTCCAAACACCCTCTCTCTCGGTAAAGTTCAACACGCTATACCACCTCTCCCCCGACCCCGCTGTCCTAACAAACGAGAAAATCTCCTCATTCCTCTCATCCACAAGATCGAACCGCCCGTAGATGAACACGTCCGGGTGCTCCTTCCGCAGCTTCAGCTGTCGCTGCCAAAAGTGATACACTGAGTCCGTCCCGTGAACAGTCTGGGCATCCGCGTTGACAGTGACGTGGTCTGTGTTGACCCTCATCCAGGGCGTGACATCTTTTGCGCAGAAGCCTGCGTTGGGGGCTTCAGACGTCCACTGGATGGGCGTGCGGCCGTTGTCGCGGGCTTTGACGCGGAGCATGCGTTTGGCGTGGGCCAGTTTGGTGGGGCAGTCGGCGTAGACTTTGGAGGCGCTGTGAGGGGGGGGGGGGTTAGGTGTGAGTGAGAGGGAAAAAGGCGGAAAGGGTAGGGGGGCTCACACGTTCCAGTAGTTGATGGATTCGATGTCTTTGTATTCGGAAGGGTCCCAGTCCGCGGGGACGTTGCGCATGCCGAGTTCTTCGCCTTGGTAGACGAAGAGGGTGCCGCAGAGGGTGGATTCCATGATGGAGAGGAGCTTGGAGCTGTGGACACGGTGCTCGTCCGAATCGTCGGCGAAGTGAGAGATGGAGCGGGGTTGGCTGGGGATGGCGGTTAGTAAGGAGACGGGGGAGAGGGGAAAGGAGTGAGCCTACTCGTGATTCTCGCAGTAGATGGCATTCCAGCCGCCATTGTTGCTCATGACCGTCTGCCAGCGGGATACGCGGCGACGAAGATCCGAGATGGTCCACTTTCTCTTGGAGAAGCGGGCGCTTCCTGGGATGTCATCAGGTTCCATGTCGATCTCGACAAGCTCGAAGTGAAAGATCATGTTGAGGAAGCCTCGCTCATGGTGGACGATGTTGAGGATCTCGTTCTCGTCGCTCACGCAGGGCATCTCGCCGACGGTGAAGACGTCTTCGTACTTGTCGAGGACCTCGTGCTTCATCTCGCGCAGGAACTCGTGCAGACGGGGCCCGTTGGCAAAGAACATGTGGCCGGGTTGGTAGGGATAGCCTGGCTTGTCGATGGGCGCGTCGGGGAAGTTTTGATCCTTCGAGATAAAGTTGATGACGTCCATGCGGAAGCCGGCCACGCCCCGATCGAGCCAGAAACGGAGAACATCGTGCACGACCGCGCGGACTTCGAGATTCTCCCAGTTAAGGTCGGGCTGCTCAGGGGTGAAGGCAGCGAAGTAGTACTCTTGGGTACCCTCGTCAAAGATCCAGGCCGAGTGTTCCTCGCCTAGGCACTGGCACCAGTTGTTGGGAGGCTGACGATTGCCCGATGCGTCATACTTGGGCTTCTTCCAGATGTACCAGTCACGCTTGGGGTTGTCAACAGACGCGCGGGATTCCAAAAACCAGGCATGCTGATTAGAGGTGTGGTTGACGACAAGGTCCATGACCAGCTTCATATCACGAGCTGAGAGCTCGCGGATGAGACGGTCGACATCCTCAAGGGTGCCATATGGAGGATAAATGCTCTTGTAGTTTGAGATGTCGTATCCCATATCAGCCTGCGGGCTATCGTAAACTGCAGGGTGGTCAGAGGAGAATAGCCAAAGGGAGAGGAATCAAGCAGTTCTTACTGGGTGACGACCATATTACATTCACTGGTAGACATATGTCAGTCATGGGTCGCAGAAGTCATTCAAATGGAACTTGAATGGCACTCACCTCCGAGAGCCTTCAAGTAGTCCAGCTTGGCTGTGATGCCATTGACATCACCGCGACCGTCTCCGTTGGTGTCGAGGAACGAAGCCGGATAGATCTGAAGATATGGTCAACATGTTGCTAGAAAAGGATTCTGTTTGTGATAGGAACAAATGCCACACAAGCAGATTCGCGGCAAGGAGAGTCATACCTGATAGACAACAGCCTCCTTCCACCACTTCTTGGCGTTCTGACCGTTGGTTTGGGCCATTTTTATTCCTTTGAAGCGTCTTTCTGTGGCTTGGATGAAAGAAAAACTTCTACCCCTCACGTAGGTAGGTATATTTGAGGAGTCCGCCGGACTGCGATGTCGCGGAACCCCACGTTCGGCGCCGGCGCCGACTCCGGTCCACAAAATAGGTACTAGTGCCAAGGCGCTTCCCCTGAATGCATCAACACGTGTCGAGAGATAGTCATTGGTTAGCGGTGCGTGTCTGTTGCCAGCCAGGGTTGCTTGCGGGATGCGTAAAAAGTCCAGTAGCGCTGCGGAGATGTGCCTTTTTGTACCTGAATCTCAGGCCAAGAAAAAAGCTATTGTCGCTGCAAAGTATTGTGCTGCCCTTGTCGGACATGGGTGAATTGATGTTTCCATGTTCGTTCACGGGGCGGCCCGTCCAAGGTCCGGGAGACGCACCCATTTTAAACTTTGTGAATCGAAGCACCTTATTTTGTTGGCGTGCGACGCGACTCGGCTGGTCACCAGACAACGGGAAATAACAATGCCACGAAGCAAATTCACCGGAAGGGAGGCGTGTCATTGGTGAATGTTGCTCCGTCTTGCTTGTTTGGCCTCAAATGAGGCGAGATTCGGGAAGTTGAAACTTCGGCACGACACACATTTCCGAAACTGCCAGCACAGCTGAGACTGAAAATGGATTTGTGAACCGAGCCCTATTGACGGCATAGATGGACAGAGAGAGAGAGGAGTACCCCGATTTCTTCCTAGCAATCAGCGCAGAGCCCAGCCAATCCAGTTTCGTTCAGATGCAGAGCGTACTTCACTTCATCCTTACCCAAGTGACCTGAAGTCTACACATAGAAACGGAAACCTAGATGAGCACTCGAGTTCTCAGACCGCTTCACAATATGGAAGTTACGCTGCAGATACATATGCGCTCCCATTCTCGGATTTCGATACCTATTGGGTATCTAGGTTGGCAGTTGTTGTAGGCCGTGGGTCCGGCATTCATTCAAAAGACAAGACCGTTGCTATGGTCAAAGGGTCAGCAGGCTCAGAGTCAGTGGTGAATGGGAAGAACGACTTAGTCACCTCGGTAGATCTGAATGAATTGATCATCGACAAATTGGCTTCCGACGCCAACAAGAACCTGAGAGAGGCTGTCTTCGGGTATGGCGTCAACCTCGGGTTTCTTGGGGCCCTGCGTATTGTCTGCAACCATAATGTCGTTATTTAGGGGCTGCGAGGTCTGTTTGTTCGACATGGAGCACTTCACCGGTGGTCGAAGTTGTCATCCTTGGGCGAGACCAACCGAGTCCACGGGGAGGGCTCTACGGTGCGAAGAGGAGACTCCCATCGTTTCAAGTAGGCGAAGCTTGCCTGCTCCTGTGACGCCATCTGAAGTCAGAGCTCAATATTCACTTTACCTAGGTGGGGGTTGGAGGGCCGTTGGAAGGGAGCTCAGTAATTGCATCACCAAGTCTCTTCTCCCTTGCCTGCGGTCGGACCTCGGGGCGCGATATCGGGACGAGATTGGCGTCGGGAGCGTTGGGTGACAGTGGGCTGTAAGGGGGGGGGGGGGTTCCGGCATCCTTCGGTGGCCGCACTGGCCGTTGAGAGTGCGCCTTGGTAAACAAAAGGCCTGCTCGCGTTGCCGACCCTGCGCAGTCCAGATGACCGTGTGTCGTCGCTGCCAAGACGGATATCATGGCTCGAA
Organism: Podospora aff. communis PSN243; assembly: GCA_033296975.1. Classification (NCBI taxonomy): domain Eukaryota; kingdom Fungi; phylum Ascomycota; class Sordariomycetes; order Sordariales; family Podosporaceae; genus Podospora; species Podospora aff. communis PSN243. The sequence goes on along the minus strand of MU865916.1, from coordinate 624,353 downwards.
CGCTCACTATCATTCCACGCACCAATTCGTTGCAAAAGCTGTTAGCAGCCCACCCACCGGGAAGGAACCCTCTGCCCCCCGTTCACCCCCCTGTCAGGCATGCGGTCCTGCCTCTGCCTCGGGCTTGCAGCAACGGCAGTCGAAAGAACAGCCCATTGGCTAGGGCGCAGAGCGTGGTTCGCAGCTAATCCCAAAAAAGGACCTTTACAGTCCAAGCCAGTCCCGAATCGAGGCGAAGCCCTGCAGACTGCCCAGGTGTGCGGACACATCCCACCAGGCCTCCCGCGGGTCTCGTGTTGACCGTTCGCTGCGATGACGGATCGAACGACGTCCTGTCAGCTGCATCCACTTTCCACCTTCATCTTTTTCTCATTAATCCAAGGCGAAGCGGTCGTGGCCCAACGTGCGACATCCATACACGACGCGAATTGTTTTCCTCCGCAATTGCAGTTTTGGCAAGGACCCTTACTGGGACACTGGACTCCCTGTCTCCGGACCCCGCAGGTGCCTGGAGGTGGGCTGCTGCACAATCGGTGTTGATGGGCGAGACATTGTGCGGTCCATTGCAGTGGCCTTTGTCGACACCTCGGGCCCCGCCACGGGTCTGGAGGTGACCCGATGGGTGAGTGGCTGACAGACTTCAGTTATTGTGCATTCTCCATGTTGACCATGACCAGACTCCTGCAATCAAGGCGCGGGCTTCGAGGGGCATCACGTCCAAGACGACTCGTTCCACTGGTTCGCAGCTCCAGGCAACCAACACGACAATGGGGGGTCGCACGACATAGCATGTCAACAACACCATCCATATGGTCGTCAGAACCAGCCCGGGGGAGAGCCCATGGACGTTGACTTCGATCTTGACTCAATCTCCTGGACCGATGAGCTCGACCACTCCTTCACTGACGCCAACCTGGACCTTGGTCTTGATCTCCACGAACCTTCAGTAGCGCAGCACCAACCCGGCTTTGGAGCCGTTCCTCTGGATTTTCTCTTTGCCGAAGACGAGGCCGCTTTCCCAAGCTTTGTCGGCCACGACCAAATGCCTGATGCGCAAATGCACGGAGACACCAATGGTGCCATGATCCTGTCGCCCATCAGCCATTGGCCGTCGCCTGATGTCCTTTCGCACGCCGAGGATCCCACACCCGAACGACTCCGTAGCCAGCTTGCTCTCCTTTCCGAGGGCTCTTGTGGTGACGAGCTGGTCTTCAAGAACTGTGATGCGTCCAAGGCTGTGCTGCTGCACGGCCTAGCTATGGACTTCGGCCTCAACTACACGCACGATGCCACCAGCAAAGACGTCTCCATCACTCGTGCAGCGAACCCGACCCCCAACGCCATGTCTTTCCATTCCAAGGCTCCATCGATTGTCCTCAGTTCGCCGTTTGAGAATATTTCCTTTCCATCACAGGTCTCTCTCGACACGGATAGTCTCATGGATGGGACCCCTAGCGTGCTGTCTCCGCCACCCGTCGAGAGGACCCAGCAGCTCTCTCGGCGGCCAAGTCGAAGTCAACGCATCAGTGATTCGATCAGCAAACACGTGTCAACATGGAAGTCGTCCATGTCCAAGGGCGGCGGTGGCCGTCGAGGTCCACTTACCGAAGACGGTCGTCGTGATATGAAAGTGCTCGAAGTCGCTGGTGGTGCTTGCTGGAGATGCAAAGTTCTTCGTCGAAAGGTAGGCTAGTTGACTTTCTGTGACGAGTATTCTAGCAGCTGATACTTTTCAGTGCGACCCTGGAAGCCCTTGTCGATGCTGTTTGCAAAGCGTTCCAATGCCGCATCTCGGCGATGACGCTCCTCTGTGGCCTCTGATCGGTTGTCGTCGAGGACCCCTCCGCGATGCTTTGCCTGTTCAAGTCCTTTGCCCGGCCCTGCTCAGGGAGGCAAAGGTGGAGTCGCCAGAGATGGAGGACGACTACCGACCACGCCGTTCCTTGGACTTTGCCGACCGATGTTTGCTGTCGGCTGAGAGTCAGAGACTGGCCGATATGAAAGCAGTATTGGAGGGCGCTTCTTACAAGCTGTCAATTTCGGACCCTTCTGCTCGGCGATCATTTGTCTCCTTTGTTGAGACCGGCCGTTACCGAAATCAAGAGTCTCTGCACAAGACTTTGATTCTCGAAGATGAACCAATGACTTACATGGAGATGATTGCCACCATCGCTTGGGAACTGGCCGAGAACCATACCGTACTGCCGTTACTGGAAATGAAGTCGTGGGAAGAGTTTATGAATATGCTGGAAACGGCTTGCATCTACGAGTCCGAAGTTGGCCAGGTGAGTCCAAACATCGCTGAGAAAGTCTAGATGCTGACCATTGTTCAGACTTCGTTGGTGATGATCTCAATGGTGTGTCTCAGACACTGTCTTGAGGCGTTGCGACTCCACTCAGCAGGCCTTCTCGTGGAAGAAGAGCACATCGACTGCAAACCAGGACTGTGCCAGGTTCAGTGCATCCAAGATCTCTCATACTATGTTGAGGCCTACGTCACCGAGCTTTCATCTGTGGTTTTCAACAAGGAGAATATGAGGGACCGACGTTGGTGGCTGTCGACTTTTTACAGCCTTTGCATCCAGAGCTACGTTCGGCATGCACTGGTTGCCATCGAGAAGCAGCTGCGTTTCGCGTCAGCTGAGGATGTCTCGGCGGAAGACCTTACTGGCACGCAATATTTGCACCTCGCTGCGATTCTCTTCACGGCCGCTTCCGCAAAGTACGACCCCTTACTTGGAGGCAGACTCCAATACGCCTTGACGGAGAATTCGGTTATCCCAGAGACATCGGTCCCCGAACTGCACCATTCGTCTGCACGAGCCGCCTGTGAGGTGGATAAATGGCCCGAAGCAGGTGTCAAAACCTCGTATCAGTTTCTCCGGCGGTTGCTGCAGATTGGTTCTCTGGACTTTGAGCAGGAGCAGAACGATTTACAGCCGATCCGCACCTCAATTTCGTCGGGAAGGTTGACGCCCGAGACATTGAGGCCTGCTACAGCATCACGATACAGCATTGGCGGAAACTCTAGCAGCGGGAACCTGTCTTGGCCAAACGCAATGGCCGCCCCGCCGCTGGAGCAAGAAGCAGGCGAAGAATTGTCGGGCGAGAACGTAGCTTCTCCGAAGAAGCAAGCTGGTAACAAGAAGAGATGGTCCGCAGAGACTGGCTATTCGCTGTGGTCGGCTACTAGCGTCTCCAACGCAAGCTCGTTGAGTCTGGCAAGAACATTTCAGTCGGATGTGACCAGTATTCATGAAGTCGAAGAGGACATGGGCGAGGGGCTGGCACTTGACGACACACGCCTTGAGCCTCTGCAAGAAGTGCCCCAAACTCCTGCCCCGGAAGCACCCAGCGGTAGCTCAAGTACCGGGCTACCGGTCGTTTGCCATTGCTGCCCTAGAGCACCGCAGCGGTTTAGAACAGTGGAAGAACTCGCGTACGTTGTTGACTTCCCATGTCCCATGATTTGAAAATGATACTGACCCCTGCGCAGAAAGCACGAGACCGAGAAACCATATCCATGTGCACGCTGCAAGCGGCGCTTCAAGTCTCCTGCTGAAGCGGATCGACACACCAAAGCAGTTCACATCAAGTCACACTACTGGACTTGTAAAGCAATGGACGAACCGTCAGCCGTCTTCCACCAGGAAGTGTACGAAGATGGCACTTATGACATCTGCGGGTTTTGCGGAGGCGGGTTTCTCCGGAACGCCGACGGAGTCGAGGGCGAGGAGCGGAGGGTTGCAGAACTTGTCAGTCATTTGGAGAAGGTGCACCATTTTGGCGAATGTAATCGCGAGAAGGAGTTCTATCGGGTGGATAACTTTCGGCAGCATCTCAAAACCACACACGTGGCGAAGCAGGGGAAATGGCTCAAGGATTTGGAGGCAAAGTGTCGAACAACGACAAAGGGGAGTCAGGGCGTTGTTGGCTAAATCATGGAGTTCTTGGAGGGCCAATCAGATTTCCATTTTGGATATGGTATATTGGAAAGTTAAAATCTCTTGTTCCTGGCTGTCTGGGCTGCATCTGTACACTTCAGAGCCATTGTGATTGAGAAGTTCGAGGACTTGATTCAGTGTGTTCAAGGACTGGAGCAGAATGGGTTGAAGGTGTTGTCATTGCTAGCGCGATTCTCATTGTTGTCACTGCTGCAATTTTAGCGTCGCAGGCTGTGTTGCAACAAGGAGTTCAGGGGTACAAAGGGCGATGTGGGGAAATCCCGCCAATGCATTTCCGGCCTCGGCTGGCCAGTGAAGCTCACATGGTCCCAAAACAAAAACAGGGGTCTCACCGACGAGACCAACTGCCATTTATCGCCGTCGAGGGAGCCTCGCCTTCGACTCCTACTCTTTCTCCTCTTTGGCGTTGTGAAACAACAAACGCTCATCAAAATGTTACCCCGATCCATTTCCAGGATCCCATGGCGCCCCGCGGCCCTCAAATTCACATCCTGCGGCCCATGCCACCGCGCCTTCTCCATCACACCCCCCCGGCTCCTCATGGCCACAGCAGGCTTCACCGAAACCCAGCTCACCGTCCGCGACGCCGTCAGCCAAGTCTGTGCCGCCTTCCCGCCAACTTATTGGCGCGAACGCGACCAGCTCGCCAAAGACCCAACTGGATTCCACGCGGCCTTGGCCAAGGACGGATGGCTCGGCATCGCGCTGCCCGAGCACCTCGGCGGTGCCGGCTTGGGCATCTCCGAAGCGACCATGATGATGCAGACCATTACCGAGTCCGGAGCAGGCATGGCAGGGGCGCAAAGCATCCACGCAAACGTGTACGCTACGCAGCCGCTGGCGCGGTTCGGAACGGAGGCGCAGCTGCAGGAGACGATTCCGGGGATTATCAAGGGGGAAACGAGAGTGTGCTTTGGCGTGACGGAGCCGGATGCGGGTTTGGATACGCTGCGTTTGAGCACGGTGGCGACGAAGACGGCGGATGGGGGCTATAGAGTGACGGGGAAGAAGATTTGGATTACGTGCGCGCAGGTGGCGAAGAAGATGATATTGCTGGCGAGGACAACGCCGCGCGAGGAAGGGGGGAAGGCGAGTGAGGGGTTGTCGTTGTTTTGTATCGATTTGGATAGGGGGCATCCGGGGTTGGAGATGCGGAGGATACAGAAGATGGGGGGGCGAGCGGTGGATGCGAATGAGGTGTTTTTTGACGAGTATCCGATTCCGGGGGATTCTTTGATAGGGGAGGAGGGGAAGGGTTTCAAGGTCATTTTGCATGGGATGAACGCGGAGCGGTGCTTGCTGGCCGGAGAAGCGCTGGGGTTGGGATATGCGGCGCTGGGCAAGGCCGCGGAATATGCAAAAGAGAGGGTGGTCTTTGGGAGGGCGATTGGAATGAACCAGGGGGTTGCGCATCCGTTGGCGGATGCGTACATGAAACTGGAGGCGGCCAAGTTGGCAACCTATCATGCGGCTAGGCTGTATGATGCGAGTAGGGAGGATAAGTCAATACGGATGGATGAGGTTGGAGTGGCATGCAATAGTGCCAAGTATCTGGCGGCGGAGGCGGCGTTTACAGCTTGCGAGAGGGCTGTGTTGGCGCATGGGGGTATGGGATACGCCGTGGAATTTGACGTTGAGAGGTGGTTTCGAGAGTGTCTCGTTCCGAGGATTGCGCCTGTCAGCAGAGAGATGATTTTGAATTATGTCAGCGAGAGGGTCTTGGAACTGCCGAGGAGTTATTGAGATGGCTAGCAGGTAGTACGGGGTAGATTTGAATGTATCATCTAGGTTGACGGTTTTCTCGGAAGCCGAAAGTCGTTTCCAGCGTATTGGAAAGGCTTCCCTGTTGCTCGAAGTTCCGCTTCAATATCCATCAGGCGATTGTACTTGACAACTCGCTCGCCACGACAAGGTGCACCTGATTTCAAATCGCCGGCCCCAAGGCCCACGGTCAAGTCGGCAATGAAGTCATCCGTTGTCTCGCCGGATCGGTGCGAAACAAAGACGCTCCACCCATAACTGAATGCGAGCTTTGCTCTGGAAAGAAGTCAGTGACCACATGCCACGGTAATAGGACAGAGGGCTGGATGCATACGCTTGAATGGCTTCAGTGACAGTGCCTATCTGATTCATTTTCAAAAGCATAGCGTTGCAAGCCTTCTTCTCATGGGCTTCTTTGAGCCTCTCCACATTTGTGACAAGAAGATCATCGCCCACAAGCTCAATCTCACATGTCTTGTTGAATTCACTCCAGCTGTTCCAGTCATCCTCGGCAAAGGGATCTTCCAATAGAACAATCGGATATTGGCTGATGAAGCGCTGATAGAGTTCGGCTAGTTCCACGGGGGATACCAGATTACCTGACTCTTGCTTCAGCCCAAGGTTGTATGATCTTCCATCAAAAAACTCGCTCGACGCAGGATCAATTGCGTACTTGATTTTGTTTGTGTAACCGCATTGGGCAACTGCCGTCTCCAAGAGCTCAAGAGCTTGCTCGGGCATCGAAATTGGTGGAGCAAAGCGCCCTTCGTCGCCAATTCCGGTTGCTGTTGTCCAATCTCGTGAGTATCAACCCACGAGCGAGGCGGTATAGGTATCAGTCACTCACCAGCCGACCCATGTTTTCCCGCGACCACGTGCTTCAGGCGGTGATAAACCTCGGCTCCCATTCGCATGGCCTCCGCAAAGGTCGTTGCTCCTACAGGTGCTATCATGAATGCCTGGAAGGCCATCGTGTTCCCAGAGTGCACTCATCCGTTCAGAACGTTCATGAATGGCACTGGAACGATATACTGACCCGATAAGCCCGCCTCTTCTCGAAGAAACTCATACAGCGGTACTCCCTGGGTCGACATCAGCCAGGAAGTCGGCGGGAGAAAGAAATGGAAACAGGGGGACTTACAGCTTCGGCAGCACCAGCCCTCGCGCAAGCCATGCTGATACCGAGTATGGCATTTGCACCAAGACCTGCTTTGTTCGGCGTCCCATCAAGTTGGCGCATGCACCGATCAATATCTTTCAGCTGAGTGCGGACGTCGAATTTTTTGATAAGCGTAGGGCCAATCAGATTCTCCACGTTGGAGACCGCTGTTTCGACTCCTTTTCCATCGTATGCGTTGCTGATGGAATCTCGAAGTTCAACCGCTTCATGTTTTCCGGTTGATGCCCCCGATGGAACGAGTGCGCGGAAACAGCCTCAGAATTTGTCAGTTTTGATTGCGGTCGAGCAACTGAAGGATGGGCCACCTTTGGATGTCTCAACCTCGACTTGGACTGTAGGGTTCCCCCTCGAATCGAGTCTCTGGGCTGCCCTCACAGCTGTGATCATGGCGTCGTGATTTGACCCAATCCAATGCCTCGGTGATTGGATTTCTTTGTTGAGATTGATGAGGATTTCCTTTTTTTTGCGGCACACGGAATAAAGTTAAGTGGTTACGTCAATCTATCGAGCCGAAATATCAAGGTTCATCTCGGATTTGTCTCGACGTATGGTTGTGCTCCACTCATACGTACTTGCGTGTCAACCATCCGTCCCATGTGTTTGAATTTGAATCCGATAGTCAGTGATATGAGAGCGTATCATGCCGTCAATATCGGACCGTATTCGCGATGGGGATGATGAAATGGCGCCATCTTTGAGCGTGGTCGATGTCGCCATGATTCTGTTGGCTGAGCCAGATGATGGAATGCGGGTGAGTGAGTACGTTGCGACAGACACGCCGAACCAGGGGTTCATGAAGCGCGTTCCTGCGCATCAACAGTGGCCTGCGCAGAAGGAATGCGGTGGTTCAAAAAAAGAACACTCGCCGACGTGAAACGGAGTCTAGGCGGTGTTGTGCCCAAGTTGGTCAGAATGGACAGAGGCGGCCTGGACTCACCGCACTTGCCGCATAATGGGAGGGGCTAGCAAAATTAACGTTTTGAAAGGAGCACCTAAGATTTCCACGTCACAGCAAACAGAGGTCCCCTCTATTTGCCAGCACTGCCCCACACTGGGACACGCCATGGGTCACGGACGAAATGGCTGGGTTCCAACTGCACACTTCACTTGTACCCCGACGAAGATCCTCAGCAGGAGATGCGGCTTTTGTGCAGCGTTGACGAAAACATCTGAACCCACGGTGAGCGTGGCCGATGTTAAGATGGTGCCTGGACTAATATCCAGGCTGCAGCAATTCAAATTGCTATTTTCGTTGGGCACTTTGCATTGCCGGGGTCTCGATTGAACGGGTCGAGCACCGAGTCCTGCAGCGTGCAGCCAACGACTCGACCCCCATGCACCACCAACTGGCACGGAGAAAAAAAGTCAGCACAACTCCCAAGAGTGAAATTCTACATTACCGCTTCCAGTCCAATATGATGCTCTCCTATCAAGACGACAGAGCAACGCAATCGACTCATCACAGACCGGAGCCGTGACGGATGCACAACGAGAGCCAGAGAAAGACATTTCAAGACCATCTTCGACGCGACTTCATTGTTGTGTTGCGCTTTCTCCGCCAGCGTATGCATTAAACGCAGGAACGAACTCCCAGAGCATGAAAAAATGCTCTCTTCATGCAGGCTTGGCAAGACGCATCCCCTGGAGTGTGATGCCTTGAGCAATCTCCACCAGGCCAGGTTGAGCAACAGCACTGAGGCATCCATGATCAATACGAGGACGACCGACCTCTCCATAGGCGCCATCGCCGGAATCTGCGCAGGCGGTGGGCTGGTATTGATTGCTCTCGTGGCAGCTTTCATGTATCGATGCGGTTGGTATGCTAGGCAGAAGGAAGAGGAGATGGAAGAGTGCGTCGTGTCATCAACATTGCCTCCTGGCGCGTTGCAGTCTGCCGCCAGCGAGCGCGGCTTGTCGATGGATCCATACCCGGGCCTAGGAAATCAGAGTTTTTATCGAAGTAGGTGTTTCAACATCGGTATCCGTTCGACCCTGTGCTGATACGTCTCCCAGATTCCAACTCGAGTCTTGTGGTACTCAGTCCTGCTTTTTCTTCACCGACACTCACAACGGGCTCATATCCCCAGAACTTCGACGCTTCAGGCAGCACCCCGTCAACGCATAACTCATGTTTTGGTTTCTATTCCCTTTTATCGAACAGCACAGGCAGTTCTCCCTTAAGCCCATCAGCGGAGCTACCAATCACAACTCCTCCGGCGAGACAGGAACTGCCAGCAAACCCTAGAGCACAGACAATGGCTCCGCCATTACCAGCATTCGCATTCACACCAGCAACACCAAGATAATCTTATTCTTAATCATTTCCCTTTGTCAAATGAGATACCACCTTCACCCAGATCCGATCCCCTTGAACTTTGCTGTGATGTTGGTGATTACCTCTTCGACAGGCAGTCTCTCCATGGAGCTTGCTCCATAGAAGCCCTGGACGCCAACGGTTTTGCGCAGAACGTACTCAGCATCATCGGATGTAGCGATGGGACCTCCATGGCAGAGAACAATGACGTCTGGCTTGACGGAGGCGGCGGCATCTCGAATCTCCTGGATCAACTTGACGCATTCATCAAGGCTTTTCCCTGGGTACTTTGACCCGGCTCCAATGGAACCACCCGTGGTCAATCCCATATGCGCTACAACAATATCGGCACCAGCTTCCGCCATCCGACGGCCCTCGTCGGCAGTGAAAGCGTAGGGGGTGGTTAGCATACCCATCTTGTGGGCCAGCGCTATCATCTCCACCTCGGCCTGGTATGGCATGCCGGTCTCCTCCAAGCGTTCGCGGAACTCGCCATCGATGAGGCCAACTGTGGGGAAGTTTTGCACACCTGCGAAACCTAAATCGCGCAGCTGGGAGAGGAACTGCGGCATTTGACGAAAGGGATCTGTTGCGCAAACACCGGCGAGAACTGGGGTGTACTTCACGACGGGGAGGACTTCGCTTGCCTGACCAGTATGAGTCAAGAGTTCAATGGGTTTATTGAGACGATGGACTAATTACCATCTCTAGGACCACGTCGTTTGCGTTGCCATATGGCATGAGCCCTGCAAGTGAGCCCCGCCCAGCCATGCGAAACCGACCGCTGTTATAGATGATGATGAGATCACCACCGCCGGCTTCGATGAATTTGGCCGAGAGGCCGATGCCGGCTCCAGCGCCGACGATGGACTTGCCAGCATCGATCTGGCGACGAAGGCTGGCCAGGATCTCATCTCTGTTGGTCGGTGGCGCCATCTTGCTCAAAGTCTCGTTTCAAGAGAGGGGGTTCAGGGGTATGTTGATTTTGGATGAAGTGAAGATAAAGGGGAAACATCAATACCACATGCGAACAAAGAAAAGTTACCCCGCTGGACAAAGTACCACTCACTGATTGGATATTACGTCACCCTTTTATTGCGGATCTTGACATTGTCCACCCAACAAGGATTATATCCAAGACATGGGCATCAATTAGTTTGGATCTCACTTCCAGACGCGGCGAATAACCCCCTCACAACCCATGACATGGCGACGGTCGCTCTCGTTGGAACCTGCGATACCAAGCTGGAGGAGCTCCTGTTCCTCCGTTCACAAATTCTCCAGCAACATGGGGTCCAGGTGTTCATGATCGACGTTGGGCGCAGCCATGTCTCACATCAAGCCATCTCAATCACTCGATCCGATCTGGTCACTCGGTTCGGAGGCAACAATCCACCCGACACCTCGAACCTCCCGCGAAGTGATCTCATCACCTTCATGTCATCTTGCGCAACCAACGCCGTCGGTTCTCTCTTTGCTGCGGGTCGCATCCATGGAATCATCTCAGCGGGTGGCTCAGGGGGCACCTCCCTCGCCGCCCCCGCCCTGCGGACTGCACTTCCCATCGGGTTCCCCAAGCTCATCGTGTCTACCGTTGCCAGTGGCGACACAGGACCTTATGTAGGCGAATCTGACATCGCCATGCTCTATTCCGTCGTCGACATTGCTGGACTCAACCCCGTGCTCCGCGATGTACTCGGCAATGCGGCCGCCTTCATCGCCGCTGCTGCACTAGGATACGCCGCACGACAATCTCAACCCCAATCACCAACACAGAAGAGCAAAAAGCGGATGGGCATCACCATGTTTGGGGTCACCACACCAGCCGTGGACGCCATCCGTCGATATCTATCAGACTTGTCCCCCGACTACGAAATCCTCGTCTTCCACGCCACGGGACACGGCGGCCGCGCCATGGAGAAGCTCATCTGCGAGGGAGCCATCGATGCCGTCATCGATCTCACCACCACTGAAGTCTGCGATCTGGTTGTCCCGGGATCTGTCATGTCCGCAGGACCAGAGAGGTTATCAGCCGCAGCGGAGGCGGGGATTCCTTGTGTGGTATCACTAGGCGCAACGGACATGGTCAACTTTGGACCGAAAGAGACGGTCCCGGAACGATATGCGGGGAGGAAGCTGTATGTTCACAACTCTGCGGTCACGCTCATGAGGGTTGATGAGAATGAGGCGAGGAAGATTGGGGCGTTCATCGCGGGAAAGGTCAGGGCGTCCAGGGCGCCAGGGAGGGTGGAGGTTTGGATTCCAAAAGGGGGAATTAGTGTGATGTCGAAGGGGGGAGGGGTGTTTGAGGATAGGAGAGTGGATGAGGTGTTGTTTGGAGCGGTTAAGGAAGGATTGGAGGGGAGCGGAGTACGGGTGGTGGAGGATGAGAGGGATGTGAATGATGGAGGGTTTGCAAGGGATGTTGCTGCGGCGCTGGTTCGGCTGATGGGGGAGAATTGAGGAGCTTCATGATTCCATGATTCCATGACAGATAGCGGCGACTATGCGATGGACTTGTTTCGATTCAAGTATGCATGCTATCTATTTCAAACGCAACAGAAGATCTGCGGCGACTCCGCCGTGCCGAATTTATGTCCTTCTGTGCACACTGACATCGCCTCTTCAGACCAAATACACAGGATTATGGATCTCCAAATCCGCCTCCTAGGCGCGCCGGATAAAACCAAAGTACCACATTCTGCCATCAAATCCACGCGGCACGGTCATTCCCTTCCATCCTCACCCTGGCACAAGGGCGTCGATCGGAGACAACTCAGCTCCGTGCCTCTTAATTGCTACCTCAACGCCGCATCCAGTCCCACTCACTCGGAGATTCCTCCGGCGACCAAAATCACAATCGCCACCGCTAAATCCAAATCTGAATCTTGGCCGAGTATCCAAACAGCTAATACCTAGCTGCCTCATCTTGTCTTGGATCTTCATCACTAGACAGCAAAAACTCAGGCATGGGCGCTGAGCTAATCAGCTCTTCTCCCCTTTTCACTGGGTGCCTGAAACCCCAGTTTTGTTTGAGCCGTCTCTTTTTCGCTTAAGTCCGAGCACGGGGTTTCTGCACACCCCCACTAATGGAACACACTAGTGTTAGTGCATACACCTATTTTGCACTTTAACACTAACAGTACACTCACGTAATACTATATTAGTAATAAGGTTTAAAAATATAACGAAAATATAATAAAATATATTAAAAATAGTAAATATATATAAGTTAACTTTTATTACGAGAAAAATTTAATATAAAATAGTATAAATAAAATATATAAAAGTATAAAAATGTTATAAAAATCTATATAATAATAACTGTGACGGCTGACCTCAAAGGAACACACACTGCCAATGCGCCAACCTACCAAAGGTGTGCCAGAATAACAAGGTTGCTTCCTTGCATTCTGAATGTGTGTTATATAGCCCTGACGGCTACGCCGTCACAATAACTATATATTTTATAACAGTTATAAAATGTTAATTATTTTACTAGTAATTATTATAAAAATATATTAAAATTATAAATACGTATTAAAAATATATATATTTTAAAATAAAATCTAACTTTATACTCTATATTTATATTACGTAAATAATTACATATAATGTAAAAATACTAGTAAATTTTAACTTAAAAAAACTATTTATAAAGGTATTATTTTTAATAATCTAATTATGTAATACTTAATTTCACTATTCTATTTCAGGAATCTTAGTGGATTTTGTAATATTTATTACGTAATTTTAAAACATTGATTAGGCGAGATATAAGTGGGGTGTTTTATGTGGAGATGTTAGTGTTTAGCTGTAAAATGGCTGTACGTACTAACGTTCCAGAAGTAGGGGAGTGCAGAAACCCGGTGCTCTGACTTACCTCCGGTGCCTTAGTAGGTAGGTTACACAGGCATCCAAAATCCTGCGTGTGGCGCCAGCCCTGCTCTCAATGGTCAGATTTCGGGTCGGGGTTTTCCCACTACTGTGAAAAGCACTCACGCGGGGAAAGTCTATTCTGGGACGCAGGCCCCTCGGCGGCCCCCAACGTCAACCTGGAACTTTTTCTTTTTCGCTTGAGACTCGAGAGCCTTGGCAAGAGGTTTCTGCCTTTTGAGACTCGAGGACATGGGAGAGCCTCGTTGACTTGACAGGGCTGCTGCAACCCCCCCGAATTTGAGAAAGTTTTAATACAGCATCTGTTCTAAAGTGAATGCCGTCGTGGTGGGTGGTATTCCGTTTTTTGGGGGTTGACCGGCCGTCCCATGTCCTGATTCAGGGGTCGGTCTGTCTGTACGTCTGCCGTGCAGTATGCACCAGCCGAGCTGGGGTCGATGCACGTGTTGAAAGGGCTCCTATTCGAGCCTTTGTGAGCCGGACTGGACGTCGGGTGCCCCGGCGAGAAGCTGGGTCCTCAACCCCAGAGCGGAGATGCCCAGTCCGCGTGGCCATTGCTCCTCTATTGGCCTTCGCCCCCGTCAGGCAGCTAGAGCCAATGTGTTACAGTAGCCGGCCAACTATCTCCCGAGGCTCCCCAGCTCCCAATGCCTTCATTTCCATAGGGCGCAGCGTTGTCCTCCCCACCTCTAGCTCAACCGTGCTTCAGTCGGATTCGTGGGGGCCGTCTGTTCGCCCGCTGTCGTCTGGTGTAACCCTTGTCCGGCGAGCTGTCTGTGAGTGGGGGATCTGCGATTCTTCGCGTTACGCGTGGCAGCTACAGTGGGTGTGGATGATGGCACTACCTGAATTCATCCCGTCCTCCGGGTCTGGCATTTTCGTGGGCTGCTTACTTGAGCCGATGTTTCGGAAGAAAATCCGGCGAAAATCAGCGTTACGTGCGAACTTCAAGAGGTCTTGGCGAGGATAGTAAAGATGGTGCGGTGGGAATAAGGTCCGAGTAAACAGTGCTCCCTTGGGAAGGTGAACAAATTTTTTTTAAATTTTTTTAGAGAATGACTATTCAGTGACAACTTTTATGCCATAGCGGTCTGCTCCACAAGATTCCTGACTGTGCACACTAGTGTCTGCAACTTCGTTTTTCTCCTGTCAACCTGCTGGAAAGCCGTCGCTGCCATACCGTATTGCTGATGATGCGTTGCATTCCCAATTTTGTCAAGCGAATGGGAGAACGACGGCGAGCCTGGCGATTCCGATTCTTTGTCTACCCCCGTGATCGTGAGCAGTCCAGCTAGGGAGAGGTCAAACTGGCTGAGTAGATGAATAGCCAGTTTAAGCGTATTGTCGGCCTCACTGGTTTTTGTTGGCAGTGCTTCCGAAGAGCGGTGAGACTGAAGAGGGCTCCCCAAAGAGTCGACAATAGCCTCGAGAAGCTCCTGGAATAGGGCCAGGATGATCTGCTGGCAAGCCAATGCCATGAGGCAGAACGATGTCTCTAGACTTTCGCTTAGGTCTGTGTGCGTGGACAGTGGAGCGGGCCAAGAGTCTATCCCAAACCGGCACGATGTTGTGTATCTGTTCGTCAAGCTGACTAACGAGCATCCAACCTCGAAGATGTCGTCGACTAGTGGTGAAGAGCCAGAAACAGCGATGGGGAGAGTGGAGCGTGCAATCTGACAGATGCGCTTGTGGATTTGGCCCAACTCTCCGAAATGGCCTTCGAAATCCAGGCCTTGATTGTGCCATACAAAGTCCGCGGCGGGCAACGCGTCAGAGACAGAAGCTGTGAAGGAGGTCTTCAAGAGTGTCGGGTTGCAGTCCGTTGTGTCTGCTGCAGGTAGAGCCGAGGATCCCAAAAAGTACATGGGATCTGGATAGGGTACGGACACGCGATTTAGGTCAAAAGACGGGACGAGCCAGGGACTGAGCCCGACCAACGTCCCCTGGTCTTCTGTGCCGAGGTGAGAGATTGGAGTCATCATCCCGGCCGCGTCCAGCATTGAGGCTTGAGAAGACGTTTGACCATTGGGGGGCGAACTGTATGGCTCTGGATCGACCGAGGTGGTCACGCCAATGTAGGGGTTTGATATCGGCAATGGTGAGTTTGACGTTGATCTCGTGGGTGATGGCGGAAAACGGGTCGAAAACGGCGTGGAAGATGTAGATACCCTTTTGCGGCATCCCGACGGTGAGTTGCGAGTCAACCTGGGCCGTCCTGACCGGAGCTGAGCTATGACAAGCGTCAGTAAGTGGAGTCCTGGGACGGGGGCATCGTCAAGCATACGACTGAAGATGCAAAGCGCTCCCGCCTTCCTACATCGTCTGCAAGGAAAGTGGGAAACAAAGTGGCCATTCGAGTTGACCTGATCGTCTGCGGTGCCTCCTGGTGTGAAGATCTCTTCTGGACCATCGGTAAGACAGCGGACTTTCTGGTTGTGGCAGCGATCGCAGGACTGCCGCCGGGGCATAGGAGCTGTGGGGGCTGACATGATGTTTGTCAGATTAGATGCGCTTGCTTGCCGCTGTTCGTCTCTGTGCTTCTGGCTTCTGCTATGATCCAGGCCGGCCTGCGGCGGAGGGTGTAGTATTCATAGCCCGAGGCCCTATTGCTGATGGCCTGGGGAGGGAGAGGACCTTTGAGCGCATGCCGTGAAACATACGGGCGAATGTAGCCATGCGGCGTTCTGCTGCAGCAGTTGTAGTGCCTTTGATCGTGGTGTCGTCGCACCAGCCCCAGCCGACAAGGTTAGAACTGAAATCTGCATGCAGGCCACCCCTCCATTCATTGGTGCCCTTGGGAGTTGCCGCTTACCATTGGCTGCCCACCCGCAGAAGGTTGCCGACCGAGACTTTCATGACACCCCTGGCGAGGCAGGATTCTCCTTCGGGACTGCGTGGGTATGCAGCTCCAGAGATGTGGCGAGGTGCTAGGTAAGGTAAGGTTGACGTCCCTTTGGCCACGCCGCAAGCCTTGCTGCGAGCAGCCCTTGGCATGCGGCTCGATGATTCCACCCACACGATTCCTCCAGACGTGCGGCAGCGCAGGGGCAGTTGACATGTCTGCATGCATCACCTTGTTGGCGTCCCAGCTCTTGACCTCGTCCGAATTTTCGCCAAACCAAGAATCCAAGTCCCCTCTCCACCCGACTGCTTGGTAGATGGGATGGATGGAGCCGAGTAAGACCTGGGAACCTGGAGTAGCGAGTCCCGATCGCCTCAGGCTGCAGTTCCCGGAACGAAGTGTCGACGATGCCACGTCGCAGAGGTGCCCCCCATGAGTGAACTTTAATCGACAACCATGCAGGCCGCTGCCTGCTACCCCTAGGGAACTGCGATGAGATGATAGTAGCGTTTTAAAAGATCACAAGAGGAGATATGGCGAAATATTGCTGCTGGTCCGTGACGGAATCGTATACCTCAAATAGAGTAGCGTAGGCAGCAACATAGCAGTCCTCTGCCACTCGTTCGCGAACATATCACCCATTTTCTTTTTGAGTAACGAATTTGCTGAATGGAGCATCTTGGTGAAGCTGAATCACCATCTCCGTTCTGAGATACGTACTCGTTCGTCGCCAGAGCGGAATAGCTGAAGCGTTTGAAAGCTGGCACCGAAGGGGTGTTTTCGGCTTAGGCACCGAACGCTCACGGCGATCTCAAACGTTAGGTTGTTAGTCTGGTACTTCATACAGGAAGCTTTTGATTGTCAGAAAATCACTGCTCTTTGCATCGAGGGAGGCCGTGCCTTGGGCGTGTAGGGCTTTGAGGCTGCGAGGGTGGTGATAGCGCTGCTTCAGCCACTGGTGTCGTCGGTTATCATTTTCTTCTCTGCATGGCGCAATACCTGCAGGGTGCCGCAGCAATAAGAATGGGATAGAATGTGCGCCTTGACGGGGGCTGTGGAACTGTCTGCGAAACAAAGACGGTCGTGGGTGAAGGCCGGGGACCACCGCGACCATACTGGTTGGCCCCCACCCAAGTTGATAGAAGCTGCTCGTGCCGCCCGCTCTGCGAATCGGTCTCTTAGTGGCCATTGCAAGCGAGTAATCGGTCGAACTTCTGCAGGGTTTGTCATCCCCCAGAGCAGGTAGATCGTCCATCTGGGAGGTCCTGGTTACCTTGCCCGAGTCGCTATCCCGGACACGCCCGGACATGTGCCCTCGGTGCGTGACAGGCAGGAACTTTTAGTGCGTCTCATGTTCAAAAGGCTGCCGTCGAGGCACGGTGGAGATTCCATTGGAAGGAAAGGCAAACCAAGTGCTGTGAAGAAATGGCCGCGCAACCGACGGAGAGTTCATGCTTGACTGGGCGGCGGGAGCGAAATAATATGATGTCGGATGGACAGAAACGAGACACTGCTCGATGTCCCTTGAAATTTGGAGATTTCCTCGCTGCATGCTTACTTGCTTGAATGGCGGAAGGAGGAAGGGATGGTCGAACTGTGGGATTTCAGGCCAGCAAGTGCTCCTTCTCCACTACCGTGGACTTTCCAACTCACTCGTTCCATGTCAAGCCTTACCACACCACCTGACTAAACAACACTCGACGATAAGGGCAGCCGATGCTCGAATTTCATCTCTTCTCCCTGTTGTGCTCAGAACTTGGATGAAGTACCAGGAGTGCCTTCAAGAATCAAGAGCGGCAAACTGCCTGAGAGCTTTCAGCCAATGATTTTTCACCGGTTGACGCTTTTAATGACATCAAAGCTTGACGTTTGTGTGATGTTCAATATGCGAAAATTGAGCACTCATGATTCAGGGAGCCCTTGCATCTTCTTCGTCCATTTGGTGTTCGCATCGACGCAAGCTGCTGACATGTGCCTCAGAAACGAAATCCCGATTCCCGATTTGCGAGGGAAATGTTGATTGGTTATGTAATTGCCCGGCTCGCATCGGCAGGACAGCCGACAAGGAGACCAAACACCATCGCTTTGACCCGCATATTATTTGCTCGAATTTACTCTCTGCCATCCATCTCACGATCAGTTAGCCCTGTATCCCTGGAGCCCTAACTTCTCACGTCATGTTGAAGGCGCTTTGAGGCCTTTTGCTCTTGGAACCTTGCCTTATCTACAGTCGACAACAAGGGAAGGCAGCTGGGTCCGAGTTCAAATTGATTACGCGTTGTGGGACCCGGCCCGGCAAGATGGAGGAATAGCGATTCATTCCTTAGCCGACGACAGGAAAACGACCAAACGCTTCCGACCGCATCAAACAATAGGAACGACCTTTGGTGACCGATACGCAGTATTGTACACATTTGCGGCACGCGAGACGGGGGAACTTGAAGGACGGGAGGCCAAGATATCAACACTATACCTCTTCATCAATTTGGACGCCCTGTTCTGTCGACGCCCTCGCTACCATCTGGTTCCCCTCCTTTCTTCCCACATCAGCATCATTCCCCAAGTCAAATCGCTTGAGCAGGTGGGTGCCCTGGGAGACTGTGCCGCCAAGTCGCCGCAACCTCACACGATTTGGCCGCATCATTACGGCTACGGATAACAAATGGTCTAAAAGGGGCGCCGCGATTCTTGACGATTCGGCCTGGGCGCCAGAATGCAACGTCGGGGACGCGTGTTATGGCCACCGCGGTCCGATCTTGGACGAGATCATCAGCCAGCCAGCACACGAGGGGCCCGCGTTTCCCAGAGTTCGACTGCCCATCCGTCAGACCCGGTTGTGGGGTGCATGGATGATTCCCACGCGGCCCAGATATTAAGTTGGGGTAGGCGTGGCCCTTTTGGATGTCCGGGCACTATTTATCCGCCATCTTCCGGATTAATGGAAGTCACGTCCTGGTTTCGTTACGAGATAAGCACCGGGCCAGAGACGACCGCAAGGCCAGACGGGACGGTTGGCGGCCCGTTGGAGGGGAGAAACACCATGCAGTCACGCGCCCCATGATGGAAGGGCAGCGGCTGCTATGGAATACGCTTGGCGACTGCGTCACTCGGGGGCTTCTATGTATTCGGCCATATATATCACTGGAAGGGTACCCAGCGTGGTGTCGACCGGGTTGCAGTTTGAGGCTCAGTGCAACCTGCCACGACTCAGATTCACGTGTTCAGCGAGGCGTCACTATCCATCAAAATGAGGGAACTCTTCACTTTGGCGACGCTCATGCTCGCTGTGAGCGATGTCTCGGCACACTATATCTTTCAGCAGCTGGCCGTCGGCGGTGTCAAGAACCCAGTGTTCAAGTACATTCGACAAAACACCAACTACAACTCGCCCGTCACAGATCTCTCATCCAATGACCTGAGATGCAATGTCGGTGGGTCAAGCGGCGCTGCGACTGAGACGCTGACGATGAAGGCCGGGGACGCTTTCACCTTCCATACCGACACCCCTGTTTACCATCAGGGGCCGGTATCTCTGTGAGTTGCTTTACAGCCAGCGTTCAGTGACTGGGTATTGACAATGCTGCGACAGGTACATGTCAAAGGCTCCCGGGGCAGTATCTCAGTATGACGGAAGCGGAGGGTGGTTCAAGATCCATGAATGGGGACCCAACTTCCCAGGAGGGACATGGCCCCTTTCCAGTACGGAGACGACAGCCCCTGAGAGCAAATTTTGAAGAAAATGTGCTAACACTCCAACAGATCAGTACACTTTCAACATTCCCTCCTGTCTCGCCAACGGAGAGTACCTGCTGCGCATCGAGTCCATCGGGATTCACAACCCATGGCCAGCGGGTCTCCCTCAGTTCTACGTCTCGTGCGCCCAGATCAAGCTGACGGGCGGTGGCAACGCCAATCCCCCGACAGTCAAGATCCCGGGTGTTTTTAAGGAGTCCGACCCGGGATATACTGCCAACGTCAGTCCCTCACATCTTTAATTCCGCAGCCAAAGCTAACAGCGGGCAGATTTACACAAATTTCAACAGCTACACCGTCCCTGGACCGGCGGTCTGGAAGTGTGGTGACGCTAACGGCGAGGCACCTGCCGAGGTCGAGAAGGGCAGCGGAGAAAGCTCCGAGGAGGCGACTCCCACAGAGCCCGAACCGACAACCTTCATCACCTCAACCATCGCCGCCACCCCCGAAGTCGAGACCCCCACGTGTGCCACCAACAAATATGGACAATGTGGCGGCATCGGCTTTACAGGATGCACCTACTGCGCGGATGGTGCCACTTGCTTCAAACAGAACGACTACTACTCTCAGTGTGTCTGAGTTTTCAGTCTGTATTACCGTACATAGAAGTTCATCCAATCCATTCTAGATATTCTAAATGCATTCTCCCACATTTCATCGCCACATTGAAATATCCTCTCATCACTTCGCAGCCTCCCCCAACACACCCTTCATCTCCTCCCCAACCCCATCCGCCCATTTCTCCACCTCCTCCCACTCCACAAAGTCCCCAAACTTGGACTCCCCGGGGAACCACCTAAACCACGTCCTCACCACCCACGGCAAATCCTCCTTCTCAATCCTCCCCTTGAACAACCGATGCCCCCTTAGCCCCGGCACCACCTTTTTGATCTCACCTTCCATTTTCCTCTCCTCCTCCCTCGCCATCTCCTCACTCGTCGGCACGCCCACCGAAAATGCCCAGACGGGCATCCCTCCCAGCTCGGCCCTGTGCTGCGCGAGGAATTTCTTGGCGGGGGACAGCCATGTGCCCATGTGGATCGCGGAACCAAGGATGACGGCTGAGTAGGGCGTTATCCCGGCTTTGCAGGTGGTGGGGATGGAGGTGATGGGCAGGACTTCGACAGGGTGGGTTGGGGAGAGGCGTTGGGCGATGCGCTTGGCGAGGAGGGCGGTGGTGTTGTGTGCGGTGCAGTAGGTTATTAGGATTGTCATTTTGTATGTTTTTTTTGGGTGGCTGTCTTTGAGTTGTGTGTTTTGTTTTGTGTCAATGAATTGAGTCGGTATGATGTTTTGCGAAGGGGATGGGTTTGGGGGGTCCAAGGGGGCGTTTTATTGACGTGGTGAGGGTGTCAGGTGATGGCGGAGGCAGAGGTCACACCACACTCGGCGCTCGCTGTTTTCGGGTTTGTGCGAATCAATGATTTTTTTTTTTTTCTCGCATGGCAAAGTACCTTAGCATTGGTGGTATTTTGTTCGCCTCGCAAAACATGAGATCATCCAAGTCACAAGCTTTGAAGTCCAAGTTGTGCCGAGGATCTTGAATTTCTTGGGTTCCAAAGCGTTTTTGTCGGCCCTATCGCTGCAGTCACAAATAACGGACAAAGGACAACCCAAGCACCATTTCGGTTTGGGAGCGGTAAAAAACAAAATATAAAACGAAAAGCTGAAACGGTAAACGGCCGTCAACGTCGCGTGGAGTTGATTTTGTGGACTTGCCCAGAGCGCCTTCCATTGGCGAAAGAGCAACCCTCTTCCACGCCACAACTCTATTTAGAGATTTAAAATCGACTGTAACGCATTTTCCGCAACGATAAACTCCGAGTCACCACTTACGACTCGATCGCTTTCCCCTTTACTAGATTCGACCTCGTTTACCCAAGTCTACGGGGCGAAAATGATTAGAGGTCGATTCCCGCAGTTCGCCAAGCTGCCAGTCGAAATCCAGGTCATGATCTGGAAATTCGCCGTGGGGACCGGCCCCAGACTACATTATGTCCCTTGGCTGCGAAAAAAGTATGCGAACAAGCACGAGTACCGAAAAGCAGCTCAACGCTGGTCCAACCAAATGCACATACATATCTACCGTGAACGGCTCGGCTCCCGCAGGCGCGGCACTCCTCCACGTCTGCCATACCTCTCGAAAGATCGCTCTCCCAATTTGTGCGCGCATCCTGCTCCCCTCAAATACAACAACTAACGTTTGGCCGATACAGGGGGCAAAATGGGTGGGAAGCCGCTGTGGGTGGCATTCGCCAGGCATAAAACACGGATCGAGCTCTCATCAGACATCGTCTTTCACAATCAACCATGGATCACGCTGGCCACAGTCAAGTCGCCATTTCAATACATCCCATGCGCCAATATCGCAGTGAAATACTCAAAGAGAGGCCGTGGACAGGAATGTTTTAAACATGACTCCCGGCAAAGGAACAACACGGTGATGTGTCTGTTTTGCCTGGTAGAATTTCTCTACCGACACAAGCATCTCCGATCCTTCTTTCTGGTTGCAGAATCAGAGGATTCCGATACTGGCGCCCTTATTACCAGCAGCGCAACGAAGCGATGTGGGCCCCTGTTTTATTGTCACGGTCAGGCGTACGAAGAACCGTTGAACGTGGAGAGCAGTCGGCTGCGTGAGGCGCGGGACTTTTTCGAAGAACTCAGGGTCCGATGTGTGAGTATTAGCGGGATTCTCGGGAAGTTTGCTCCTGACACGAGTTTGTAGCTTGCGGTTGGCCTCGACGACCGAGAACGTAAAACTCGGCCAGCGGATGTCAAATTTCGCCTTCTCGTTGCATCTAGTTGAGCTTGGCTAGGGATGCACCGTTGGTGCTAGAGGGAGCCTAAAAGCGCCGCCGGTATCAGCTCACAACGCCGGACCTCCGCCACATGCGGGCCGGAGGTTGTATGCGGGGGTAATATCACCGCCCTTCCCACCTTCCAACAATCCCCAGCCGTTTCTCAGTCCTCGGAACATTTCGCCGTTTGCTCGATCTTGTTTTACAGCTGTCAACGGGCCGGGTTTTTACCGGTCGTGTGTTTCCGACCATGCATTTCACTCATCAAGAGTCTCACATGATCTCGGTCCTCGCCGGCCAGGGCGAGATCATCAAACTGAAAAAGGCCGTCCATGAACTGGCAGAGCGCGAAAACACGACGCCCGCCGAGGTCTTGATTACCTGCAAGGACGATTATCAACAGACGTCAGCACACATGGCCGCAAAATCCGGACAGTCAAGTGTGTTGCCTGAGCAAAGCTGCAGTGACCTGTCGCTCAAATTGCAATCCTCTGAAACTGACATTTACCAGGATCCATCGAAGCGCTGGCTGAGCTTGTGGGGGACGATGAGAAAAAGTCTTTCTTCTTCAACATGGCCAATCGCTTCACGGGCGACAGGCCAGTTCACACGGCAATGCGACACGGCTATTTTGATGTTTTCAAGGCTCTCGTTCGCCACGGAGCAGATCCTACCGTGAAGAATCGGTTCGGAGATGCAGTGACCGACTACCAGGGTGACTATGAAGCAGAGGAGATCCAAACCATCGTTGATGAATACAACAAGCGGGTATCAAAAGGCGTGGAATAGGATGACCATGGAGCGAGGATGTAGGATGTTTGCGCGTCCGTGCTATCCGCACGCCGTCTCCAACCAACTACGCAAGGGTTCCAAAAAAGGTTGACGGTAGCTATGCTAGCACGGCTAGCTACGTGCTAGCCAAACAAATCGCCGCGATGTAATTAGCTGTTACTGGCGATCGACGGTTGCCCCTTTGTGTGCCTCGATCGGCCCGCGCCGAGATAGCCGTCGCTTGGGACTCAGTGACGTCAGGAAGGGGTCATCCACAAGCCGCACTCACCATGTAAAATATAAGCATACAAAGAAGCTACCCCAAACTCAAACCATGATAAGCTTATCCTCAACGATATCTCATGCCTCCGCGAATCCAACAATTCCGCAGTGCACTCCAGATTGCCATCTTCACCACCAAATCAAGATCCCCATTCCGCTCAACAGTCACGACCATGTCCACCAACACTCCAACCTTCGACTCCATCGGCGTCAAAAACACCACCATCAACTGCTCCCCCGGCACCAACCTCTCCCCCCACCAAAAGCTCCTCGTCGGCTCCGTCCTCGACCTCTTTGAAGGGAAACCCACCCTCAAGCACCTCTCCCTCTGGAACCGCAACGCCGTCTTCGCTGATCCCCTCACCGACGCAGTCGGCTACGACCGCTTCGCAGCCCAGTGGTACGGCCTCCCCGCCGTGTTCGGCAAGATCCAGCTCGTATCGCACCAGGTCGTCGACGGGAGGAACCCGATGGAGCTGGAGCTGAAGAATCGGTACACAGCCAAAGTGGTGGGAAAGACGCAGGAGATTGATTCAAGGGTCAAGATTTGGGTTGGGGGTGATGGGATGATTGAGAGGGTGGAGGATAAGTGGGATGGAAAGGAGCTGCCGGATGGGTTTGTGGGGGAGGTGAGTTATTACCATGAGAGGGATGAGGCGTTTTTTCGCTGACATGAAGATGATAGGCGCTGAGGAAGCTGAATGCCGTTACGGTGCCTATGATGGTCAAGGTTCCGAAGACGGAGGAGGAGGATAGGAAGATGTACGAGGAGAGAGAGAAGGCTTGA
>MU865915.1:1151231-1184146 GCA_033296975.1 Podospora aff. communis PSN243 | reverse complement strand
ATTCGGGCGCTGACTCTTTCGGATCGGAAAATCCAAACCCGTCATTTTAGATGAAGTACCCGCCAGGGAGTAACAAGTACCGCGTGCGAATAAAAGTGAATTCATACCGTCGTCAGCACGTCCGTGCGTCTATAACACATGAATAGAGTGCACACGACAGGACGCCGATTTCGCGCCTAGCTTTACACCTCTAACCAGTTTTCTGCTCCCGTCAGCGGTCAGCGGCGCAGGGCGGACAAGGCCTGCGAGCAAGACCCGCAAAGCTGAAATTTCTTGGCCGACGTCGATCGGTGACGCCAGCGGAGCAGGCCACCAACAAAGGCCCCACCGCAGACGCCGGCAAGCCGGCTCCCGCAACCCATCCGCTCTCGCCTATTGGACCGCGGCCGGCCGCCCTTTGCTGGGGCGCGTTCGCCGCCAAGGGTGCCGCGGCTGCAGGGTGCCCAAAACCTGGGGAAGAACAACGTCATTGCATCCTTTCAGCGATGAGCGCTCGATCTTCAGGTTTGGGGGATGCGGGTTCCCCACATTTGGGCGACCTGTGACCGCACCTGGACGGACAGCGTCACGATGGGGGAGCTAGGGAGGGAGGGAGGTATTAAAGTCGGGATGCCCCAATGGGTGGGCTCTTTTGTTGGATGACTACCGTTGATCATTTATTGTTTTATTTTTTTTTGTGGAATATTGATCTGTGAGAATCCGTAGCTGTCGTCATCATGGGGTTGGGGAAAAAGTGAGTTCAGCTCTCGGTCTCTCTTGTACTCACGACTCACACCACTGACACGCTTCAGATCAATCCGCATCAATGGAGCCGACTGTGGCTTCGAGTCGATCCTGCTGGGAGTCATCACGTCGATTGGTGGCTTCCTTTTTGGCTACGACACGGGTCAGATCAGTGGAATGCTCCTCTTCAAGGACTTTGTGAACCGCTTCGGCCAGGACCAGGGCGATGGCACCAGAGATTGGACACCCATCATCCAGTCCCTCGTTGTCTCCTTGATGAGCATTGGCACTTTGATCGGCGCGCTGTCTGGTGCATAGTGGGTACCCCTATTTGTCTCCCCCCCGAAGACCAGATGGACTAAACATAACATCCCACAGCACTGCGGACTGGTGGGGACGACGAAAGAGCTTGAGCTTTGGCGTTTGCATCTTCATCATTGGCAACATCATCCAAATCACGGCCATGAACAGCTGGGTGCACCTCATGATGGGCCGCTTCGTTGCCGG
This sequence comes from Podospora aff. communis PSN243, assembly GCA_033296975.1. Taxonomy (NCBI): domain Eukaryota; kingdom Fungi; phylum Ascomycota; class Sordariomycetes; order Sordariales; family Podosporaceae; genus Podospora; species Podospora aff. communis PSN243. The sequence continues at coordinate 1,182,916 of MU865915.1, read as the reverse complement.
TTTGGGCGTCGGTAACTTGTCTGTCGGCGTTCCCATGTTCCAATCCGAGTGCAGCCCGCGAGAAATCCGCGGTGCCGTGGTCGCTACCTACCAGCTGCTCATCACCTTTGGTATCCTCGTGTCCAACATCCTGAACTACGCCGTCCGCAGCATTGAGGACTCGGACGCTTCCTGGAGAATCGTCATTGGCCTTGGCATCGTCTTCTCGCTTCCTCTCGGCATCGGCATCCTCTTTGTACCCGAGTCACCTCGCTGGCTTGCTGCGCGAAGCAACTGGGAGGGTGCCCGCACGTCCATGGCTCGTCTCCGCGGCCTAAAGCATGACCCTAAGCATCATCTCGTTGAGCGTGACATGAAGGAAATGTACGACAGCCTCGAGGTGCAGAACCGTGTTGGCGTCGGCAGCTGGGTTGAGTGCTTCACCGGGAGCACCAAGGCTACCCCCAAGGTCGCTTACCGCACCCTCCTTGGTGTCTCCATTCACTTCCTGCAGCAGGTCAGCAGCCCCTTTCTTGTCCCCTGGCGGCTGGCGTACTGACAAAACGTAGTGGACCGGTGTCAACTACTTCTTCTACTACGGCGCAACCATCTTCGAGTCGGCCGGTATCGAGGACCCCATCCAGACTCAACTTATTCTCGGCGCTGTCAACGTTGCCATGACCTTCTTCGGCCTCTATGTCGTTGAGAAGTACGGTCGTCGCTGGCCCCTTTTTCTCGGTGCCCTCTGGCAAGCAGGGTGGCTCGCCGTCTTTGCTTCCATGGGCACCGCCCTCGACCCCGAGAACAACCGCGTCTCTGGCATCATCATGATTGTCTCCGCGTGCATGTTTATTGCCTCATTCGCTAGCACCTGGGGTCCTATCGCCTGGGTCGTCATCGGCGAGACCTTCCCCCTCCGCACTCGCGCGAAGCAAGCTTCTATCGCCACCGCTGCCAACTGGTTTGGAAACTTCCTCATCTCCTTCCTCTCCCCTATTGCCGCCGACGGCATCTCCTACGCCTATGGCTACGTCTTTGTGGGCTGCAACCTCGCCGCCGCCCTCATTGTCTGGTTCTTCCTCTATGAATCACGCACACTCAGCCTTGAGAATGTGGATCGCATGTATGGCGAAAAGGACGTCAAGCCCTGGACATCTAGCCGGTGGACTCCGCCAGGCTACATCACGCGCAAGCAGCGCGACGAGACGCACGACCATGATGACGACGCTACGAGGATCGGAAGCACTGAGACCAGGAGGGCGGTTAGCGGCGAGAAGAAGAACAGTGACAGTTTCCCTAGTGAGGCTAGAAGGGAGGATGCTTCGAGGGTTGTGTGATGCTTGTTGTCAAGAGTTTTCTTTGGATGGGAAAGGAGTTTGGTCTCTCGTTGGATGCCTATGATATCACATTCGTTTGGAGTTTGATGATGGGCTGCATAAAATTTGTACGAGTGGGAACTTGTGTGTTTGGGCTGTATGTGGTTTGTGTGTCTGCCTGGGCTAGAGATACCAAAATGTAATCTGATTCAACCACCGAAGCTGAAGTTAAGCCGCTTGTGCCGTCGCTATGAGAGTCTCGTTGGTTAGGGGATGCCTCGGTAAAGGGGACGGGTCAGCGTCTTTGTGGGACTCGATGTCCTTTTCTATGCTGGATAAAGAGAAGTAACATTGACTCCCTTACATCGGCATCTACATAATCAGATTGTGTTAGGAGGAAGCAATAAATTCTTTGTCTGTCGTTACAACGTCTGCTGCTGCAACACAACCTCATAATCACAAGATGTTAGTAGAGGAGTGAGGGGAGCTCTTCGCTTCAAAATAAAAAACGCATACCCCCCCTTATCTGCTTTTTAGCATTTCCAATCACACCCTCGTCCCCCAGCTCCGACTGCGAGAATCTCTGCCATATAATTCTCGTGTAGGCGCCTGTAGATAGCCTAGTTGGAACTCTAGCTTCCAACTAGCTCCTTTCTCGACACACAAAATGCATTCTCAGAGACTGTCTACGAGACAGTGTATAGCGGGGAGACAACCATCACGCTGGGCCGTGGTGATTCCAAAACCTCCCCCCTTCAGGGGACATCCACCAGCGCTCAGGGGTACACGACCTCTGTCACCACCACTACTCAGGTGTACACCACCACCACCACCACCACCATTGCCCCCACAACCCTTCTCACTTCCTTCACCCGGACCACGCTCGCGACGGCCACCCGGCCCACGAGCGTCGGCCCCATCCCCAACCAGATCAACACCGCTGAAGATAACTCTTCTTCTGCTTCCCCTGGACTATCCCACGATGGCATCGTGGCCCTCATCATTGCGGCGCTCTTTCTCACCTTCTTGATTGGCGCGGTCATCTACGACCACTGCTTCTTTCCCAAGCGGCTGTCGAATGCGTACTGGCGCGAGAGGGGGCTGTCGCCTCCCAATCCAGACGTAGACGATGAAGTTGAGAGGCCGCGGTCGAGGGCCGAGGAGGGGAGGAGGGTCGGGGCGGGTCCGTTTTAGGCGGTGCGTAGTAGGATGAGGGATGCGCTTTTGGTCTTTCTTGTAAGAAGTAAGAGATCAAGTGAAAGCTGATGTCTTGAAAGAGTCTGCGAGGGCCTTGAAGAAAATAGAAAGCTTCCATGAAGAAGAATAACTTGTAATTGACCAATCCAGTGACCTGTCCAGATATATATGATATGAGCCATGACCCAAACAAATGCAACGCTTAGGGTATCTTTAGAGTGACATGCTCTAGAAAAAACCGTCGTGAGGTCCGTCATGAGCCCTCCAACATCTTCGCATCCCACCACTCCCTTAAAAGCATAGCTTCTTCCTGACACCACTCCAATGAATCTTCTGGATGCTCAACCCACCATCGTTTCCTAATTTTTATCTTGTCGCTCATGTACTTCCTCAAGCTCCCACCCTCAAACTGGTGATTCTTCACACCAACCAACAGCACCACGCTTCCGATTTGTGGGGTGAAACCGTTAGGGTCCAAAAGAACCGTCAATGAGACTTGCTTGTCCGTTGTGTGATCAGCCAGGCGCGCCCTTCTTTGAGTCCCGGGCGGAAGATATGTCGGCTCAATATCCGAGAGCCAGGTAACAACGGCAAGGACATTGACCATCCAGTTTTGCTTGTAAGGAAGCTTCGGAATCGACTGGAGATCGGTAAGTTTCATCGGTTGCGTCGGATCGTTGACCATCCATGGCAGATCTGCCTTGGCCTTCGGGTCGAGCCGTTGCTGAACCACCGCACGCGGAGGCACTGCTTGCGCTGCTGCCACTTGTACATGCTGAGGCACTGCCTGAGTTCGCCGTTCCGCTGCCCGCTCCACCGATATCTCCAGCGTCTCAAATGCGTCGTCCGAGCCAGAGAAATAGTCGACCTCGTCCTCAGCCTTCTTCTCCACTTGCATCGCCTCCCCGGCCTTGGCCGTTTCCCTCACCGGACAGGGCGACGCATCCCTGTCAACTTCTCCTTCCTCACTCTCTTCCACCAGATCCTCACTCTGCTCCTCCTCTTCCTCATCCTCATGCACAGCAGGCTTCTGATAACTCCTCGGCACATCCTCAGCCCCCCTATCTACCCCCTTCCCCTTCCCCTCCACAACCTCCATCCCCACCTCACCGGCCCCCTCCTCTCCCTCCTCCGCATCCACCTCCCTCAACACCCCCCTATGCCACCCCACAGTGACCACGTCCTCCACCACCAAAAACGGCATCCTCTTCTTCTCCCCATCTACATCCACATCCACAAACCTCACCTCCGCCTTCCCAACCCTCACATACGCCCCCTCGTAAACATCCCCCCGATCCAACAAGCAATGAACCCCCGGCTTCGCCAGTGCTTGGATCACCAGCTCCCCATCCCCCAACAATACCCGCACCGTGCGATACCGCAGCGTGACGGGAATCGCATTTTCGACGCCTTCCACGAGGAAGATGGACCCAGGAATGCAATGCTCCGTACGCAGGATGTCAGCGATGAGAGGGATTGGTGTAATCGGGACGGCGGGGTCAAGCGAGACGATATCCCCGTGTGCTTCGCCTAAATTGTCTTGGTAGGAGGGTAGGTCTGGAGAGGAAGAAGGGGTGGCGGGTTTGCGCACTGGAGTCATGAGACGGATATTATGAGGGGCATGATGTATGAGCTGATTTGAAGACCCAAAAACCAGCTGTGAACTCAACTGCGATGACGCGCTGGGACGCGTCTCGATGGCGGGGCACGAATTACGAGCTCCGCTTATGCATGCACTGTTTCAAACCCTAACCCACGATCTGCACTAGCATACCTGCCTGTTTTTATCGACTTCGGACGAGGGACCCTGGGTCGCATATGCGGCTATAGCCAGCCTCACATCAATAACTATCCTCGGGCAGCTCGAAAGATTGGAAGCAATAGATTCAGACTTTTCATCTCGTATGTATTCCGTAGGTATCGAAGCTAGCTCTCTATTAAGGGGGAGGGCTGTGATTAAGAAAAGTCTCAAGATGTGAAGGAGCTTCTGGATACTAAAAGGAAATAAGGGTAACAAGTCCGGTCCACGGAAGTACGATTGCCAACAAGACATAACACCTAGGCCAAAGGGGTATGACCCGAACACACCACACCACATTGCGCCTCGTTGTTTCCACCCCCAAGCTCTTTCCGGTTCCTCTTTTTCGTAACAAGAGCCTGTTTTGCTTTTTGCACCGCCTCCACCGGGATATCAAGACCACATACTCATAACGTGCGAGGGGAGGTAAGCGGTCAAAGACGCGCCTCGGTAAACCATGCCGCCTTAGTAGCCGTTCATGGTCATCCGTTGCGAGCTCCGGCTCATCTCACGGTCAGCAGCCGGGCTGATGGGTCTGCTGCCGTGGCCTTGTGCGCTGCTCTCCTTGAGGGCCAAGAGCTGCTTGGCGCGGAACGTCTCGTAGTGGATCTGCGACGTCGTCTCGATCAGATCTTGGAGATGGGTGCGGAGGAGGAAGTTTCGGAGATAGATGAATTCGCAATGGTTTTCATCCTCGACGTTGATCACACCCCAGCGGTTTTGGCGGCCGCGAACCTGCTTGCCATTAACAATGATTGACTTCTCGGAACCGACGACGGCGAAGGGGATCAAGTCCTGCTTTCGTTAGCTCCTGTGCCTACGGTTGAACCGGCGACCATGACAAACCTTGATCTGGCTGTTGGTGACGCGCTCCTCCTCATCAAGCTCGTCATTATCATAGGGGTACATCTTGAGGTTGTGGAAGGCAAACTCCTCCTTGATGCGCTCCTTGAACGCCTGCCTCTCCTCCAGGGTAAGAGAATCGGCCTTGGCAATCACGGGAACGACGTTGACGACATCTGACAGCTTCTTCAGCACCACGATATCAATTGGCTTGAGCGAGTGGCCCGAGGGCTGGATGAAGAAGAGACAACAGTGGATGCGGGTGTCCTGAATGTAGCGCTCGCGTTGAGCCGTGAGCTCTTTTCGGAGGTAGGCGGAGTGCTGGTCCTTGATATACTTGACGATGGGATCCCAGCACCGGTCGTTGTTGATCAGATCGCCATAGCCGGGGGTGTCGACGATGTTCAATCTGAGGCGGACGTTGTTCTCCTCGATGATGTGCGACACGGATTGGATCTCGGTGGTGGAGCGGATAACTTCGTCAGGGTGAAGTCGGCCCTTGGACTCGATGAGGTGCGAGGCGAAGATGGTGTTAATCAGGGTCGACTTGCCCAGACCGGTTTGACCTGGACGATTGCACAAGACACGTCAGTCGCGGCTCGGGCCCATGGTGGAGCTTGTGCTGCAGCATCGGGGGGAGGATAACTAACCGACGCAGATGACATTGAACTGGAATCCGCGCTTCAGGAGCTTGCGCTCAATCTGGGACGTGATGCTGTCGAAACCGACATGCGTCTGGGGGTGAATTGTGGCAGCAGGCATGGACGCCATTTTTGCGGTGGGATAGATAAATGGCTAGAAGCACTCGTCTGTTCCAAAAACCAATTGGCAGTCACTCGGCGAGACCTGATTGAGCGAGCCGGATGCGAGGACGCGAAGATCGAGAAGGTTGGAGGTGGATTGGAGATGGTCGAGCGTGAAGCTGTTCGGCGAGGTTCAGGAAATGGATGAATTTGTTCGCACCTTCCCGCCTCCGGCAGCTCTTGTGCCAAACAATAATTTCCGTCCAAGGGGTCTCAGCTGGGCTGGGGAAAGGGGGCAGGTGCTGGCCACTCTTGATTGGCCCAGTGGGGTCAGTGCTTCAGGCACCGCCTAATTAGGTTAGGCACGCTGGCAAACGAGCAGACAGCCTGAGCCGGGGGCGGTCCGTGCCACCCTTGCTTTCTCAACATCTGAGTGGATGAGCCGGCGAGCGGATCCATTGGGAGACCGCGCTAGCAGTTTTTCTGGACTGAGCGCAGACATCGCGACTTTGAACCTCAGAAGTGCGAGGCGGCAACGACAACACTGGCGACAGACAAACACTTGCGGGGGGAATACCTCGGATAGATATCGAGCACTCCCGTGTAATTTCAAAGAGGTGCTGAGGTGGACAGCAGCGGCGGATCAGGACGATCGAGACTGTACAACATCACAATGGCGGCAGCACCAGCGATGCGAATGGCCTTTCCAGGCTCCTCCTTTCTTCCCCGACTCATTCCCTCGACGCTCTTTGCGGCATACAGGATACCAGATTTTCAGACTCGCCGATTCTCGCTTCCTTTCCTCCCGTCGCTCGCCCTCGCCGTTCCAGCATCCTTCCAAGTCGGACTTCCGTCACTACCGTCAATTCTCGAAGGAATCTGGGAGTCTATTCTCAAGGCCGTGCCAAAGAAGAAGACGTCGCACATGAAGAAGAGGCACAGGCAAATGGCGGGCAAGGCGTTGAAGGATGTCACGGAGCTTTGCAAATGCCCGGCATGTGGAGAGACGAAGAGGATGCATCGGCTCTGCCCGAACTGCGCAGCGAGTATGTGTCACGTTCGCGGACGTTTGCTGGAATTCAGCTGACAATTTCACAGAGCTCAATGATTTTATGAATAAGGAACTGAAGAAGGCTGCTGATGGCGAGGCCGCTGCAACCAAATAGGTCTGCGGAGCAGATACTCAACCTTTCGAAGAGTCGATTAGCTCACCCTAAAGCACTATCATATTCTCGCTAGGTGTTGGGTCACAAGAGCGAAGATAGAATATGGTTGTAACATCACCTGTATTGTTGCCGTAGAAGCTGGTTGTAAATAGGAGCGCCCAGCTAAGTAGAGGGATCACTGGTGGTAGAGGATTGCCCGCGACAAGGAGAGATTGCATATGATAGACAAAACTAGCATATGTCTGACAAGTGCACTTATCATGCGTTCAGAGCAGCGAGAATCTGGTGCTGTTCAACGGGTTTGTGACATTGTGGGTGGTAGCGGCCAAAGCCCCTCCTTTCCCCAAACCTCCAAATTCTGCCCCACCATCCCATCGAGAAGCAGGCGAAGCCGCAACTGTCACTTAATACTGCGCGACCGACCCGGATACGTGGATAGGTAGCAATGGTACGAGCGCACGCATTATAGCAATCTCTTTTCTGATACTAACATACCTGTAGTCGAAACAATATCTCACCGCCCACACGGTGGACCAAGGCAGGTCAACCCGCAGGAGGAGCTGCTCTGCGCTGACGCCCAGTGGCTTCAACTAACGCGAGCACACCAGCCCACCCGACGGAGATCTTCTCCCTTGCCCCGACGCGCCACGGCCTCCTCTCTGCCAGCGGTTCCTCGACCCTCTGCTTCCACAGCACCAGCGAGCCCTCATTCCCGCTCCAGCAAAAGATTACGGGCGCACACAAGCTCGGCTGCCACCACGTCGCAACCGCACGCGGTGGACTCGGCAACGTCGCCGCGAGCGTTGGTTTCGGCGGTGAAATCAAAATTTGGAAACACAAAGAAGATGGCGGTGGCTGGGATCTATGGTGGGAGGTTGCGCCGAGCAAGACCAATGGAGGGGACGTTTGGGCGATTGCGCTGAGCGCCGACGAGAACTACCTCGCGTGCACGACCAGCGACGGACGCATTCACGTGTGGGATTTGGTTGGTCGGGAGTGTATTCAGACGTACGAGACTGGTAGCAGCACAGGAGGCGGCAGCTTCGCTATGGCGGTGGACTTGAGTCAAAATGGGAAGCTGACGGCGAGCGGCCATGAGAGCGGTGCGGTTTACGTGTTCAACAATGACGCAGGGAGGATGGCGTATTCACTCTCCGGTAGGTGGCTCTCGTCTCCGTTGCAACCCGAAGACTGCCCGGCGAAGGCTCTGGTGGTCTTCCTGATACTAACCCTCTTTTTGTAGGGTTGGCCAAGCCTGTTCGAGCCGTTGCATTCTCGCCAGGTTGCAAGCGCCTTGCAGCTGCTGGACATGCAGGTGTCATCGCCGTCTACGACATGGAGCATGGCGAGCACGTTGGTAACTTATCGGCCCCGACGACCAGACCGGCATGGATCACTTCTCTGGATTGGAACGAGACTGGCGAGTACCTTTTGAGCGGCTCACTCGACGGGAAGGTCAAGGTATGGGATGTGTCACGCGGGGCCTGCGTTGCAACCCACAGTGAGACGGAAGACGCCATTTGGAGCGTCCGCTGGCTGCCTAAGAGTGAACGAGTCCTGGCTCCGGGGATGAGCAAAGGGGAGATGTTTTGTGCTGCGGGTGCCAGCCGGAGTCTCTCGTTCTATCGGGAGGCCACTGGAACCTAGTAGGCCCTAGGGCTCCTGGAATCAAGGAGGGATGGAGTTGACGTTGGGAGGACCCACGGGCAAACATAAGGTATTGGGCACGTTGGTGCATTTCCCAGACAGGTGGCATAGAAAAAAATGCAACAACTTTGAACGGACAATTGTTTGAGCAGACTGGCTGTCCCCAGCCTTGAGTCTATTTTTCCCTCTTCCAACAGTTCACGATATATAGGGCACCTGCAGTGGAAGATTTGGCAGCGCAACAGCTTGATCAAACGTGCGTATGGTCAGACTGGAGGAATTGCTGGACCGTTGTTCGTGAGACGAAAAGTCGCTAACAGAAGATGGTGCATGTCCCAGCGAAAGGTGGTAAATTGATTTTGCGGTGACGGTCACCTGACTCCGCGCATTGGTCGTGCCCTGGTTTCGTTGCCCCGCCAGCGCCAGTTGGTCTGAGGCGCACACCATTTCCGCCTCACCGCACCGGCGCAACGGTCTGTGATATTCCAACTAGTAAAGACACCAGAAATAACTCTACAGCTTTACAAGGCATCAATTATCACCCAATTGAGTTACCCACGAATTCTGATCTTACCACAACGTCTGCTCCCCCCTCGGTCGCTACCCTGACGTCACCCCACTCTCCGTTTGGCAGTCGCAACAGAACAGCACCATGCCTGCCACCCGCAAATCGAGCCGCCTCTCCAGCGGCACCGCTGGCAAGCAGTCAACCCTGTCCTTCAATCACAGAGTGACGAAGAGCGTCCCAAAATCCGCCAAGGAGGCCGCACTCGATAAGCCTTCCCCCCTCGCCAAGGAGATCGTCCCCGAGCCGGAGGCGAAGGATGAGAAGTCTGTTGAGGAGGTCCCCGTCGCACAAGTAGAAGATACCAAGCTTGAAGCACCGGTGAAGACGGAAATTGAGAGCAAGGCGGAGAAGGTCAGCGCGAAGGAGATCGAGCGTTACTGGAGCAAGATCGAAAGTGCGCGGAGGGCCAAGGCTACGCATAAGAAGCACACGGAGGGTTTGACGACTGGGGAGAAGGTGTTGCGGTACTTTGACGTTAGCTCTCAGTATGGGGTGAGTTTCGATTTTGATGCGCGGTTTTGACATTGGCTGACGATCGATCCTTCTAGCCGTGCATTGGCATTCCCAGGATGAAGCGATGGTATCGGGCTGAGAAGTTGGGATTAAACCCTCCGATCGAGGTGTTGGCTGTGCTGTTGAGGGAGGAAGCCTCCGGGAACAAGGATATCGAGCGAGCTCATATGGATGAGTTGATGAACTCGACGGCGGTTGGTGCGTAAGCAATGAGAAGACGGTTTGCGTTTATCTGGGATCATGGTATACGATGATGATGCGCGGCAGGGTGTTGAGGTGTTCAGGGGCGGCGTTTTGATGCTTTTATTCATGGCTTTCGATCAATGCAACATAGTTGGGACGACGGATGGCCGGCCAAGATGACAATTAGTTGCTAGCAATTTGACCTCGTGGCTCAGTACCATATGCTTCTAGTTCGGTGATGTGGAATGCTCTCCTGTCCAGCTGCCTCCATCTCCTTGATGGTGTCGTAGAGGAAGAAGTCGATCAAGATTGCGTTGATGTTAACTTCAGGATGATTTCGTTTTATTTCCCTCCGGATCAGCTCAACACACCAGATACTGCAAGCTGTGTTTATAAGATCAGCAAAGCGGCACAGCGGGCGCGGGTTGGTGTTGAGCCGAGAAACTCACCCCTCAACTGCATTTCCCAGCTCCCTCCAGAGGGTATGTCCCGCTTGGCCCTCACCGCTACATCCAGGGGAGGGCTATAGGCTATGCATCCCATGCTGTTCAGGATCTGGGGGACGCGATAATCTGCAAACATTGTGATCTTATCAATGTCTCGGAATTCGCCATGACCTTCGCCTTCAAAGCATGCCCATAAATCGGCCACGAAGATTTGGGCACGTTTGAGGATACGGATAGGTTTCCGACGCCCTTCGAACCGGTGCTCATCACGGAAGCAAGGGAATTCCCTGGCCAAGAGGTTTACCAATGCAGCAGCTGACCCATTTGCTGCCTCGACGAGCTTTGTAGGGCTACATTCGTATTTCTATGCCACATGTCAGGGGCGGCTCAAGGGAGACAACAACCAGTCGTCGCCGTCTTTCTGCCGAACGAGATGGCCGGAAAATAAGAGCATACCTCGTAAAGAACCGTGCCGGCTTCTCGTAAGCAAGCAAGTCGCTCTTCTAGCATAGGCATCTCCTCATCTGTGCAGGACCTGAAGATATGTCTCAGGCTATCCAGCGTGCACTCTTCTTGATCTTGCCAGAAGTGCGAGTCCGTAATGGGGATCCCTTTTGAGGCATTTAATCAATCCGCATTTCAACGTTTACAAGGCCAAGTTCCTGTTTAACCACTTGGCAACGTGATGACAGCAAAGGAATGAACAGGACCTACCTTCTTCTAGGGCTCGCTGCATTGCAGCGACCAGACTCCAATAGCCGGTCCACCGCCTGTCCCGATATGATACGGCGAACCGTTGGGCATCGGGCTTCTCAGACCAGAACGAAAAGTTGAGCAAGTCCATGGTGAAGATGAATGCGATGGTGGCCTCGTCTTTGGTCTTGGGGTGTAGTTCATGCTCAGACCACTTGGCGGGCGAATACTCCCTTTGCTGCATCTGAGAATAAATTGCGGCGGCGGCATTCTTGCAGGACCGCATATCCAGCGCGACATCGATCGAGTTGTCGTACACATACTCTGCACCCTCCAAAACACCTGTTTCGGGCTCCTCGCTGACCTTAAGTTTGCCCTGGAGGTGCTGCCTCAGCAGAGCCAGAAGCTCAAGGTCGGGCTCGTCGTCCGACATCGCTGGGGCTGGCGCTCGGTCCTGCGAGAGGATGCGGTGTTTCCCTCCCAGGTTCGGGTTGGCGAGCGGGGAACTGCCAGAGATTGAACAGATGGGGAGAAAGAGAATGGAATTCAGAGGTGGCCCTCTGGAGTCTGTGTGCTGGTTGAAAGAGAGGATCAAGCTGCCCCAGCGGATCTTTCACCACACTGCCAAGCAATTGCGGATGCGGTGACTGGCAACCATCAGGGGGTTTCGTTGGAGTAAAAGCGGTCGCGCTTTGCTGACTGGGGTGCCTTTCCTGTCAATGAAGCGCAGTGACGCAAGATGCGATTAGCCTGTAAAGGGTATGCGAGCATATGCTGCAGCATATCTCCATGGACAGTATATACCTCGATGTTCGCCCTTCGGCTTCATATGTGCAACTTGGGGTTGCCCTCCAGCTGATCTTTGTGAACCAGTGCCCTGGGAATCTGCACGGGGACGTGAATTGGCCTTTCAGCTGACTGCCCTGAGCTTTAGGCGGCGGCCTTCGCAAGGCGGCCAATCAGAAGCGTAACGCTCCTTCCCGTCCGCACGAGAGCCGCTAAACCTCGAACGAATTTAGCGTCGTTAGCCTGCTAAAGCTGGGCGTGATGATGATGCTTCTCAGAATTTCCACCGAGTTGAGCTTCCAAACTGCCCTCGAACTGCGCAAATTTCGATTCGCGACGACGACACCTCCACCTTTTTTTCAATCTAATAGGATGGCAGGTTGATCCTAAAACCTTGAACTATCTCCGAAAAAAGACCGCACACGCACAAACTCGCGACAACCCACCGTCATCCACGATGGAGCCTCCGAACGGCGCTGCTGCCTTGGTCGTTCCTGTCGCGATGCCCAGCCTGACTCGCGATAGCTTCAACGCACAATCACTGGGTCGCGGACTTAATGCGCATGTCAAACAGGTACGCCCCTCTCCCAGCTACGTTTTCGTTACGTCTCCGACTCCTCTGGCGCGCCTGCGCACATGCGCCCGCTGCCGTCGCAACCAGACCTGTCCACCTTTTTGTCCAACCTTCCACGCATACCACAGCAAGCGACATGTCCTTCCTCTCCCGCATCCAATTCTAGGATGGATTTGACACTTGTTTTCTTGCTAACGCTTTCTCTGTAGGCCCGCGTGCTCATGGTCGGAGCTGGTGGCATCGGATGCGAGCTGCTCAAGAACCTGGCCCTGACGGGTTTTGGCGAAGTCCACATCGTCGATCTCGACACTATCGACCTCAGCAACCTCAATCGCCAGTTTCTATTCCGGCATGAACACATAAAAAAGTCGAAGGCGTTGGTGAGGCCGGTTGCCTAGCCCTCTGTCGCATTCAATTTCTGACGAGACGCGATATCTAGGTTGCGAAGGAGGCAGCGCAAAGATTCAACCCGCACGTAAAGATCATTGCGCACCATGCAAATATCAAAGATGCCGAGTTCAACATTGGGTGGTTCAGCAGCTTCAAGCTGGTGTTTAATGCCCTGGACAACCTGGAGGCGAGGCGCCATGTCAACAAGATGTGTCTGGCCGCAGACGTGCCCTTGATCGAGAGTGGAACCACTGGTTTCAATGGCCAAGTTCAAGTGATCAAGAAGGGAGTCACGGCATGCTATGACTGCTCGCCAAAAGAAACACCTAAATCGTTCCCAGTTTGTACGATCCGCAGCACCCCCAGTCAGCCGATCCACTGCATCGTTTGGGGAAAGAGTTACCTTCTCAACGAGATATTCGGCGCGAGCGAGGATGAGTCCGCCTTCGACCATTCTGCGGATGGGGAGAATGCAAATGAGATCGAAGAGTTGAAGAGGGAGTCTGCGGCGCTGCGCAAGATCAGGCAGTCAGTCGGCACGCCCGAGTTCCCCCGTATGCTTTTCGGCAAGGTGTTTGACACGGACATCGTACGGCTTCGTTCCATGGAGGATATGTGGAAGGATAGAAAGCCACCGGAGCCCCTCGATTACGATGCTCTGATGCAGAGGGCAGCTGCTGCTATGGCAGCGAAAGATGCTGTGCTCAGGGACGCACAAAAGGTTTGGTCTTTGGAAGAGAACCTGGTTGTTTTCCACGACAGTCTTGAGCGGCTGAGCAAACGCGTCCTGGGCACCAAGGCATCTGAAAATGGATCGGCGGAGGCTGCGATCATCACATTCGACAAAGATGACGAAGACACATTGGATTTTGTCGCCGCAAGCGCCAATATTAGATCGAGTCTTTTCGGCATCGACCGCAAATCGAAGTTTGACATCAAACAGATGGCAGGCAATATCATCCCGGCTATTGCCACCACGAATGCTATTGTGGCCGGGCTCTGTGTCCTTGAGGCCTTCAAGGTTCTCAAGGGGGAATACGACCAGGCGAAGGAAGTGTTCCTCACGCCCTTTGCTCCTGCTCGGCTACTAGGGGCAGATAAGTCGAGGGAGCCGAACCCAGAGTGCCCGGTTTGCGGCGTATTCCAGAAGCGGGTTTGTGTGGATCTCTCGCGAGCCACGCTCAACGACCTTGTTGAAGACTTTCTGAAGACTGAGCTGGGTTACGGAGACAAGGAGATTTCCGTCAGCAATGACGTTGGTATTCTCTACGATCCTGACGAGACCGACAACCTCGCCAAGAAGCTCGCGGATTTGGGTATGCCATTGAACCCGATCTCTTGACTGTGATATGCTGATGATTGCACAGGAATAAAATCGGATTCCTTTCTGACGATCGCTGATGAGGACGATGAAGAGCCTTTCGTGAACGTCCAACTTGCGATTCTAGAAGCGTATGTGATCCACATATCGTACAGAACTTGGTTTGCTAATTCAATACAGCACTGAGCCCCTCCCCGACAAGCCCATTAAAGGTACATGGGAGGGTCCAATTGCGATCCCAACCAAGCCGAAGAAGACTCCGGAGCCAGAGCCGGAGACGAATGGGAACGGCCATGCGAACGGCAAGCACCCAGCTGTCGAAGCTGCGGCGGATGCCCGCGCAACAGGCACAACAAAGCGTCCTCACCCTGAGGACCTCACCGAACTTTCTACCTCGAAGAAGGCTAAGACAGCACCCCCAGACGATGATGTCGTCATCCTGGATGATAGTGCGGGTGGTGCCATCGTGATCGACGACTGATTTAGCCTCTTAAATCTTCACGAAGGTATAACGCAGGGAGACGGCTTGTGAAGCTCAGTCTGCGGCCAACTCGATGACTCTAGACAGCGCTGAGACCGCCATCAAGATTGAGAATGCAGTTGGTGGCATATTCGTTTGTTGCGAGAAACAAGGCAGCATCAGCGACTTCCATGGGCGTCCCTAACCGACCGAGCGGAATCATCATCTTCGAGACCAGATCTCCCAAGTCTGTCGCGCAGATGAAAGTGTAAGATTAGCACCGCGATCGATTTCTCGCCCAGTTGTGTAGGAGTAGGAAAGCATGTTCTGGGGCGCCGTTCACTGGTGCATATGGCGTTGAGGAGAGCTCTTGGAGATACAGGATGCACCGGAGACGGGTAGTTGGGATGCGATTAGATGCGGGCTTGGGTGGCGCAGAGAGGTGAGAATATTCAAGACCGTAATCTGTCTTGGGGGATATTCATACCTTTAGTCATGTCAGTGCCTATGTAACCTGGCACCACGGCATTGACTCTAACACCAGCTGGGGCATACTCAGCGGCCAGAGATGTTGTCAAGCCTCAATGCAAATGAGTTAGATTCCATCCCGCAAACAAGCACGTGGGCTAGTGAGGTGGATGGAGCATACCGAGGAGTCCAGCCTTCGAGGCAGCATAGACAGATGTACCACTCACACCCTTGGACGCGAGGAGGCTAGAGATGTTGATGATGCATGACGTCTGTCCATTTGTTTTCTTATTGCGGATCATCTGGCGGCCGACCCACTTGCAGCCGTAGATGGCGCCCTGGAGATTGGTTGCCAGAATATCCTCTATCGGTTTAAGGTCTGTGGTGGCAAGCAGAGAGTTTTGAGTAATGCCGGCGCAGTTGACGAGGATGTCTATGTTCGGCTACGATTGAAGGTCAGGGAAATTGCAGATTCTCTGCGGACGAGGCCACCCACGGTACTGCGTGTCAAGTATTTCCAGTTCTCTGGGATCCGAACATCATGGACTTGGGCATCTAGACGTAATGAGGACGTGTCTTGCGTGCCAAAGAGCTTGTTGATATCGTTGCGTGCATCGTTGAGTCCTTCTTGGCTTCGACCAAGCATCAACACCCTTGCGCCCTCCATGGCGAAGCGCATTGAGATGGCTTTGCCAATTCCCCGTGAAGCGCCGGTGATGACGGCCGTTCTGCCGAGAAGCCTGGGGCCAGCCATACCAGGAAAACTGGTGCTTTTTCCGAACTGTGGCTCACTTGAGGGGCTTGTCCAAGATGGCAGTCGAGGCTGTTGACGCGGCGTCGAGAACGCGATGACATGTGCTGCGCGCTGCGCGCGACGGCAAAAGCGTGGCCCACGCCGCGTGGGGCACCTGGCCGTCAGGGGTTGGGTAACTTTCAGGGCGGGGCGGGGCGGGGAGCGCCCCTGCGGATCAATCGCGGATTGGCTTCTTTTACTGGGCAGCGATGAATTCCGCTGTGCGTTCAGGGCCACGGAGCACACCAACTGGGTGAAGGCGGGATCTCGCAACCTTCTCGGCCGACCGCTTGGCACATGCGGCTCCTCTCGGAGAGTTTGACTGTCGTTACCTTGGAGGATTTCGCAACCTCGATGCGTTTGCCCGCGATTTATCCCCTCAATTGCGCCGACCGGGACACCGCCGTGCAAGAGACACCGTAGCAGGAACTTTCTGCCAGCTACACGCCGAGTTCTTATCGGTTGATGCGAAGCGCTCAATCGCGACCGCTTCCGAATGAATTCTGCCAACCGTGGCTCGAGCCGCGGCTCGGAGTCCCTGGCGCCTTCCACGCAATCAACATCGCCCGCAGCAAAGGGTGCCGAGAATGGCACTGTTGACGCAGGGCTGAAAAGCCAAGATCACTGTATGTCTGTCTCTCGGGCTGACATGGCGCTGAGCGTCTGGGAAAGAAATGCTCGGACTTTGGTCGCGTCGCAAACCTCCACCACTCGATGTCCTCGCGCGCCTGAGCCTCCCGCCTTCGTAGGGACAACTTACTAACCCTCAAATAGACAGGCGAGCACTTCCAAAATGGCGATACGCTTTGCGACAACGACTCCTACCGCTCGTGCGATGGGAGACACCATATCTCGCATGGATGCAGAATGCACTGCGCACGCCTGCCCTCGATAGCTATTTTGCCATTACTGCCAACCTTGGCACACATACGTTCTTCATGACCGCGCTGCCCATCATGTTCTGGTGTGGCTTCGCCGACTTTGGAAAGGGGTGAGCACAGGCAGTTAGGCTGTTGGGGTAGGAGAAACAACAAACATGTGCTAATGTTACCCAACAGGCTGGTTCGAATACTCGCTGCCGGTGTCTTCTTCTCCGGCTGGTTGAAAGACATGTGCTCGCTCCCTCGACCGCTCTCTCCGCCGCTTCACCGTATCACAATGTCTGGGTCTGTCGCTCTCGAGTATGGCTTTCCGTCGACACACTCCGCCAACGCTGTATCAGTCGCGGTGTACTCCGTTTTGGTCCTGCGGAGTGAGAGCAACATCTTCTCGCCGACTATGACGCTGGCGCTCGAGATCCTGGCCTACTTATACACCGTCTCCATTGTATTTGGTCGCTTGTACTGCGGCATGCACGGCTTCCTGGATGTCATCGTTGGGTCCATCATGGGCGCCGTCATCTCGTTATTCGAGTTTTACACCGCGCCCATCACAGAAAAGTGGATGTACTCAAGCTCATGGGTTGCACCCCTGGTGCTGGCTCTGATCATTGTTGTCCTTGTCCGAGTCCACCCTGAGCCAGCCGATGACTGCCCCTGCTTTGACGACAGTGTCGCTTTCGCTGGGGTCATTATCGGAATTGAATCCGGCACATGGCACGTCGCAAACTCGTATCTTGGATCTATTTACTACGGCCCGGACGCCACGTTCAACTTATCGGCGCTAGGTTGGCAAGTAGCGACGGCACGCATTGTCTTTGGCGTGCTTATTGTCTTTGCTTGGCGCGAGGTTGCCAAACCAACAATGCTTCGCTTTCTACCGCATCTGTTCCGCGTCATTGAAACTCACGGCTGGTCGCTGCCACGCCGCTACTTTGTGCCAGCCTCCGAGTACAAAGACGTTCCGCTGCATGTTCGCGACGACAATGTGCTACCGAACGTCAAAGACTTTCCCAAGATGGTCCGCAGCATTCGAGGGCCGGGCCGCGGTAGGTCCGTGAGCATCGGTCCTCAGAGCGCTGCCGATGCATACGAGACGCTTGCATATCGGGAGCGGAGGCGGAGGGAAAGCCTTGAGAGCGAGAACGGGAGCGTGCGACCGAAACGCAGTCTGCTGGGGCTTAAGGAGAGGGCTACTGAGGAGGCCACCAGTGAGGGTGAGGACCAGACGGGCAAGTGCTCCCAGGCATCAGGAGTGCAGAGCGGCAGCTTGGCCGAGTACGAGCAGATGATGGGCAAAGGCACCGTGTCTGGTGATGACGAGTCGTTCCAGAATGCAAACGGGGCCATTGTGCAGGGAGAAGCTGGGGACGAGCTCGGAGAAAAGGAGATGTTCTCGCAGTTGGTCAAGCCCAGAGTAAGATATGATGTTGAGGTGGTGACCAAGCTGGTTGTTTACACAGGTATGTTCCGGTTCCAGTACCCAAGCCGGCATGCACGATGATAACACATACTACCAGGCATTGGATTTTTGGCGGTAGATGGCATTCTCCAGGCATTTGAGGTGGTGGGATTGGCGGCTGGCCACCTCCCCCTGCGATCTTAAAGCACGTTTCCACTCTGAAGAGCGATGCATTCTGTTTGTGACGATCATGTCATCGGGAGATAGCGGTAATGGCCGGGTACATAATGAAGATTATGATTGTATGGCAACGGACGCAACAGCCTCCGCGTAGGTTTTCCCCTTGCGCTTGGTGATCTGTGTGGTTTGCAGGAGCCCTGTGAGATTGAGCTCGCACAGCTGCAAAGTCGTCGCAAGAAGTGTTGTGCCGATGCGGCTAGGGTGCGGCTAGAGAATTGTTGCAGCTTTCGCGGTTGGTAGCCCTGATTTTACGTCGGTGCTGGCTGGCGGTAAAGAAACAGTCTCCCAAACAACATGTTACAACCATAAAAGCGCTGAGCGCACTGGATGGCCGCTAAACATGATGGCCGTGTTGACAGGGGCGAGTTGGACGGTGAGAGCCAAGTGACGTCTGTGACCGAGCAGCGTGAGGTCAGACAGCAATATGTATTGAGCCGGGGTTTAGCCTGCATTGTCTCAATCACGTGCAGGTGTATGCGAGCGACCCATTTGGCGGAGGACTACTTTTCTGGGTGTAGCGCGAAATAGAATTTATCCTAGCAACCTAGGATCTTCGCAACTGGCAGCAGTGAGTCTCCCTGCACAAATTCCCACCCACCCCTTGCCGTCTCTCGACAAAGCCTCCACTAACCTGGTCGAAAGTTTGAACGACTTTGAGCTTGATTGTCACCTAACATTATGGTGCAACATTCGCCTCAACGGAGCATCGGATTCTTTATGGACATGAAACTTTGAAAAATTCTCAAAACAAATAAAATTGGTCAACTGACATTGAATTCGCCTTCTTCCGCGCGAGCGAGCTGAGGCCGCAGGTCCACTGGAGCTGCTCGCTAAACGCAAACTGGCTAGCGGGTCCAAGTAGTCCTCCCTCTTTTGGTTCATGCCCACATTTAATCTGATCGGCCCAGATTCCTTTGAAATCGGCCCACAGGCGAACACAGCGCCCAGCAGCGAGCAAACCAGACACCCCGTCGTCCCCCAACCCCCCCGCTGTTCGCGAAACCACGAACCCCCAAGTTAATTCGGACCTGGCCCTCAATCTGCCATTTTCTGCTGCATCGCACTCGGCACTTGGAAAGGCGCCTAGGCGCACCCTTCTGTCGATCTGTGATACCAGAAGGCCCCGTTTTCTGCACTGGAGCCGCCGACCACGCCCATCACCGCCGTCGCAGTACAATTCGGACGCATGTAGCATCCGGTATCATGTCCACCGAAGCGATTGGCGCTGCGGCGCCCGAGGCGACAGTTGTCACGGGCGTCGCTCAGCAGTCCACCGGCGCCAGCTCCAAGCATAGCGGTTTGCATTCGCCACCCGATAGCAACAATGCGATGAACCTCGACGGTAGCGACTCGGAGCTCAGCGACATTGACGAGGTGGCCGACAAGCTGAACGACAAGCCCCATGTCGCCAGCGCACCCATCCCCGACGAGGAGCCGCCGCCCGCCGCCGCCGAACCGGAACCCAAGGTCGAAGCCGAGGTCGGGGATATCGGCGAGGTGCATCCGGATCACTGGTCAGGCACAGTTCCCGTCTTCAAGCCAACGATGAAGCAGTTCCGGGACTTCAAGCTCTTCGTAAGTCCCATTGGTCATGGCGCAACTGTTGTGCGCCGTGTTGTACTGACGCTGGAATCCAGATGGAGAAGGTCGATCAGTACGGCATGAAGTCCGGCATCATCAAGATTATCCCTCCCCAGGAGTGGAAGGATTCCCTGGCGCCATTGGACGAAATGGTTAAGCAAATCCGTGTGCGCGAGCCGATCAAGCAGGATATCATGGGCTCCAACGGAACGTACCGACAAGTCAACATCCTCCACGGGCGATCCTACAACCTGCCTCAGTGGAGGCAGCTCTGCGACCAGAGCGAACATCAGCCTCCGGCGCGGCGAGGCGAACGTCGGGCGAACGCCGAGAAGCACAAGTCCGCTCCCCGGCCCACCCGTTCCTCCGGCGCATCCAAGAGCTCTTCCGCTCAGACAAAGAAGCGCAAGGGCAGGGTCACTCGGCGGTCGGCAGCGAACGAGGACGCCGGAGACGAGGAGAGGCCGATGACCCCAGTTTCGCCGCCACCAGAGAAAGAGGAGGTTGTCGAATCGGTCGAGCAGGACCCTGGCGTCGAGGAAGAGTGCGAAGATGACAACGACGCCCCGGTAGTACGCAGGATGGGATTTGCGAGGCAGTCGAAGCCCAAGACGCAGTCAACCTCTGCGCGCAGGAAATATCAGCGTCGGGAGGGCTCCGCTAGAATCGATGAGGAGGCGTTCCGGGACTGGGATTACAGAATGGACGTCTCAGACTATACCCCGGAGCGCTGTGAAGAGTTGGAAAGGATATATTGGAAAACACTAACCTATGCTCCTCCTCTGTACGGAGCTGACTTGATGGGCACTTTGTTCCACGAAGATCTCGACACATGGAACTTGAACAAGCTGCCCAACCTACTTGACGTTCTCGGCACCAAAGTCCCCGGCGTCAACACTGCCTATCTGTATCTGGGAATGTGGAAGGCCACCTTCGCATGGCACTTGGAGGACGTTGACTTGTACAGCATCAACTACCTCCATTTCGGTGCCCCAAAGCAGTGGTACAGCATCTCCCAGGCCGACGCGCGACGCTTTGAGGCCGCTATGAAGAACATCTGGCCAACAGAAGCAAAGGCTTGTGATCAATTCCTCAGGCACAAGGCATTCCTCATCTCACCCTCTCACCTCAAACAGAACTATGGAATTACCGTCAACAAATGCCTGTCATTCCCGGGCGAATTCGTGGTCACGTACCCCTACGGTTACCACTCTGGTTACAATCTTGGCTACAACTGCGCCGAAGCAGTCAATTTCGCGTTGGACAGCTGGCTTCCCATGGGGAAGATTGCCAAAAAGTGCCAGTGTGCGCAGGCCCAGGACAGCGTCTGGGTTGACGTGTACGAAATCGAGCGCAAGTTGCGGGGAGAAGAGACGGATTACGAGGAAACAGAGGACGAAGAGGACGAAGAGGAGGAGGCCGACGATAACGACATCGGTCTTCCTAGTCCGCCTTCTAGCCATACTGTCCGCGTTAAGGCTCCGGGCAAGAAGCGGAAGCGCGGGGCTGATGGTCAAGGCGAGCGAAAGGCGAAGAAGATTCGACTGCGTCTCAAATCGCAAGCCGAACCGCCGTGTTGCCTCTGTCCCCACGATATTCCTGGAGCGGAGATGATGGCAACCGAAGACGGCCGACAGGCTCATCGCATGTGTGCTCTCTATCTTCCCGAGACATACATCGAGACGATCGACGACAAAGAAGTCGTTGTCAACATCAACGGTATTGATAAGGCACGCTTGGAGCTGAAATGTCTATACTGTCGCTCAAAGAAGGGCGCCTGCTTCCAATGCTCGCAAAAGAAATGCCCAAGGGCATACCACGCAACCTGTGCTGCGGCAGCCGGGGTCTTTGTCGAGGAGGCTGAAGTGCCAGTCATTGGGGAGGATGGGACGGAATACAAAGAACAAGCCTTCGGATTCAGTTGTCGCTTCCACAGGACCAAGCGAGACAAGAAATACGAAGGGGAGGCTCTTGAGGACAACAAACAGATTCGTGAGGCGGCGGCGGCACTCAAGAAGCACGATATCTGTCAGATACAGTTCTTCCGTGGGGACATTTTTGCTGGAGTGGTGTTGGAGAATCGCCACGATGAGGAGACGTTGCTTCTCCATGTCATCCCCAACGGGTATGTTTGGTACCCGTCGTCCTCATTCACATAAGCTAACAGTCGATAGTGACCGCGTCGAAGTTGAGTGGAAGTGGTTGCTTCTACCTGACCCCGCCGACTTCCGTTTGCCCAAGGCGTCCGCAAACGCCATTCCCATGCCGACATCGAGGAAGGCTCAGAAGGAACTCAACGCCAAGAGGCCAGTGGATGATACCCCTAGGAAAGACGATGAGTTTGCTGCTGGTTTCATCTGGGCCGAGTTCCACGCCTGTGACGAGGTGAAGAATAGCGCACAGGTCAAGGTGGACTTGTTCAAGGAGAACCAGATTTGGTACTACCTTGGAAAGACGTCG
Organism: Podospora aff. communis PSN243; assembly: GCA_033296975.1. Classification (NCBI taxonomy): domain Eukaryota; kingdom Fungi; phylum Ascomycota; class Sordariomycetes; order Sordariales; family Podosporaceae; genus Podospora; species Podospora aff. communis PSN243. Next base: position 1,160,471 of record MU865915.1, on the reverse strand, counting down.
ACGGAGTTGAGAGCACAATACACGGAGGACATCACCAAACCCATTCACAGTATCAAGAGCAACTTCTTGGACTCGATACCGAAGCCGCTCAAGCCCGCGCCAATGGCTGCACCCCCCAAGCCAAAACGAGCATACCTGGCAACATTCCCTCAAGGCGTATTGCCAAAAGTGTCGCCTGTGCCGTTGCCCGGGGCGGTGGCAGCATCGCTGGCGGCAAAACAGGATAGGCCATATATCTACAAGCCACGGCAGCTCTCTTCCGCACAGCCAGGTGGTTTCCAATTCGCGACGCAGCAGTTCGCGCCGACTTTCCCTCCAAGCCCCGCGTCTCAGGGTTCAATGCCTCAGGGGTTGATGCCCCAGTTGCAACCCCACCAGTTAGCGCAGCGCCCATCTCAGCCGCAGCCGCAGCCGCCACAGCAGCCAGTCTACCACCAGCAAGCGTTGCAGCCACGACAAGGATCACAAGTGGCACACCAGGCGCAAGTGCAGCACCAGCATCCCTCCCAAAAGCTCCCCTCCCAGCAGCCGCTGCTGATCGAGCAGTACCGGCCGCTAGCCATGGACCCTCGACCGAAGAAATCATCGGCGGCTTTCTCATCGGATCGTTTCGCGCCTGTCGGAGGTAGTAATGGATTCCCGCAGCTTCCCGGCTTGACCTGGCCTCCCGCTCACATGAAATCAGGGCACCATTTTCAGCCTCATGCGGATGCGGCCGCCAATGGGCCGCCTCCAACGCCGATGACCTCATCGGCCATCAAGTCACTGGCTTCTGCTCCACAATCCACTTCTCCAGGAGCACAGTCACAGGCCGGCGCACATCAAAAGTACACCTTCTTCCAGATCCACAACAATAGGTAGGAACGCATGATATCTCCTAGGTTCGACTCTCAAACTAACAGTATTTCAGGGATTCGGCTCGGTACAGAACGCCTTATGGTCTGCGAGGCGGTTTCACAAATGGATATGAGGGCAATCTGAGAGCGTTCCTGATCAAGGCTCAGCGTGCTTTATCTGGAGATAAGACTCCGCTCAGAGCCGCCTCGTCGTCATCGCTCCAGCCTCTGCAGCCGCGACCAGTCGCCTCGCCGGGCCCCAGCGGCTCACCGAGCACTGGTTATAGCTCCCCATACAGCAGGCTACTACCACGGCCACCTCAGACCGCGACCCCCCGTTTTGCGGCGGAGTTGAAGAGGGATGCCTCTCCCGCCCAACACCTGCCTGGACATGGGCCACCAGGCCCACTTCCAATCCACCCAGCCTACCGGCAACAGTCTGGGTCATGGCTGCAGAGCCCTGCAAGCCAAGCAGGAGAAGAGCGCCCTTGGTCGCCTTATCCCAACTCACCTGCGCCTCATTCCGGCGAGCCACACTCTCGTCCGCCAAGCCAGCATGGCGCCTCGTCAAAGACCCAGTGGTTTACCAAGCAGAGCCACAGTCCCATTCCCTTACCGCCCTACGTGAAACAGGCGGTAGCGACATCTTCTACGCCTGCAACAAAAACGTCACCTTTGAGCGATCCAATCTCACAATCATTGGTCAAGAGTGCTAAGCCCGTGGATGGAAGTGATTCGGCGCCATACCAGCACCAACAGCCACAACTGCCACCAGCGACAGCCGAGCCGCCCTTTGATAACTCAGCTGCCCCAGCGCCACCCCAAGATGTATCTGAACAATACATTCCGCCGCACCAAATCCAGTGGGCTCCTACCTACTCGGCCGGAGCCTCACCTACAACGCAGCAGCTTGAACCTTCTCCATCTGCGTACTCAACGCACCAGCAACCACCGCCGACTACATACTATCCGGCACCAGATCAACAACAGGGGCAGCCGGTGGCACAGTATATCGCACCGCAACCAGGGTATCTGAGCACTCCGGCAGCTGTCGATCCATCGGCGGATTCGGTATCGATGGTGGAAAGGTTGATGATGAACCTCAAGAGGGCGACGCAGCAGGAGAGGTCTGACTAGGCATACGGCCTAGGTGTTTCAATAATGATGTATTTACATGGCAGCAGCAGCCAACGACTATTTCGAACGGGATGACACGGCATTACGGGACCGGTGGGGCGTTTATTGCGGGAACAGCCGAGATGGCCAGGAAGGCCGGGCTGGTGTCAGGGTTTTATTCGTCAACCAAGCTGGACGGCGAGCTTCTGTATAAATATTAGTAGCACCTCTATCGGTGCGCAATGCTTGCGAGGGTTTGATCCTGCAGTGGATGCTTGAATCGGGTTTGGGCCAGTGGTAGATTAGTGTTTTTGAGTTGCATGAGCACTTTGCCCTCATGCACGCCGCGAGAATCCATCTCCGGCCAAGATTTGAGACACAGCGAATCCAGTGCCTGCCTCGGTGGGTTGTGTGACTTGAGCATGCATCTCCCAACCATAATGAAGGGTCCGAATGCTCGACGAATGCCTGGCAGCCTCAAACAGGCCCTTGATGGAGTGGCGGTCGCGTGGGCCGGGGAAAACGGGGGTGGTGGGGATGCGGCCAGGTTTTGGCGGCCTGCATGATCGCGGCTGTGACGTCAACCCTCCGTCCGCCGCGGTCTTGGGCGGATTCCCTGCTTTCGCGAACGCGACAACTTTTCCGTCTTGCTCTTGATAAATACACGCAATCTCCTCTGCTGGACTGCCACTGTCGTCTTTTTTTGCTCTAGTGGTTTTTTTGCACATCAACCAAGCAACCGCAATCATTGTCATAGCCAAGCGCCAAGCGTTAGCGAAGCACGCCCAAATACAGCCAAACTACCATCACTTATTCGCCCATGCCCACCGTCCTCGGACTTACAAACTCGCCGTCCCGCTCCACCCCTTCGCAGTCCCCCGCGCCCCCCGGCACTTCGTCGCACAAGATGGGCGGAAACAACCGGCTCGACACCATCTCCAAGCGCAACCACCATGCGGCGCGCGAGGTCGAAACCCTCTTTTGGCGCGCGCTGTGCGACTCGCCCGAGGCCGCGAAGGAGTACATGGCCAAGGACTGCATCATGATCAACCCGCTCTTTGGCGGCTCGTCCAAGCCCATGAGCAAGGATACCGAGCCGAGCATCGACCAGATCCTCGAGGGGTGCGAGCCGTGGACGGGGTTCCGGTTCCACGGCGAGCCGTTGGTGGTTGAGATTGACTTGATGGCCGTGGCCCTGGTGTATAAAGTTACGCTGTTCAAGGCGAGGAGTAAAGGCGGCGTGAGGGAGGTGACGGCGAGTGTGAGCAGCAGTTGGAGGCAGACGGCGGGGGCGGATTGGCTGTTGTGTGCGCAGCATGTGCAGTTTTGCGAGGATGAGGAGGAGTAGGAGAGCAGATGAGTGTAGGATGGGAGTTGGATTGTGTTTATGGATATCATCTTTTAATGTCAATCTCTGAGTATTAACTACTTGACTAGTACCTACCCTGGCACTCCAGACAGGACAGTGCTCGGCATAGAGGACTACTGAACGTCTGACCTGAAAAGCTCGCCAGATCCAACAGGATGAACTTCAGTGTTCTCAGTCCCGTAGTGCTCAACCTGCTCGGCCGCAAATCATCTCTCAACAGCCGTTACACTGAAGCTTCCAGAAAACATCTGAATCAAGTGCGCATTTCATAGTCCCGTAGGCCCCAACTTGCCCGTTCGAACCCTTGATGCAAAGTCAGGAAAACTCTTGTGCCAGAGACTGGGCGCTATTGAAGCAGGAACACTCACGGCAAAGATATTGATAGCATCTCTGGTTACGTCGCCGATATCTGCGGACCCGACATAGGTGGCCAAAATGTTCCAGGACCCTGCTCCAAAAGCACAGCTCCCGGCGAAGACAACGCCGTGGTAGTCGCCCGTTGGGTGTACGACAGAGAAGTACCTCGACTGAGAGTACGCCCAATCACGGATGGCGGCACAGTCGCTTGTCCACGCCCAGGGGGCAGGAGTGCCGTTGAACGAGCTCCCGCCGCAGCAGTCGTCATTGTTACCGCTGCAGGGAGCTCTCTTGGCAAGCACAGAGGTACGCTTGGCCGAAGTTCCCGAGGCGGAGGCCTCGGTAACGTTCACGACGATGGCGGGGTTGTAGGTGATGGTTTTGCCTTGGAACTCGACCGAGACCCAGGTGCTGGTGTCGACGCCGGCCATGAAGTCTTTGGAGGCATCAGGGGCGGGAGCAGCAGCAGCAGCATCGGCGGCAGGGGCGGCGAGAGCAGTCTGGCCGAACATGGCCAAGAAGAGCGCGAGCCCACCAACATGAAGATTGGCGACGAGCATACTGTAAGAGGGTACCTGTGAAATTGGCAGATGTTAGGTGAGGATGGTAAGAAGCGCTGCGGTTGTGCGGGAGAGACTGTTGGATGCCGTGCTGATTGCTGATCTGAGCCAGGCAATGCCAGGCATTATACATGTAGCATCCTCATGGCATTCTTCTTATACCTCTCAGCCTCCCTGGTGGTGACCTGCCTTCATGCTGGCCAGATTCATCAAGGCCATTTCTTCTCGTCCCGGCCTCCCTTTCATTACTCCGGGACGTCCTTACTCCGAGCCCGATTCAGAGTCGGGGTGGCATTTTTGCCTAAATAGTTTCTGTGTAACCGTCTATAATGTTCCCAGCCAAGCGACCCAATGGCGACTCCTTGATGTGTGCGGCGAGGCTGACCAGCAGCCTTCGTGCATCCATCTCCCTACTGGCCCAGTAGTATTCGCCAGTATCGACTAGAAGGAGGTACATTAGGCCCCTATTTCAAACTCGAAATTAGGGCCGCGGGCCTTTGAGCAGCATCATCAAGCAGTGGATGCTGGTGTTACGTACCTTGGGTACACTACCTAGGTAGGCCAGCTTAACCGAGGTAAGCGCCCGCCAAATGATTCTCGGTTGCGCCGAACTCTGGTGTAACTCCAGGGAAGCACCAGACGCGCTGCAATTCTGCCTTGCAAGCCGGAAAAGGGCGTCACGGAGCTTTGACGACGGTGAAATTTGAGGGACAGCCTGATGCTTGGAAGATGCCTGATCGCGGCACGGCGGATCTCGAGCGACTGTTTGGGGTGTGCTCGGTTACACTGCGATTGGGCTTCAGCGCGCTAGACGACTTGCTGTGCAGCCACCGCTGCCATAGCCCCCTCAAGCGCTTTGTGGAACCTCTTGCGGCACGGGACGCACCTTAACTACCTACCTACCTTATCCGCGGCCCCGCTCTGCTTTGTCCCCTTTGCACTTGACCCGGATACGAGTCGGACCACCTGCAAGATCCCCCGTCACCCGCCCTGGTTCCTTCCAAAGCGAAAGTCCCTCCAGGCCTTTTCAGGCCTCCCCTCGTCTCCGACCCGATACCTACCTGCCACGCCCTTGCATCACTAGTACTTCTCTGCACACTGTTACGCCTCACTCCAGCACCCCTCCGCACCTAGGTCCCGTCCCCTCGGAGCTGTCGACGAGGATAATGATGGATGGACCCTTTCTCCGCGGCATCGAAAAGCCCCTCGCCCAACTTCAGCGCCGACGCGCGTCGTATCCGCTGGACTCTCAACGGCACCCTTGACCCTTGGTTCGTCGGCCTCGACGATAACTCCGGAACTCCGAAATGGCACCCCCCAGCCTCTCTACACAACCATTCACGCCACCACCCATGGCGCCCTCCGTCGTCCGCGTTGAGCCCCTCGTCGAGTGGGGCGCCTATTGGATCGGAGAGGGGTGTTGCATGTCGTTTGGTACGCGCCAGGGCCGGTTGATGCCATGGCAGAGGAGGAGGAGCAGAACGGTCAGAACGGGGGTGAGTCAAATAAATCCCATCAGATGAAGTATAAGGTGAATAAAGTGAAAAACGACAAATCATGCGATGGCTCTGCTTGAAAGCAGGCCGCTCTGTCCAGAACAAAAAGAAGCGGAAAATATTATGAGAATGAAGTGCTGTGCCAGTACTTCGATATGTCACCCCAACCCTAGCCGTAAGTACGCTCCTGCCCTTCGAGAGATGGGCTACGGCCGAAGAAGAGGCAACTGTGCCGAGGAGAGTGGATAAGGCGCTAGCCAGCAAAACCTTACCTGTCCGCAATCAGGAAGGCATTTATACGAGGCAGGGGCGGGCTCCATTCCAGTCTTTCCCCTTTTCTTTTCGGTCCCTACGAAAGTGACGAAACTAACGACAACCAGCCCTGACAAAATGTCCCACTGGCTTCGAAATCTCTGGAAGAGGTCGACAGAAAGGTCGACAGAACGGTTGACAGAACGGTCGACAGAAAGATCGACAGAAAGGTCTACAACAAGACAGGGAAAGACCGTTGTGCACCCGAAGGAACCCCCATTGGAGTCGCCTCTTGCTCCCAGGACAGACCTGCCGCCGTATCACAAACATCTGGATTTTGCCGACCCTTCTTGCATGCATCAACGCCATCACGACCGCCATCTGCGCCGCCGCTGCCGGCTCGCCTACCTCTCAGGTGCCAGCTGTCACCAACGCAGTCGTTACCGTCATTAAAGACAGTGCATTCTTTGTGGCCGACAGATCAATTGGGGTGGCCCCAACCACTGTCGCTGCTGCTATTGCCGCAGCAATCGCCAACGTTGCCAACTGCTCTGCAACGGCGGCCTCTGCCACCACTCCGGAAGAGGCGAGCCACCAGCGTTTTCCATGGGCATTGCCAGCAGTTGCGGTCATCTCGCAACTCACCTCCCGACAAGCACCTACCGACCAGCGCTGTGCGTGGTGGACATGGTCGCGCCCACCTACAAAGTCCTTGATGGAGAGGTAATGGCAATCGTGTCGGCCGCATCGGCACCTGCTGTTGCTTCCGCTATCGACAGCGCCGTCACAAGTGTCACCATGGCTGTTGCTGCCGTCACCGATAGGCCCGGAGGTTGCATGCGGACTACTGCCAACGCGTACGTTGAGCATGCCTCTCGCGTTGCTCGTGTCTTCGTCGACGCCGTCAACGACCTGACTGTCCAATCTTGCTAAGCCCACCTCAACACGATCGCAATACCTCTGTCGCAAATCCCGTCTTGGCCTCAACTAGAACATCTTCGCTATCCTGTAACCCGCATTTCTCACAACCATGTTTCATGTCCCCCGAAGAAGACTTGACGTCCCCAGTCAGGGGTACTCGAGCTAGGGGCTCCAACCACGCCGGGAAATCGGTATATCGTCCACGAAGCTGTACTTCCCCGTTCTGCATGCTCGAATCCCTGTTCCTTCTGATACTCCATGTCACCGTTGGGCACACCACGGCACGATATTCTCGGCAAAAAACTCGTCATTCTGTTCTGGCACTTGATTCCGTGTTCTGTGCTCCGGCTGCTCCTTGGATCAGATCCATCAAGTCCGTCCAACCGAAAGAAGAAGGGAGTAAGAGCTCGGGTGCTCTGGCTCGGGAGAAGCCGCGGAGGCTTACTCCATTGATGTGCTGCGCGTGCATTTGAGGCTGAGAAGTCGGTTTCGTTCGGACGAGGAGGATTTTAATTTCGTCGTTCAATTTTTCGTCGGCGGCTCGACTCCCGCTTCTTTTCGAAGGAATTGGAATGGAAATTCGAGGCTGGCTGCCGACTTTCTGCATCTGGATCAAGATGATTTCGAAGAAAGGACATCGTGAGGGAATGAGGGTAGCTGTGACTCAGACGGTTCCCGTCTCCGCAAGGCCATCGATGGGCCGATGGATAAGGTAAGATCAGGTCGGGTTGGGTTTCGTGTGCAGTGGAAGATGAGAGATAGGTATCTTGATTTCGATTTTTTGTTCTATAACAGAATCGTCGACGTCTTGCCGAACATCTGGCCTGTCTTTATTGAAGACGGCTACTCAGCTGTTCTCTTTGTCTGGGCCCGGGCCATGCGGCGTCGATCCGCCCATCCTATCCACCTTTTTCAATCCTCCTTAGAGGCTGCCTTGTGTTTGCCGCTTGCCGGCCGTGCAGTTGACAGTGAAATTATTCCAGATATTGCCCTCTGGGTACTTGTGATTCTTTGAATTGCACTTGGGGGATGGTGTGAGCGTTTCGAGGTTCTGTTCCGTCGATCTTGCGATACTTCCGACAAAAGTTGACGCTGAGGAGATATGAAACTTCGATGGCTTGGATAGGTAGGTTGTTGGCATGGAGGGGGAGGACTTGGACGTGGGGCTGAGGATCTCAAATTCTCCGGAAGAACTTGAAGAAAGAGGTTAGCACAGTCTTTTGGAGAGTTGAAGTTGGGGATTATCAAGCTAGGTATTCGGATACGGGCTTGAAGCCGCGACGTGATGGGAGGTTAACCAAATAGAGAGTGGGATACTGGAAAATAAAATTGTAGAAGCCGCCGCTTCGTATACCTATCAAGGCGAAGCAAGACAAATCACAAAGAGCGACAACGTCGTTGATACCGGGAACCGCAGACCCAGTTGTGCAGTGACGATATCTGAAGCAAAGATCAACCTGCTGTCTGCAAAAGTCTCCTGCGTCGGATCTGTCATATCGTTAGGGAATAACCCTTCCATAGTAGAGATGTCGAGAATTGAGTTTGCTAAATGCTACCTAGGTAGCCAGCGGGGAATGAGGTTGATTAGGCTCGATGGATGGATGGATGGGATACGGACTGGAACTTGAAGGCGCAGCACGGAGATCGCCATTGTGAAGCTTAATTTGACCAAGCGATGGGGGCTAGCAACTGCAACAGACGTAGCACAAACAGGAACACCAAATGCAGGCGGTCAGACATTGTGGTCAGGAACTGAAGACGCAGCGGGGAAGGGCGGTCAAGTACCTACTGGGCGGTGAGACGTCCGGGAGACAGACATACCTAGATAAGATAGGTAGGTAGACATTGACTTGACAGGCAACGTCAAGGAGCGACAAGGCGGAAAACAGATGAACAGAATTTTCACCAGCAAGGCGGGGTAGAGGACAACACCGCCCAACAATGAGGACAAGGCACTGGCATTGCGGTGTAAAATCAACTTGGGTACCTATCTACGAAGGACATGATGTCATGCATTGAGAATTACTGGTGTCACCGAGGCAGACAGTCACAGGCAAGAGACAAGATCACAAGTAAGATGCACAAGGAAATGTTCTCTCGAGAGGTCAGGACAACTGGCACTGAGCACCAGTCTCCATCACAAGGGAGATTTGCTCTGGGTTACTAGGTACTGGGGACCTCTCATAGAAGGAAAGTCCTGTCAGTACTCTCATGACAAAGTCACAAGCAATCCGGGAAGTTTCGCATCGTCATCGGTCGGTTCGGTCGGTTCGGTCGAGGAGCGGGGGGGGGGGGGGGGGGTAGGGAGATTGAGAGTGTTTTCATGATGGTGC